>CM055276.1:3723941-4323941 GCA_029237695.1 Conchocele bisecta | reverse complement strand
AATGGAAATGATTCTGAAGTGCTGTCATGGAAATGATTCTGAAGTGCTGTCAAAGCATGTTGTAAATTATTCTAAAGTGCTGTCTAAGCATGTTTTTGATGATAAAAATGGAAAATAGAAAATAACAGCAGACGACAAAAAATAATAATAAGATAGCGGTCTAAGGGTAAAGGTTTCTTGCCTTGGTGACAGCTTCACATTTCTGCATCTTCGCTGTCTGGCCCATCTTTGATGGGCGTATTTTGTGGCTTACGGCACTCTTGTTGAGCATGTAGTCTGTTCTCAAGTTCAATGTCACATAGTTTGATTGGTCGAGATTGGTCTGTGATCAGTCGCCGCCAATCAAACTGCACGATTTCTAGTGCAAATTTGAAGAATCTGCTCAGAAAGTTTTATAAACACAGGCCCTGTCTCTATATTCGACACGCCATGTGAGTTTGTACCTTCGGACATCTGCGTAATTTCATTGAATATGTTTACAAAATTTACAATATTTATTATAAATGGCGTCAAAGTGGACAAAATATTCATGCGGAATATAATTACGCTACATTCTGTGAAAATTTTATGACCTTACCTGTTATTCTTTAAATCCATTCTTTTTCTATTTAAATCACATACAAGGTGTATGATCACGTGGTACTAACAACAACAACAAGTACTGAAACTTCCAGAATCCATCCGATTGAAAGTACGTACCGGTATTATTTTATATTGTCCTTACTACGTAACGGATTTTGATGAAATATGGCACATGAAACTCGTCTTGTTCAGCTGCATTTGGTGGTCTCTGTATTTTCGCCCAAACGTCAGTCATTTTTGCGAAGAATCTCCGACACGGAAATCGATTCTTTGCAAAAACGACATAAGTCTGTGCCAAACTCCCTGGACCACCAAATGCATCTCATGAAGACGCGTTTGCTGCGTCATATTTCATCAAAATCCGTTGCATATTAAGGAAAATATCAAATAATACTTACTTTGGAGTGGGCGTCGTCGTTGTTGTTGTTGTAACCACGTGATCATGCACCTTTACATAGTCATGTGTAATAAACTGCATATGTCTCCAATGTTATTACTTGAACACGAGTCTATGTTTCTGTTGCAGTTTTCCCGTTTCGCTCTCCAGAGATATTTGTTCTACTGCAACCGATACATGAACCATATGCAGAGTTTAAAATTTGAAAGTAAGGTAAGTTATCGCTGAGAGAAATTATCTACGACTTCATTATTATACTTTCTTAGTGCTCAGATTCTGATTGACTAAATTTGGCGTATAACACCAAGACCAATGTTGATGTACCTGCGAAGTTTGATCAGGATCTGTACTGTGATGTAACAGTTTTCCTTTTCGGTATGTGAGTATTTGGATTTGAGCCCATTGATTTTAAGTTTGGGATAAATGTATGATAAAAAACTGAGAATTTGGAATAACTGATAAATAAAATAAACAAACCAGGGTTTAATCCATGATAAATTTCTAATGTTTTTTGGGATTGCAAATGGTGCCAAATATGGCTCCAAAAGTTGAAAAACTGGAACTATTCTGTTTAGTTGGTTTATCATCTATCGGATCAGGGGGCCGTTTCACTAAACTTCCTACGACTAAAATGTTCGTAAGTGCAAAATTATGATAGTCAGTAAATTTCACATTAACAATGTTTTCTTGTAAACAATTGTTGGATTTACATTTATTGTATGCAGCCTATGCTCAATAAATGTAAATCCATCCATTGAAATTTACAGAATATTCTAAATTTGCGCTTACGAACATTTTAGTCGTAAGAAGTTTAGTGAAACGGCCCCCTGTTTACCTCCAATTATAGCATTACCTATGTCCATACGTATAAAGTCAATGTATATCCGTCGTTAACCCTGAGAAATGTGGGTAACGTAAAGTATCGCCTGCTGTTGTTTTATATTTTGTCTTCTTTCACAATAAAAACATGGTTTGACACCAGTTTAGAATCATTTCCATTGGAAATGATTCTAAACTGTTGTCAAAACAGGTTTTTGTTGACAAAAGTGCAAAATAAACAACAGCCTCAAAAAATAATTCAGCATTGTAAGGGTTAATATTTTGACATGTAAATTCCTGTCTCCATTGAAAATTCCTGTCTCCATTGAAAAATATTTCCAACTTCCCATTTTAGATTAATGGAATTATGCAAAAGATATAGAGCAGCCAATATCAGATATTTAGCGTGCATGTCCCAATCGATCACAAATCAATCAAGGATTGCATGACAATCACTCGCTCATTTGTGGCTGGATGGTCGGGCAAACGTGACGGCGTAAATTAATGGTTGGGATTCCTCCTTATAGGAATCACTATTTGCCTGGTTTGGCCCTCAGGTGCGTTTTTATCTTTGGCTCTTTTGTTACCTGGGAGTTGAATTGGGTTATTGCGCAGTATAAAAGTGGTAAGATTATTACTGATCCTACTGATTTTGGGAGGGGGCCAAGTGATTCTGGTGTGGTGAGGACCTGGCATCAGATCAGGATTATTCTGATTTCTGGGCTGAATATGTAGTTTTTTTTATTGTAAATATTAGTTAAACCCCAACAAACAAACAAACAAACACTCACTCATTTGTGGCAGTGACTGGAGAAATGGGGCTTATGCTATTTGTGACCAGTCCAACTCCTGATCAAATAGCACACTTCTGTAGCCTGATAACGATCTATATTCCTTGTCAGAAGCATGATGGGTGTTTCATTGACGGGATGGCGAACAGTGCAGATCCTGATCAGACTGCGGATGCACAGGCTGATCTGGATCTACACTGGTCGCAAAGCCCTTAAGGCCCATTTATCCCAATTTTACAGTTATACGCGTCGGTGAGATTGAAAATGGAAGAGATGCAGCAACACAACATGTCGTGGATAGAAGTTCAGTTTCTCAAGGTCGCTGTCGACGTGCTCTGCCAGTGTCGGCAGACTCTCATGTACACCTACGTCTTCGCGTTCTACCTGCGCAAAAACAACCAGTCGATTATATTTGAGGTATTCACCTGTGTTTTTTGTGTACACCAGTTTGAAAAACCGGACGTACCATGTATTCACCCTGTACGGGCGGGCGGGCACTGCTTGTCCACGCAATAACTAGAGGTCTACTTGATGGATTGTAGCCAAATTTGGTGCACATGTTTATCTTCGCCAGGTGTTTCAACATTTTTGGATGACTTGGCAATACCTCAGGTTTCTAGTGTCTATCTGTCTTGTGTCTATCCGCAAGCCAAGAGAACCAGAAGGTGTCTATCCACAGGAGAGGGATGGCTCAATTGTTTAATCAGGGCTCCAGATAAGGAATTAGTAACTGAGTATTTTCATATCTGAAGCAATTGGGTATTTCAATATTTTTATTGGGTAAAATAAAATCACACTACTGTATACACATCAAGAGACAGCAATTGTGGAATAGTTTGCTTCAAAATGAAAGCATGTCTTGGCATTTCATTAGAATTGTCTCCTTGGAGACAATTCTAATGAAATACCAAGATGTGTTTTCATGGAAAATAAGAACAATTGTGGTCTGTTTATTGTTTTCGGTAGCATGATAAAGGTACCACAAAATTTCAATTTCTTTTTGATACTCGCTACTTCCGATTTCAATTGGGATTTTGGCAATTTTAATTGGGTATTTACGCAAATATGCAGCTTATCTGGAGCTCTGGTTTAATAGTCCTTGAGCACTGATCTTAAATATCGACTGTTCCAACAGTCGTGGGTTTAATCCCCACTGTAGGCAGGACAAATAATTTCATTGTATGTCCATCCCTCTATATGACCTTAGCTGTTGCTGGGTCGTTAAACCCTGGATGGGTTGTGGCCTAGGGGTTAAAACACTAGGGGGCCCGTTTCACTAAAACTTTGTTTGACTAAAATGTTCGTAAGTGCAAAATTATGCTATTGCACATTAACAATTGTTTTCTTGTAAACAATTATTGGATTTACATTTATTGAGCATTGGCTGCATATGCAGCCTATGCTCAATAAATGTAAAGCCATCAATTGAAATTTCCAGACGATCTTAAATTTGCACTTACAGAACAGAACAGAACAGAACATATCTTTATTTTGCAAATCTCAGACCGCAACATGCGGTATATGAGCACATTGATTTTCATGGCACAAACATTTTCGTTGTACGAAGTTTAGTGAAATGGGCCGCTGACTTTCAATCTGGAAGTTGTGTGTTCAAACCTCGTCTAGGGCATCAAAACATCCTAAAGTATTTCCATCCCACTGGTCTGTCGGATGACTTTAAACTGTGGTCCCAAAACCCATAAGCTCCATTTCTCTAGTCACATATGACCTTAGATTTTGCTGCGACATTAAACCCTTTTAAATTTAACTAGTGTCTTGTGTCTATCCGCAGGATAACCAGAAGGATCTAGAACACGCGACGGAGCAGCTCTCGGAATATCTGGAGCGCGATATCACCTCCGATATCCTCATCGATATCAAGCAGAAAGTTCAGGATAAATATAGGTATGTACTGTGTGTTGGGAGGCAATTTCTGCCAATGAAAATGGTGAATCCGTCTTTTTAGAGATTCATATGTTCCACGTTTTGCTGACGACAAACATTTGGCCAGTAAACACATTAAATTAATTTTTTTTTTAAATGTAAGTAGTTTTTAATCAATAACAAAAAAGTCACCCTCCCCCAAAAAAATATTTGAAATTCCATCAAATAATGATGTTATTGCGAAAAGGAGGATTTTCTCCCCTGTGCAGCAGGTTTTATGCGGGATCAAACCCATTGGCCCGACCTTAAATGACCTTAGCTGTTGATAGGCCGTTAAACACCAATAAACAAACGAACAACACCTATGACAGGGAAATAAATCCCATCTTTCAAAATTACGTTTGAATAAACTCTTTATATCTTCCAGGTATTGTGAAAGTCGGAGGAAGGTGTTGCTAGATCACGTGCATGAAGGATACGACAGAGAACTCTGGGAGTATTACGAATTATGAGAGCCACCTTCGTTTAGGCACTTTACATGTTTTGTTTTGTATATATCATCACTCCCTTTGCTTCGATATACCTCGAGAGAGGAAAGTGAAGATTAAATTATGTGATTAAATTAGATTCCGCTTTTGCAACATTACCTGGGACTATAAAAGTTTCCGAGCATTTGCTTCATTCTCCCGCTCGAAATCACGAAGTTTGATTGGCCGAGGCTGAGGTCAGCCTCGGCCAATCAAACTGCGTGATTTCTGGTACAGATTTGGTGAATGAGGTTGGAGAAGTTTTATAGGTAAGGACCTGAATGTTGAATGTATTCTTGTAAGTCGTAAAATAACCCGAGCTTCTAAATGTGTTGATGTATGTTAGGCTGGCGCTTTGTTACTTTCCAGAACCTTTTTCGGACCATGTCAAATTCAGTTTCAGTTTATTTATTATCCCCTCGCCGATAGGCAAGACGCGATATAGCGTTAGTCCATGTACATACGTATGTTAGTAACACCTTTCATTGCTTTGGGTTGCATGCGACACACGTCCCACCGCACAAGGTCAGTGTCACTGAGGACTTGGGTCTCACGGGACAGTGGGCAGCTAGCTTTAAAAAGGGGGTGGACGATTTTCTATATACTTCACTACCGACCCTGCAAGTTACACAAGTGTGTCTAGAAAAATAGGTTTATGAATATTTCTCGACTTTGGGAGGCTTGACTAGGTGTAATTCTACGAAACTGACTGTTAGCTCCGGTTGATTTTGACATCTTGGAAAATGGCGCATTTTATGCTGTCGCCAGTGATAGAACAAGAGATAACACAGTCTCTGTGCCTCATGAAAACAATTCCAACAAATTCAATCGTGTTGAAATTTCTGGTCAAAAATAGGTGGGTAAAAAAGTAATTAAAACACATCTGATGCAGTTACTGCATTTGTATTGTGGCGGTCGATTTGTACTTCATTTGAGAGTATTTTTCAATATTTGCCGCAAGAGCCTCCTTAGCTGATTGTGACAGGCAGTGATTTTTATAAGTCCCCCGCCACCCTCAGAAAAGCAGTAAATTTTGGATATTTTCAAGCGTCCCGTGATGCATTATGTTCACCTTGCTTGTAAGGCAAATTTGTAAGGCAAAAATGTTTATTATCAAGGCTGCCAGTACAACCCACGTTCGACCGCCCAAGGTCACGGTCACTGAGGACTTGTGTGTTTTTTTAAATTTGTATTATTATTATTGTTATTATCCAGGCTGCCAGTGAGGGGATAAGCTTTGTTTAATGATGCTATTTCTTGTTTAAAATAATATACGTGTATCAGTCATAAATATAGATAGAAATTGTGACTAAGGATTAGAAAACAAGCTGAAGAATCTTAATTGAACTTGGCGCCAAGGTTTAAAAATTACCGCGGTAGCGAGATTGATTGAAACATTATGTCCTCATTTTGTTGCGGTATGTCGCGGGCGAGCCATATTCTAGACAAGGTTATATTATTATGGCAGGTCTCCAGATAAGGAATTTGTAATTAATTAGTGTCACTCCATCATTTCTGAAGCAATTGGGTATTTCAAAATTTTAATCGGGTAAAATAAAATCACACAACTGTCTACACATCAACATACAGCAATTATTGAATGGTTTGCTTTGAAATGAAAACATGTCTTGGCATTTCATTAGAATTGTCTCCAATTTCATTAGAATTGTTTCCTTGGAGACAATTCTAATGAAATACCAAGATGTGTTTTCATGGAAATTATGAAAAATATGCTAAATTTGTTGTCTGTTTATTGTTTTTTGCAGCATGATAAAGGTACCACAATTTTTTTTATTGCTTTTTGATACTCGCTACTTCTGATTTCAATTGGGTTTGGCAATTTTAATTGGGTTGGGTATTAAAGCAAATACGCAGCTTATCTGGAGCTCTGGTTGTGTATGGAGAAAAAAAGGGTCTTGTGACATTTGCGACCAGTGTAGATCCAGATCAGCCTGCGCATCCGCACAGTCTGATCAGGATCTGCACTGATCGCCATCCTGTCAGTGAAGCACATGTCTTGTCGTTTAAAAAGTGTCTAGGCGCTTTTCCGGCCACATTTTGTCACATCAGGTTGAACACATTTGTGGCCGTGACTGGAGCAATGGGGCTTATGGGTTTTGCGACCAGTATAGATCCAGATCAGCCTGTGCATCCGCACAGTCTGATCAGGATCTACACGTTCGCCATTCCATCAATGAAACACCCGTCATGCTTCTAACAAGCAATATTGATCGTTATCAGGCTACATGAGTGTGCAATTTGATCAGAGGCTACACTGGTCAGAAATCCCATAAGCCCCATTTCTCCAGTCACAGCCACGTTAATGATGCATTTTGCGGCCGAGTTTTCACTGCGTCAACGTTCGACGTCTGTCTCTGTACTTGTATGTTAAGTTTGCTTGCTTCTACTTGCATTGTCGGGTATTTTAGCTGTTTTAAAATATGCCGCATTTCTTGCAGATTGAATGGACGTAAAACTACATTCAATCAGTCGAACAGTCTTTCAGGCTTTAAGCCTGTTGAATATGTGGCTGTGACTGGAGAAATTGTCTAATGGGATTTGTGATCAGTATAGTTCCTGATTGGAGAAACGGGGCTTATGGGTTTTTCGACCAGTGTAGATCCAGATCAGCCTGTGCATCCGCACAGTCTGATCAGGATCTGCACTGTTCGCCGTTCCATCAATAAAACACCCGTCTTGATTACAACAAGCATCATAGGTTTTTGTTAGCCTGTACAAGAGTGATATTTGAGCAGGAGCTACACTGGTCACAAATGCCAAAAGCTCCATTTCTCCAGTTGCAGCCACAAGTTACTGATCTGGGGCTACACTGGTCGCGAATTCAATAAGCCTTGGTTTGTCATGGTGAATCAAATGTACCTCTATAATCAAAGTATTCCCAACATATATATTGACCTGAGGGTTATATAACAAATGCCATGTGATTTTGTACCTTCGAGAATCTGCGTATTTTCATTAAATACGTTTACAAAATTTACAATACTTTTCATAAATAATGTAAAAAGTTGACAAAATTCCGCATGTACTCTGAAAATGTTGTCAACTTTTGATGCCATTTACGGAAAATATTGTACTTTTTGTAAACCTATTTCATAAAATTTTCGCAGTTGTCCGAAGGTACAAAATCACATGGCGTGTCTCATATGTGCCCGTAATTGTAAAATTTTCGGAGAAATTTGTACTCAGAATAAAGTAGTTTTATTGGCTGATACTGAGCACAGCTCTGTCTCAGCCAATCAAGCAAGCTACATGTACTTGATTTTGAGCATGAATTTCGAGAATGTACTAAGTTTTTATGCTATTTTGACATTCCCTGTCCCATGTTGAAGCTTGCACAAGACGCACATTATTCATTCTCCCTTTCAATCAATCAATCAAGCACCGGGGCGGGATCAACTGATCCTGAGAATAGTGCTGCAGTAGCCATTGCTTGTCGTAAAAGGCGACTAAACTGGCTTAACGATTGTGTTCATACTTTCCGGAACCCACTATACCGGATTTGGCCCTCATGTACATTTTTGGCTTTCTTGTATGTGAGAGTTGAGTCGGGCTATGCCCCATATATAAAAGTAAGATTAGCGCTAATCCTATTACTTTTAGGGGATGGGATAAATGATGCTGGTGTGGCGAGGGCCTGGCACCAGATCAGGTTGTTCTAATTTCAGGACTGAATATATATTTTGATTGTAAATATTGAGTTCTGAAGTTGGGATTTACCCCCCTTGGACAGGTGGATACGGGACACGACCCCGTTGACCCATCTGCGTGTAGACTCCCTGAGGCTTGTACCTCTATGTCAGAAAAGCGGACGTTAAACCCTATTCACTCACTCACTCACTCAATCAATCAATCAATCAATCAATCAATCAATCAAATAAAACAGACAGATCATAAATCAACATGTGCAAACCTCTATAGACCCAGATGAACTGCTCATCTGGATTTACAGTGTTTGTCAACATTTTTCAGATTTTTGAAAATAATGCCCCGTGTCTGAATATTGGAATTGTCCAAAGGTGGTTTTGGAGCAGTCAATGTTAGATAATTGGGGATGAAATAGTTAGTCAATTCCATTCCCTTAGTTTGTGCACACATTTTGCATTTAACATGAAGGATAGACTACATTACAGATGATAATTATTTTAGTATGATCACTGAATGAATGCAGTAAATAAATTGAGGCATGTTTGAACTGTTAATGTAAATCATTGTGGAGAATAAGTGACCAAAAATGATGGCAATTTAAAGATATTTGCCAAGACCTGCCAATTAAAACTAGGGAAATCATATGTTACAGGTTATATGTTATCTTGTATGTGGCTGTGACTGGAGAAATGGTGCTTATGGGTTTTGCGACAAGTATAGATCCAGATCAGCCTGTGCTTCCGCTTCCGCACAGTCTGATCATGATCTGCACTGTTTGTAATTTCATCAATGAAGCACCCATCATCCCTTTCACAAGCAACGTACGTCGTTTTCCGGCTATGAGAGTGTGCTATTTGATCAGGAGCTACCCTGGTGCCAAATCCCATAAACTCCAGCCACGTGGTTTCAAAACTACATATACAAGTGCGTTAGCATTAAATCACACATTCCGTAGACTCGGCTCAGCTCGGCTTGGCTCGGAAACGGTAGGAATTCCTCGGCGGGCCACGGAATTCCTACACGTTTCCTAGCCTTGCCTGATAAATGTGAGATAAAATATAAGAAATAATTTTAAATTATTTACCCCATTCATTTGGCAGATCGTGCGAATATCCGACAACTCAGCCATGTTTTGGTCGCCGCCTGCTCCGCATTGGTAGCTGTATATTTGCACTTGTGCCCCGTTTCACTAAACTTCGTATGACTAAGATGTTCGTAAGTGCACAATTGCACATTAACAATGTTTCTTGTAAACAATTAATGGATTTATATTTATTGAGCATAGGCTGCATATGCAGCCTCTGCTCAATAAATGTAAATCCATCAATCAATTGAAATTTCCAGACGATCCTAAATTTGCACTTACGAACATTTTAGTCGTACAAAGTTTAGTAGTGTACCATATAGTACAGAGTGCTGAGGGGACCTTTCTGTAAAGTTTTATTCCTTGTTGGTAAGCGGACATAAAACCCCATTTCATTTCCCGACATCCATACAGGTGACATACGGTATTCGTTAACCCGGTGTGGTGGTTGCCGATTGGAATCCCGATCGGAGACCTGGGGGCCGTTTCACTAAACTTCTTACGACTAAAATGTTCGTAAGTGCAAATTTAGGATCGTCTGGAAATATCAATTGATGGATTTACATTTATTGAGCATAGGCTGCATATGCAGCCTATGCTCAATAAATGTAAATACAATAATTGTTTACAAGAAAACATTGTTAATGTGAAATTTACAGACTATCATAGTTTTGCACTTACGAACATTTTAGTCGTACGAAGTTTAGTGAAACGGCCTCCTGGTTTGACCCTACATCGTTACATCGTTGGCTTTCTTGTATGCGATAGTTGAATCTGGTTATTACCGTTATAAGAATAAACAATTATTCATACTCGTATTACCTTTAGGGGAAGGTGACATTGGTTTGGTATGAACCTGGCACTAGCTCTGGTTATTGTAATTTCAGGGCTTTATATAAAAAAATATATGCAAATATTCCATTCTGAATTTATGATTTTCATTCCAATGCAGCAGGTTAAATGTGGGATCCAACCCGTTGTCATCTTTGCATGCTGGGAAACTTGTGGGCTATAAATAGTTCAAAACTAGCGGACAAAAATTCATCATATTTTCTTGTATTTCTCCCCGTAAATATCATGAATATGTCTTGGAATTTCATTAGAATTGAGTCCTGAGGACTCAATTCTAATGAAATTCCAAGACATATTTACAGAGAGAAATAAAACATATACTCGTAATTCGTTTGGCGGATATTTTCGCCGCTAGCATGCAAAGAGTTAAATGACCTTAGCTGTTGATCGGCCGTTGAACACAAATAAATCCAATCAAATTGTTAACCCGGCCTAAATGATCTTGGCTGTTGACAGGTTGTTACATAATTAAATAATATAATATAAATATGATAAAAATCTATTCATTGTTTCTATTATTGATTATGAAATAAAATAATTGATTAATCAAAATTGTAATTACAAGCAGAATTACTGGCATCAGATCGGGTTATTCTTAATTTTATGGCTAAATAAATAAATTTCTTACTGATATCTTCAGTTCTGATTTTTGGATTCCCACGTATCCGGAAAAGTGAAATATGTGATTTAACCTGCCGTAAAATGACCTTGTCTGTTGACCTTGGCCATTAAACACAATTAAATATTTACTTAAAAAATCATTGAATGCATGTGTTCATTACCTCTGTAATGAGATAATCGATTGATAAAAAATATTGAATATAAGCAAATGCTATTAAACAAACGTTTGTCGTGCCCGCTTGTGACAGTGGTATATAGCCGGCACATTGGCTGGCGTACATACATGCGTTCGGCTAAAGTTTTTGGTTTACGTTATTCGGTATACTTTCAAAGCCATGGGTAGCAGGTGGGAGCACGCGATGGGTAATTTCACGATCGGGTTCATCCTTACCGGAATCCCAACTGGAGACCTGGCTTGGCCCTCACATACGTCTTTGGCATTTTGTATGTGACAGTTGAATCTGGTTATACCCCTTATGTGAGTATTACGATATTCGTAATCCTATTTTAGGGGAAGGGGCCAAGTGACTTTGGTGTGGTATGGACCTGGCACCAGGTTGGGTTATTCTAATTTCAGGGCTGAATATATTTGTTCTCGATGTAAATATTCCGTTATGATTTTGGGATTTTCCCCCCAATGCAGCACGTTAAAACGGGTTCGAACCTGTTTGCCCGGCCTTACATGACCTTAGCTGTTGATAGGCCGTTAAACACTAATAAACAAACAAACAAAACTTTCAAATCATCGACATGCGGGCCGTGGACATGTAGTTTATTAATTTATCTAGTAGACATGTTAAAAGATTCATTTATATATTTATAACTAACAAAATACACAAAATAGCTCCTACAGGATACTTGTATAATCTGTGACTAAGCAATTTGTCCCGTTCAATTGTTGGCGCTGAGCAATTCCAGAATTTGGCTAAATGTCAAACGCTAGTTAAATGTGTCTAAAATGGTTTTTGTTTTATGTGGTTTCGCTGGGTATGTTTGTTCTTTTGCAATAGATGAAGTTGCGAAATTAACTCGTCAAATGTTGATAATATTGTGAAAAAACAATGTTCCTGGGTTGACTACTGATCAGGCTCGTGTCTGTTGACATCACGTTTGTCAAATAGGCTCGGAAACCTGTAGGAATTTCGAGGCGCAACTCGGAATTATCGGATATATCTAAAGCCACTACTAGTGTTGCCGCATAAATAAAATATGATGCTAGTGTCACTAGCATCATATTTTATTTATGCGGCAACATTTTATTCAAGTGGATCTATGGGCAAAAATAACATGGTTTTCATTGGAAATACCACATTAAAAAGTAATAAGATTAGTGCTGATCATATTACTTTTGTTGTTGGAGCTAAGTGACTGGTGTGGAATGGACCTGGCACCAGGTCAGGATATTCTAATTTCAATATATATTTTGGTTCTGATTTTTGGTATTTCCCTCATTATGGACAGGTTAAATATGGGATAGTCCAATCAGTTGGCCTGGCCTTAAATTACCATAGCTGTTGATAGGCTGTTAAATAATCAAATCTAATTTATTTACGAGGTAACATTTTATGATAGTCATGGGCAAAAATAACATGGTTTTCATTGGAAAGAATACAAACTTGTTTATGTTGGGTCCACAGGTGGTTCTCGCGTGTCTTGGATGGTCAATTATTGTTTGTATATACATGAAACACTTTATTGTGTTCATACCGGGGCGCATCTGAATTATTTTGTACATTGTTTAGAAGGTGTTTCATGTATATACAGACAATAATTGACCATCCAAGACACGCTAGAATCACCTGTGGTTGTGTCATTACACTGCCATCAATTAGTAACATCATGCGACAACGTTAGACCAATAGTACATCAAAAGAAAGTAGTTGTGACCCTGGGGCTCGTTTCACTAAACTTTGTACGTAGATTTTTATAAAGTCACTTCACACAGCAACATGGTTCCTTAATGCTACCATTTTCTACCTACATGTAACTGTCATTAACCCTTAATACGCTGAATTGAATTAAAATTTTTTGTCTGCTGGAAATGTTTTATTTTCAATACTTCTCGATAAAACCTGTTTTGACAGCGTATGAGAATCATCTCCCCTGTTTTGACAGTGCATGTGAATCGTCTCCACTGGAGACTATTCGCATGTGCTGTCAAAACAGGTTTTTTGTTAAGAATTAAGGCAAACATTAAAAACAGCAGACGACAATTTCTGTCTCCCGCGTAGTAAGGGTTAAATCTGAACACATTCAATAAAGATTTCCCAATATCGGCTGCCAATGCCAAATTTGGTGTACATTTTAATTTTGCACTTTTTAGTCGTACGAAGTTTGGTGAAACGGGCCCCTGATGTGCGTATCTACTCTCTGTTCCTCGTTTTTCTGCCGACGAACTTTTGGCTATTAAACACATTAAATCCAAAAAATATTTAAATGTAAATACTTTTTCATCAATAACAAAGTCACCCTCCCCAAAAAAAATTATTTGATGGAATTTGATATTGCGATAAAACGATTTTGCTATGGGAATTTAACATGGGGGCTAAAAATGTATTTTTTTTAAATAATTTGTTATTTGTGGACCAATTTTCAAAATCTAGGTTTTGATTTCTTATTTAATTCATTTCCAAGATATTTCGCCAGGTTTCGGAGTCAAGTTCCAAATTTGTTTACTTTTTCGACCCTCCTGGTCAGCCTTCTCCCCCCCCCCCCCCTCCCTCCCCCCTCTCCCTCCCCCCAAGTTAAATTCCCATAGGAAAATAGTTGTTTTGCAATGAAAGCAATATTTTATGGAACTTTTTTTTTTATTGATGATAAAGTAATGACATTTAAATATTTTTTAGATTTAAAATATTTAATAGCCAAATGTTTGTCGGCAGCAAAACGTGGAACAGACAGTAGTCATGGTAGTTGATGTTATCAGTCACCATGTACTAGATTCGGTCAATGCACACATAGTTGGTACCTGATTAATTGTGTTACCATGCAACTTGAATGGTATTCCGTATTTTTGGCTTTGACTGGAGAAATGAGGCTTATCGGTTTTGTGGGTGGTGGTCGGGCGAACGAGATGGCGTAAATTAACGGTAGGGGTTCCTCCTTGTAGGGCCCCTTGCAGGCACCGGGGCGGGATCAACTGATCCTGAGAATAGTGCTGCAGTAGCCATTGCTTGTCGTAAAAGGCGACTAAACTGGCTTAACAATTGGATTCATACTTTCCGGAACCCACTATACCGGATTTGGCCCTCATGTACATTTTTGGCTTTCTTGTATGTGAGAGTTGAGTCAGGCTATGCCCCATATATAAAAGTAAGATTAGCGCTAATCCTAGTACTTTTAGGAGAAGGGATAAATGATGCTGGTGTGGCGAGGGCCTGGCACCAGATCAGGTTGTTCTAATTTCAGGACTGAATATATATTTTGATTGTAAATATTGAGTTCTGAAGTTGGGATTTACCCCCCTCGGACAGGTGGATACGGGACACGACCCCGTTGACCCGTCTGCGTGTAGACTCCCTGAGGCTTGTACCTCTATGTCAGAAAAGCGGACGTTAAACCCTATTCACTCACTCACTCACTCCTCCTTGTAGGAATCACTATTTGCCTGGTTTGGCCGTCTGTTACGTTTTTATCTTTGGCTCTATTGCCCATTATAAAAGTAGTACGATTATTACTGATCCTACTGCTTTTGGGAGGGGCCAAGTGATTCTGGTGTGGCGAGGAACTGGCATCAGATAAGGATTATTCTGATTTCAGGGCTGAATATATAGTTTTGTTATTGTAAATATTCAGTTCTGATTTTGGGATTTTCCCCCATTTGTACATGTACTTGCGACAAGTGTAGATCCTGACCAGACTGTGCGGATGCACAGGCTGATCAGGATCTGCACTGGTCGCCATTCCATCAATGAAACACACGACATGCTTCTAATAAGCAATATAGACTGTATCAGACTACATGAGTGTGCTATTTGATCAAGATAAACACTGGTCACAAAACCCATAAGTGCCAGTCACAGCCACATATGAGACACGCCATGTGATTTTGTACATTCGGACATCTGCCTAATTTCATTAAATACGTTTACAAAATTTACAATATTTTTCATAAATAAAGTCAAAAGTTGACAAAATGTTCAGAGTACATACGGAATATAATTCCGCATGTACTCTGGAAATTTTGTCAACTTTTGACGCCATTTACAGAAAATATTGTAAAATTTGTAAACGTATTTCCTGACATTACTCAGATGTCCGAAGGTACAAAATGCCATGGCGTGTCTCATATTTTATGCCATGCCGGTATATTTGCTTAGCATTGCAAATATCGGGTTGTGTTTGTTTTTCCAATTCATGTCTGTTTGAAAGAGTTCCTGTATTGTTAGGCTTATTTGACTTTGAGCACATGTGTTGCATTGTCTGCATATTTTAAATGTATTTATGCTGTAAAAAGAAATATTTCTAATTAAACTAAGTCTGTTTACGTGTCATTGTCCGTTATTTTTGTCAAGCCCACTTGAGGAAAGTTAATTTAACGATCCAGGTTCATCCTTACCGGAATACCGATCGGAGACCTGGTTTGTCCCTCACGTACATCTTTGGCATTCTTGTATGTGACAGTTGAATCCGAGTATAACCCTTATGTGAGTATTGCGATTATTCGTAACCCTATTACTTTTAGGGAGAAAGGCCTAGTGACTTTGGTGTGGTATGAACCTGGTACCAGGTCATGTTATTCTAATTTCAGGGCTGAATATATTTTTTTCTGGATGTAAATATTCCGTTCTGATCTTTGGATTTTCCCGCCAATGCAGCAGGTTAAATACGGGATTGGACCCGTTGGCCTGGGCCCGGTTGTTCAAAACATCCGTTAGCTTAACGGACTATTAAATCCTTAACTGCATGGTTAAAATCTCTGTTTTAACAGAGAGTTTAACCATTCAGTTAAGGATTTAACAGTCCGTTAAGGATTTAACAGTCCGTTAAGCTAACTGGTGTTTTGAACAACCGGGCCCAGGCCTTAAATGACCTCGGCTGTTGGTGTCGATCAACCAATCGAAAGGAAAGCTATGTATAGCGATCACAATGACGTCTGTGTGTCTGCTCATACGTCCACATGTCACTACTTCATAAATAAATACATGTACATGTATATGTTAGCTGCAGTTCTCTGTCAGTAAGAACTAGTAATGTGTGTACACCATTAACTCTTGGCGACACGACACCTGCTTCGGGGCAATAGTGCCTCGGGTCGTCCACAGCACATTGTGGCAATAGTTTTGACTTCCACGAATGACCGTGAAATAACTACTATTGTTGTTCGAGACCAACTGTTTCAGGGCCACGCTACTGATGATTGTGACGTCTAGTTTGACGATGCTATCTATAAATTCCTATAAATTTGGCAATCCCTATGTTTTCCCTATATTTTCCCAAAATCCCTATATTTTTCACAAATCAGTAACTTTTGTAAAATGGTAAAAATCATGTCTGATATTCAACATACTGGTTTGTTTCTAAACACAGTACAAGGTTAGAGATGCATTTGACTAAATTATGATCGTGTTTACTTTGTTCCTAAATGAACTTTGTAATTCTGTATTTTCAGCAAATATTTCAGAAGTTTGCCATCTTGAGTTTACCGGTAGCTGATTGAGATGATGTAACATTGTGTTTTAATTCTGTGAGTTGTCTTTGTAACCTGGTAACAGGAAACATTTCTTTTTTTCATGAATTTGAAAGGACCGTCCTGAGCATGACGTTAAACTGCTCCTCGTCGGTGAAATATTAAAACATCGTAACTACACATGTCACTAAAGCACTTTGGTATCTCCTATATTTCAGTTTTCCTAGTCTACTTGTGTTGGAAGATTGTATCGGTTAATAGCCGATTTGAGTAACATAAAATAAATAAATTAGAAAATGGTTACATGTCGTGTGACAAATACTCATAAAGCAATTTGTTGCTCCAAATCCTTGTATTGTTTTTAAGATATGAGAATTTGACAGTTTTGTAAGTTGTAATTACATGAAAGGAAACGGCTGTTATGATTATGATGCTTTTATTTGGCTTCTACCATGTCTACTAGGCTTTCAAAGTTGTCTATGTCGCGTGTGGTTCTACATCAACGTACGCTTGAATAATTTTGATTCACAGAGCAGTAAAGGTCGTTGCATAATACAAAACTGAATGTTACCATCACTTTGCTAGATTGAGCTTTAATGAAATTGCACAGTAAACAGTCATCCGGCTGAACAATGGATATCAATCAATAAACATGCGATGTGTTGACGTCATTTCTAGAAAATTAATTCCGGGTACATTCTTGTAATACCCCCCCATGCGCAGCATAGGCCAATTCAGCTTCAGTTAGGACACAATACTGTAACAATTTCAAATGGATACTTTTAAAATGCAGAACATTCCAAATCTGGGGCCCGTTTCACTAAACTTCCTACGACTAAAATGTTCGTAAGTGCAAAATTATGATAGTCTGTAAATTGCACATTAATAATGTTTTCTTGTAAACAATTGATGGATTTACATTTATTGAGCATAGGCTGCATATGCAGCCTATGCTCAATAAATGTAAATCCATCAATTTAAATTTACAGACGATCCTAAATTTGCACTAACAGAAAGTAAGTATTTTTATGTTTCCAAAATAAAATTTTGGGCGAGGGCCTGGCTTTTGTAGAGCTCCCACCCCCAGAATTGAAATGATTTCGTCCCACCCCCCACATAATTTTAATCAGGTAAATGTATGTGCCATATATCTGCACATATCTCCCACCCCCAGAATTGAAATTAGTGTTGAACACACAGACATTTAATTAGGTCCAGGCCCTCCGCCTCCTTGATTTTTTCTGGATAAGTCTCCAGGTGAATCTACACTGTCAGAAACATAATTATTATGTTGTCCCTTAACAATCATGGTATGACAGGGTTTATACCATGATATGACTGCATAGATAGTCAGCCTGAGCTCAGTGCAGTGGCTCAACGTGTAAAAGAAATAAAATTAATCCAGAAAATAATTGTAAACCATTTAAAAAAAACAGGTGATGATACGGAATGGCTATAAGGGGAGGAGGAGGCCATTACTCTAGATCTTTAACTCAAACACATTCTTTACGTACACACATACATGCCGTAAAATTGGAAAATATTGAGTTTTGTCCCTATAAATCCCTATCTTTTTTACAGAAAATCCTATATTTCCCCCTATATTTTTGAGAAAAAAAATCCCCACCCATATTCCTATATATTTGGAACCGAAAGTAAATGAACACAGGCTGTTAAAATATAAACGTGACACAGTTTAGAGGGGGCATGCTCCGGACACGCCCTTGCCCGAATCCGTGTCTGCATATCATCATGTTGTTGGACAGGCATACAATCCCATTTAATCAATCATCTGACGTATTTTCATTTCAGGTTGGGAGTGGTTTATCGAAGAGCCAAAAGTTCCCACGTTCAAACCCAAATCATACGGCACTAATTTTAGTTGGAACAAGAAAACTTGGATATTTAATGTAATGTAGCATATTCGAATTTTGTTTTTGTTTCACATTATTTTGATTTCAGTGTCAATATAGGAATGAATGGCCTTTTTGTGGAATTTATCGGGGTATAAACTTGGAAAAGTCGCGGGAATACTGGACGAAGGCCGGAAGGCCTCGTCCTGTATTCCCGCGACTTTTCCAAGTTTATATCCCCGATAAATTCAACAAAAAGGCCATTCATTCCTTATAATTCCAGCATTTTAAATAAATTCATCAAGAAAATGTGTTTATTTTCCGTTTTCTTAAGAATTATTTTAACTGCGCCTCATGGTTACGGAAAGTAGTTCGGCGTGGGAGTTTACTGAGATATAAATTTTGGACAGAGACTTGCTACGGGCCAATCAAATGTTAGGGAATTGTGTAAATATTTTTGTGCTGGAATTATAAGTTTATGGCAGGTGTGTTTTAGTTATTCATTCTTTACCATCTTGTCGAGATGATCCGATGAGTAGAAAGAACTCCATCATTTCCATCAAGGAATACAAAATATACATAATTGTATCCATGCCAACTGAGGACAACAGCAAGTTATAACACAAAGTTTTTTTCAGATCGATTCATCTGCTGAAGAAATAAAAATTGCAGCAGATTTAATAAATGCTATATTAAATCATCACTTATGCAAGATCCTCAAATTGAAGCATTGGAACCCGGAATTTTGTTACATTTTCAATTTGGTATCGGAATGATAAGCCCGTAGTAGTGCTGGTTTTGAAAGTTCTGGATACAGCGCTCCTGTTAAGCTTTGTGTCTAAAGCGTACTATACCTCCCGAATTTCAAAATCATTGCATATTTTACTTCTACAAATGGATTTAATAACTGATTTTCTTCATTTAAAACTAAATATGGGACAAATGATAACAAATTTAAACATTCACATATTTGAGCTGCAAAAAGCAAACACCGTTTGCTTTTTGCAGCTCAACTAAGTGAATTTTAAACTTTATGACAGTATTTTCACTATTCAATTTGAAAATCAATGCATATTTTCACATTGCTGTGCATATTTTGTACTCGCACTTTTGATAATCAATGCGTAGTCTGCTAAAATAATTGCGTAAAATACGCCAATACACGCCTTATCTGGAGCTCTGTGGATATTTGTGTTTATATGTGAATAAATAAAATAGCTGTTCCTCAACAGTTGGTTAATTTATTACACTGAAAATGACCGTATTATTCTGTGCTTGAAGCTAACAATGGGATGGAAACAATGGCCTAGCGTTACAGTTCAATACCGGAGGCTGTGGGTTCAATATCCGCCCGTGGGCGCTTGGTTGGGTACATTTAATGATGAGTTTCATCCTTAACGGAATCCCGATATCCCAGTAGCCTATTTCACCAACATTGCAAAGTATACTTTTCTAGCAAAATATACTTTGAAGGAGTAATCATTTGTTTTTCCTGAAATGCATTATTTCGTATAGAACTAACGACTGCATATATTTGATGATTAAAAGCATACATAATTATTATACTGAATTTATTACATTATCACAGCCAAAATGGCTGTGATAATGTAATAAATTCAGTATAATAAAAATTAATAAATTTATCCTAAAATTGAAAATTTCTCCCTCAAAGTATACTTTGCTAGAAAAGTATACTTTGCAATGTTGGTGAAATAGGCTATTGGTTTGACCCCCCATGCACATTTTTAGCTCGCCTGCAGAAGAGCTTATGGTATACCCCCGGCGTCGTCGTCGGTGTCAGCATCGGCGTCCACACACTTAACGTTGGGGGTAAATGTCTTATAACTTCTGTTTCCTTTCATGGAACACCTTGTTATTTCATACATGCATTCCTCAGATGACCCTCTATCATGCTGTAGCAAATCCATGACCCAACACCCAACCCTTACCCCAAGGTCAAGGTCACAATATTAGCATGTCATAAACTTAACGTTGCGGTAAACGTCTGTTTATTTACAGGGATGTAAATACAGTAATTTTTGAGAAAAAAATCCCTATATTCCTATACATGTATATATATTTGGAACCGAAAGTGAATGGACAGCCTGTGTTTGAGAACAGGTTGACAACGATATTGCTGTTTGAGAAACACTGTTTGACAACGATATTGCTGTTTGAGAAACACTGTTTGACAACGCTATTGCGTTTGAGAAACACTGTTTGACAACGCTATTGCTGTTTGAGAAATTTGAGAAACACTGTTTGACAACGCTATTGCTGTTTGAGAAACACTGTTGACAATGCTGATTGTGAGCGACTGTTTGACAATGTTTGTGCAGACAAACCAAACCGTTCGACAACGCTATAATTGTTGTTTGTGAGAGACTGACACTGATTTTGCAGACAGACGTTTGACAATGTTGTTGTTGTTTTAAACAGTCTGTTACACACCGATGCTTGAGACATACTATTTCATAGTTCGTTGCTGACTCTATTGCTGATTATAAGTTTCGACAATGTCCAGCCGTGGGTAAACGTTTGCCGTGGCACGAGGGAACTGTTTGAACCCAAAAGGGTTCAAACAGTTTCCGAGTGCCACGGCAAACGTTTACCCACGGCTGGAAATGGTCGAACGTTATTGTTACATTTCCGTCGGAAATATCGTGTAATTTGATCATTTGCAGTACTTTCGGTACTTTGATAACCCGTTCCATTCAAACAGATATACATATTCCGGGGTCGCAGTACACGACACGTGATGCAGCCGCATTTCAGTGCGCCATTGTGAACTGGTCTGGTGACGTAATGACGCGTTCCAGCAATGTCACGAGACGCATGCATTACGTTGGAGTTGGCTTAGCCCCGGAATGAGCATTGTCGACAGTCATGGTCAAACAGCACACGCTGTACGTTTGAACACGGCTGTGAGCGGTGTCGAACAAAGACAGGCATATAACACTTACTCTTTAACAATGCAATCTCTGGCAGACAGAAGGTTTGATGCCGCTGATGTTCTATTTTAGATTGCTATTTTATAGTTCGCTATTGTTGTTTCAGACCTGTGATGACTCATTTGCTGTGTCTGTGTCATGCTGTTGGACAACGTCATTTGTGGTGGACTGTTTGTCAACGCCGCTTGCTACCGACTGTTTGATAATACTATTGCTGGTTGCCACGGAATGTTTGGCAGAGATATTGCGTTCTTGCGTCACACATTTGCGCACTAAGGCTTGCGGTTGCACCCCAGTCACGTTCATGTCCGCGGCCCCAGCTACCACGGTCGACGACCAGCGATCGCCCGATGACGTCTTTGGTCGGTTCATGTACCGTAGCACGGGCGTGGCACGACTGGGCGGTCTAGACGGGCTTACGGAGAATGTCTGTATTTTGAGGCTGTGAGTCAGCCAGCGACAATAGTTCTCGGAATATTTGGGGTGGGCGTGAATCAACTGCTGGTGGTAGCCGTTTAGAACGGGCAACGGCGACCCGGACATCATCAGTCTCGTCGGTGTTGCCTTCGCCCGGAGTCTGTGCGGTAATGTATGGCGATTTCTGCAATAAATAAACAATGGTTGTTTGGTGTGAGAAAAAGTCGGTAGTGTTATCTCAGGACGAACACGGCACAAAGTAAGGCCAGTAAAAGGGCACATTTAGCGCATAAAACGTTGATAATATAAGGTTCGACCATGTCCAGCCGTGGGTAAACGTTTGCCGTGGCACGAGGGAACTGTTTGAACCCCAAGGCCGTAGGCCGCGGGTTCAAACAGTTCCCGAGTGCCACGACAAACGTTTACCACGGCTGGACATTGTCGAACGTTATTCTTACATTTCCGTCGGAAATATCGTGTAATTTGAGCAGTACTTTCGGTACTTTGATAACCCACTGGACCGTTCCATTCAAACAGCTGATTTACACATACAAATTCCGGTGCCGCAGTACACATCGCGTGATGCAAGTGCCCCATCCTCCGCATCAATTTCAAAATGTCGTGTGACTGCTGTGAACTGGTCTGGTGACGTAATGACGCGTTCTAGTAACATCATGATACCCATGCATTACATGGGTGTTGGCTTGGCCCCGAAACGAGCATTGTCTACAGCCATCGTCAAACAGCACATGCTGTTCGTTTGAACGCGGCGGTGTCCAACAACGGCAGTCATGTAACAATAACATTTTTAAATTAATATTTCATGTATATTTTTGAAAACTACATCGTCATAAAAAGTTGAAAACCAGTATATGTAACAAATATTCAGAGTTAAACATTTTGGTTGAATAATGGTTTGAGAAAATATTACACTCTTGCAAATTATTTGCACGGGTTTCTCTGTGAGAGAAACCCCATAATCAACTCCTTACATACAATACACAGTGAAGAGAACACCCGTGCAGAAGAGAACACCCGTAATTGCGCGCCTGTTTTCTTGGAAACCACGAGCTACCATGCAACATGTTTATTTTTGAGTACAGTCGAAATAAAGTTATTTGAAACTTTGGAAAGGGTCTCGACCAATCTAGAATGCAAATGTGATTGAACAGAACGTAACGCCAAAACGCGGGAAAACAAGTCATTGTATAACTTTTCATGCCCTCATCACAATTCATTGATTATAATCTCAAAAATAGACTAATGTGCAGAAATAACCGTCGTGGAAGTGTAATAAATAGGATATTGCATCGTACATGTTTGAATAGCGAAAATAATACACTCGTGTCCGTCGGCGTCCGTGCAAGCAACTCGTTCGCTACACTCACTCGTTGCTTACGCGGAAGCCGACGCACACTCCTGTATTATTTCCCACTATACAAAATGTACGATGGAATATCGTCTATATCATCAAATATTATAAACGTATAATTGGGACCACAGACATTCGGCGTGTTTCGGCTTTCATCGGTATAACTATATATATTTGAACAAGGCTTCTAACTTTGGTCGGACACGACCTCGTATCATAACACATACCGCGATTTTACTAACGCCAATGTGTATATTTTGGCGGAAAGTGCACATGTTTATTTAAAAATTATTGTTATCTTGCTAAAATAACATAGTTAGAACATATTTATGCAAATAATATCGAATTACAGATCCTTTTCCTAGGTCGGACACAACATCGTACCATAACAAATTAAATAATGTGCTCAAGGCTCTAACGTCAATATTGTAGTGACAAGTTCATATGATCATTTGATAATTATCAATATCCCGCAGAGATACATAGAATGCATAGCAAATTACAATTTTAAACATGTTAATTTGTTACAATACAAGGTCGTGTCCGACCAAGAGTTAGAAGCCTATCTCGTAATTAGGAGTTAGTATTTTCTACGTAGGAGATAAATATGTATTTTAGCATTGGCATCAGGACGCTTCCATACATTTCGCCATGGAACACAAATACAAAATATAATACAGCCCCAGTCAAACACAGTTATTGTCAGTGTACTGCTCATTGTTAGGTGCAGCCTTCTACAATGTACAATGTACAATGTACAATGTACCTTAACAAAATATCATCTAGATGTGACATCCTGTTGCAAGTACGTCCTTACGGTGGTCCAATAGTATATAATACGAGGTGAAGTCATAACGTTTTAGGACTGTGTTTACATCTTTGGAACCATTTGGTCAATCTGGTTGAACAAGATATGTCATCTGTATGGAACGCCAATTCTACATAAACTCAAATAATTATTTCTAGCTCTACATATTTAGAGCTAGCATTAAATATTTTAGCTAGCTCCACATGCTTTAGAGAGCTTTTCAAATGATTTGGAGCTAGCTCTAAATATTTAATGTTGGCTCTAATTATTACAGCTGGTTCAGCTGTGCAAGCACTAACATATCGGTTATATCCGTTCTCCCATCGTTTCATCATACCTGTTTACAACATTCTCCTTGTTGCCGTTCGTCGCTACCAGCGCGATGCTCGTTCTATCGTGCTCCAACACAAACGACGGATCGGGCTGTTGAATCACCCTGCTTTCTGGAGATACTCCGCTGGAAACAGACGCTTTGTCCATCACAGACTTCGATCTCCGTGTCTTGAGCAACCTGTGTCTTTGTTGTGCCGATGCAAGGACTCTCTGTCTATGCATGTCCTCGCTGGATTCTTGTTTGCGCTGGTTGAAACAGTACGCGGCCGTTGGTGATGACTTGATTGCCTCGCCCGGCTGGTAGTGGCTTAGAAGAGGAGCGGGACACCCGAATTTGTCGTCATGGTAATCAACGCTGGATCTAGATGATAGGCGCGGGGAGGATGTGCTCCACACGCTGAGAATGGAGTCCTCTGTTGCAGCAAATAGAAATACATATACAAGTAGTGTATGATTCTGACGCTGGAATCACCAGTCGTTTCGTAGATATATCGTAGAAGTAGGCATATATTTATGTCGAAGGCCACTCATATTTTCCGTAAATGTGGCTGTGAAATTGGGCATACGGACATTGCGACCAGCGTAGATCCTAATCAGCCTGTGCATCCGGGGCTTATGAGGTTCGCGACAAGTGCACATCCAGTTCAGCCTGTGCATCCGTACAGTCTGATCTGGATCTGCACTGTTCGCCATTCCATCAATGAAACACCAGTCATGTTGCTCACAAGCAATACAAATCGTTACCAGGCTACATGTTTGTGCTATTTGATCAAGAGCTACATTGGCCACACATCCCATAAGCCCCATTTATCCAGTCATAGCCACATATGACGCCTCTGTTTGAAGATAAATAGAAATGAAAATCGTGGTGTTACAATGTACCTCGCACTACTGAGCCCAATTAACCGAACGTGTTTATATAGTAAGTCAAGTTGCCAACTCCATCAAATATTTGCTTTACAAATTGTGCCCTTGATTTTGTTTTTATCTTGAATAACACGATAGAAGGGGCGATCTTTTCACTGATAGAAACCTCGACCAATGTTATTTTCAACGATTATTGCTATAATAATGATATGTGAACGCTAATTCAAAAGTCACGGGCGGATCGAGGATTGATGTCTAGAGGGGGCGTGGATTTCAAATCAGACATATATGATCGTCAACTTTCATAAAATTCGTATTATTTTCTGCATTTCTCATCACAAGTATATGTTGCTACCACTCATTTGAACCGTCTCGGCGAGACGGTTCAATTGAGTGGTATCAACATACACTTGGAGTGAAAACTAAGGAAATAATCAGATTTTTTCACGTCAAAAATGGTTAAAATCTAAACTCGACCAATTTTAGAGGAGAGGGGGCGTGCGCCGGACACGCCCCCGCCTGGATCCGCACCTGAAAGTGGCTATGATGCTTTTGCGAGCAGTGTAGTCCCTGATCATACTGTATATTTACGCAAATGCGCAGTCTGATCTGGACCTGCATTGTCCGCTGTTTGATATGCGGACATATCCTTGATTCATGTAATGTGTACTTATCAATTTTAAAGGTACATGTCACTATTCCACCAGTTCTAAATATTAAAAATGCCCGCTATACAGATATAATCATTTAGTAATATGTATTTTACTGATAATGACGCGCGGTGGTAACAGGCTATTTTTCATATGCAAATTAGACATGATATTTTTTAATTATTTACACTAATTAAATGCGTCACTTGAAAAGATAATATTTTCGACACCTTATAAAGTATGATCATTGTTATCAAAAATAAATACAGACAGTAAATACTAATGTCCGTTAACATCTTAAGGAAACACGGTTATCGCCCCTGATATCAGTGTGGAGATTTACGGCTGATATAAAATGTATACTATTTGAATAATGCCAATCACTACGTGGGGTAATGGTGAATTAATGTTTATTTTGCCAGAAAATGTCTCGGATGATGTCTCCGATATATAGAACATTTTGTGCCTACTGAGTGGGCATGTACCTTTAAGAAATCTAATATTCCTTATCACCACTCGGGGGTATTCGGATGACAAATTAGTCTGGTGTATGTAAGTAGAGAGCTTGTTTGGCATGTTAATTTCTATATTAACAGGGCTCGAGATAAGGAAATAGTAATTGAGTATTTTCACTCCATCATATCTGAAGCAATTGGGTATTTCAATATTTTAATTGGGTAAAATAAAATCACACTACTGTTTACACATCAACAGACAGCAATTATTGAATAGTTTGCTTCTAAATGAAAACATGTCTTGGAGACAATTCTAATGAAATACCAAGATGTGTTTTCATGGAAAATAAGAAAAATATGCTATAATTGTGGTCTGTTTATGTTTTCTGTAGCTTGATAAAGGTACCACAAATTTGTTATTGCTTTTTGATACTCGCTACTTCTGATTTCAATTGTTTTTTTGGCAATTTTAATTGGGTATTTACGATCATACGCAGCTTATCTGGAGCTCTGTATTAATGTTCATGCATCCTGGTGCTTTTTGTTGCTATTAAAGCTATATGTTACATAATTTCTGCTTTAACTGTGACCTTTGGAATAAAATGTGGATATGATTGGAGAAAAGGGGCCTATGGGTTTGGTGATTAGTGTAGATCCAGATCTGCACTGTGCGCTGTTCCATCAATGAAGCACCCTCCGTGCTTCTAACAAGCAATATGTATCATTATCCAGCTGCATGAGTGTGCTATTTGATCAGGAGCTACACTGATCACATATCCCATAAGTCCCATTTCTCCAGCTACAGCCAGAACTGATTGTCAAATAGCACATTCCTAGCTGTAGACTGATAGCGATTTATATCGCTTGTTAGAAGCAGGACGACGGGTTATTCATTGATGGAATGGAGAAGAGTGCACATGCACATGCTGATCTGAATCTACACAGGTCGCACAAACTGTAAGCCCCATTTCTCCAGTCACGGCCACATTTAAGGATAGGATTTTGATAAAGGTCTGACACCATACCTTGTTGATATGTTTACACAACAGATACGTACATGTAGCTAGCTGAAAATGCCAAACGTGTTAAGAAATGGCGGCGATCTTTTAGTTAAGTGTGGGAATTTGATAAACGAATCCCACCATGATACCTATATAACTGGTACAAGCGGCCTGTTCGATTTGACCATACGTAAATGCCATACAAAGATGAAAATTGTTGCATTTACATTCAACTTTTTTATAAAGAAAGTCCGAGAACTTCGTGGCGGCCATCTTATATTTATGTGTGGGAATGTGATTTAACCCTTTAAACCCGACAGCCCGCTATAGCGGTTTATGCAAAAAGTGTAGATCCCGATGAGCCGGCTCGTAACGAGCCGTCTCATCAGGATCCACACTTTTTGAAAGTAATATTCATTTTGAGAACAAAAACAACCCCTTGTCATAAATGGACTAGTCTGAAAACCATTTTGTAACTGGTGGATTGTTTGCAAAATTAACATATCAAAATCCATTCCAGTTACTTACGGGTGAAAGGTTTTACGTATCTCGCCATACCTTGATGGTACGTCTGCGCATAGGCGTAACAAGCGGCCTGTTCACTGAGATCGTGGACGGTGGGGTGGAAAACTCCCCGGGTGGACCGCGGGCGTCGGGGGGTCGAGCTGGCCCAGCGGTCTTCGGGCATCGCGAGCTGTATCTGCCAATATATACTCGACTTATTGAACTCTTTCAACCATACAGAACATGAAATAAACATTTGAAAACATTGTCGATCCAGATGAGCCGGCTCGTAAAAGTTTAAGCCACCATACGAACACCAGAAATTGTATATTGCTTCTATCTGATGCGTATGTTGAATTTATTGAACAACGGATATATCAAGGTGTATGCTTACGTGGTTCTAACAACAACAAGAAGTACTAAAACTTCCAGAAGCCCTCAGATTCAAAGTACTTATTCTTTTATTTTGTCCTTATTACGTAACGGATTTTGATGAAATATGGCGCATCAAACGAGTCTTGTTAAGCTGCATTTGGTGGTCTTTGTATTTTAGCCCACACTTCTGTCGTTTTTTTGCGAAGAATCGATTTCCGTGTCTACGGAAATCGATTCTTCGCAAAAACGACATAAGTATGTGCCGAACTCCCTGGACCACCAAATGCAGCTCATCGCGGTGCTGCGCCATATATCGATGGTCTAGTAACATGAGGTCGTAACTGCTATGCTAAAGCATAGCAGTTACGACCTTATGTTACTAGACCATCGATATGTCATCAAAATCCGTTGCATATTAAGGAAACTATCAAATAATACTTACTTTGGAGTGGGCGCGCTTTCAACATTTAAGCCATTGTTGTTGTTGTGACCACGTGATCATGCACCTTGTATATGTATGAACACAATAATGGTAAAATATTTATAGTTACATTGCTATTTGACATATCTATGGAAGCGCCCTGGTACCAATGTTAAAATATATTTATCTCCTAATTAGGAGATACTAAGTCCTAATTAGGAGATACTATCTCCTAATTAGGACTTAGTAATTATACCCCCCGCAACGAGTTGTGGGGGTGTATACTGGAGTCCGGTTGTCCGTCCGTCCGTCCGTCCGTCCGTGCGTGCGTGTGTGCGTCCGTGCGTCCGCAAACTTAACATGAGAGAAATATTGTTATAACTTCTATTTCCTTCATTTAAAATACTTAATATTTCACACATGCATTCCTGTAAACTCTACTACCATGCTGTGCCATTTTGGCTGTGATAATGTAATACATTCAGTATAATAAAAATTAATAAATTTATCCGAAAATTGAAAATTTTGGCTGTGATAATGTAATACATTCAGTATAATAAAAATTAATAAATTTATCCGAAAATTGAAAATTTTGGCTGTGATAATGTAATACATTCAGTATAATAATTCTGCATACTTGTAATCAAATATATGCAGTCGTTCGTTCTATATGAAATAATGCATTTCAGGAGAAATAAATGATTACTCCCTCAAAGTTTACTTTGCTAGAAAAGTATACTTTGCAATGTTGGTGAAATATAGGGGCCCGTTTCACTAAACTTCTTACGCTACGAACTTTCTTACGTCTACGATACTTTTCGTACGAACTCCTTACTTGCGTTTCACTAACATGTTCGTGCGAAATTTCTTAAGTTACGAACTTCTTAAGAATTTCTTCAGTATTGGAAATCCATCAAGCCCTTTGAATGTAAACTTCCGGTCCGACTTTGACAACCAGACGACAGCTGTCAAATCAACTTCCTTAGTCCAGCATTTTGAAAACCATGAAATTGAATTGGACTGACACTGAGTATCGTCACATCCACGGCGCCCTGGGTGTTCGGAATCCTGGCTACACTGTAAAAGGCTGTTTTTACAGTTGGCCAGGGGGCCGTTTCACTAAACTTCCTACGACTAAAATGTTCGTAAGTGCAAAATTATGATAGTCTGTAAATTTCACATTAACAATGTTTTCTTGTAAACAATTGTTGGATTTACATTTATTGAGTATAGGCTGCATATGCAGCCTATGCTCAATAAATGTAAATCCATCAATTGAAATTTACAGACGATTCTAAATTTGCGCTTACGAACATTTTAGTCGTAAGAAGTTTAGTGAAACGGCCCCCTGGTCTTGTTCCTCGGTTGGAAAACTGATGTTGTCCAGTCGATTATTGATGGCTGAGACAACATCATTAATACACCGAGAAACCGAACTCATAGAGACACCGTGGATGTCGCCAGCCTCGGAGAAGAACTCACCCTTCGCCACGTAGCGCAGGGTAACCATTGTCGGTATGGATCTGGAACCAGGTCGGGTTATTCTAATTTCAGGGCTGAATATATATTTGTTTCGATGTAAATATTCCGTTCTGATTTTGGGATCCCCCTTCCCCAATGCAGCAGGATGAATACGGGATCGAACCAGTTGGCCAGGCCTTACATGACCTTAACCTGTTGTTTGTATAGCTTTCTGGCATAATATGTATAGCACGATGTTGTAATATCTGTCTATAATGTATTGTACCACATTGTAATACTTTTTCTGTCATATTATTTGCTGTATGTGTCAAACGGTGGAAATTGTAAGATGGCTGTACATACAAAGATGGCGGAGATGGCAACTCGATGTATACAGTAACAAAAACAAATGTTGTTTTCTGAAAATGTTCTGGAAATGGCTGCGAACATGAGACGGACATTGGTAATATTCCTAATATGACAACAAATTACATATATATTACTTTTGAAAGTTATTTTATTTGTGTTTTCATCTATTTCACCCCTACACCACACTACAATTATAGTGAATCACTCCTCCTTAAACCACATTATATCAGGCTGCATTTGCTGGCTAACTGATCAGAAGGTAACATTATAGTGAGTAACTACTCCATAAGCCACGTTATATGAGGCTGCATTTGTTGGGATAACTGATAAACATCTACAATTATAAGCCACGTTATATCAGGCTGCATTTGTTGTGCTAACTGACCAACAGCTACAATTATAGTGAGTAACTACTCCATAAGCCACGTTATATATCAGGCTGCATTTGTTGGGCTAACTGATTAATAGCTATAAGTATAGTGAGTCACTGCTCTATAAGCCACGTTATATCAGGCTGCATAATTATGCTGGCTAACTGATCAGCAGGTACAAGTATAGTATCTATGCCACGTATATCCAGAGGCTGCATTTGCTGCACTAACTGATCAACAGCTACAAGTATAGTGAGTCACTACTCTATAAGCCACGTTATATATGGGTTGCATTTGCTGGCTAACTGATAAGCAGCTAAAGCTAGATAATCCGGTATGTCTACGCACTTAGCGCCCCCATAAGTGATTTGAGAAACTTACAAAAACTTCCAAAAAATAAACACACGAACAGACAGACGGAAAGACCAAAACTTAAAAAAAATAAACAGACGAACAGTATTGAGGGTAATGTATTACTAAGTAATGCCAAAAATAAACGGACAGACAGACAGACGGAAGGATAGGGCGAAATCTATAGGGCGAAATATGCACCGCCGATTTGGTGGCGATATTATTCATGGAATACATGTATGGCGGCCGTGACACTTGCGCTAAAAAATCTTCGTACGACAGCCCAATACCTATCGCAGACTTATGAGGAAAGTTACGAACTTCGCAAGAAAGTGCGCCTAAGAAGTTCGTACGATAATTTCTTATCGTAAGAAGTTTAGTGAAACGGGCTCCTGGGGCCCGTTTCACTAAACTTCTTACGACTAAAATGTTCATAAGTGTAAAATTATGATAGTCTGTAAATGTCACATTAACAATGTTTTCTTGTGAACAATTATTGGATTTACATTTATTGAGCATAGGCTGCATATGCAGCCTATGCTCAATACATGTATATCCATCAATTGAAATTTACAGACGATCTTAAATTTGCACTTACGACCATTTTAGTCGTATGAAGTTTAGTGAAACGCGCCCGGCCTGGTTTCTACTCTACAGACCATAAACCCATGAAACCCATCATTGGTAAACATTGTAGATCGACATGAGTCGGTTTCTAGCAAGCTTGTTTATAAATAGCAAGCCGTCTCAACAGGATCTGCAGTGATTGCCAGTAGTTTTCAGATATTTTAAGAGAAACACTTATCTGATTGATGGAATATTCTTGGAATGAGCATAGAACTATCAGGCTCTACAGTGTTCTCTATCGAGTTATCGCATTGCATATTAACATTCTCGCGAATGCCACGAGTTTTAGTGTGCCAATATCTGATAAAGTGGGGCTAATTGCATTCGCGACCATTGAAGACCTAGATCAGACGGCAGTTCATGGTCTTCACTGTTCGCCAATCGGTCGATCAGGGTCTGCACTGTCCGCCATTCCATTATGGAAATACCCGTCATTCTTCGAACAAGCACTATATGGATCGTTACCAGGCTATATATGAGTGTGTTATTTGTCATGGAGCTAAACTGATCACAAATCCCTTAAGCCCAATTTTTCATCGTCACAGTCACGAATAAGCCGAATTTTCTCGGAACAAAATGATATGCGTCAGCGGCTGGATAAATGGGCTTATGGGTTTTGCGAGCAGTGTAGATCCAGATCAGCCTGTGTGATCAGGCTGAACAGGATCTGCATTGTTCGCCATTCCATCAGCGAAGTACTTGTCATGCTTTGAACAAATACTATATAGATCATTTATAAGCCCCATCTCCCCAGTTACCACATAAATAAGCCGAAAGTTCTCCGAACAAAATGAAATAAGGCAATTTCTGTCGGATCATACCCAACTCAACGTATGGTTAAACTCACCTCTGTTTTCACTTACTCCAAATATTGTTCTCTCCCGGAGTTATATCACTTTCCCTGGATTCTATAACGTACAATATATATACATAGTCTCCGGTAAAATCAACAAACACCGATATATATTTACTTGATATCTCCCGTTAAGTAATCAATCACTTCGTAATCGATACGCGATCCGTAAATAAACACAACCATTACATACATGTCAAATATCTCGCCAAACCTTTAGACAGAATGTAAAGCATAACCATAAAACAGTCTGGTATATAAATACCACGTGTATTATGTTAATTTATGTCAATCAATGTATAATTATTAAATGCCTGTTTAAGTTCCTATCCTATACAGTGTAACTGTGGTAAATATTAGTTGAACTGAACCAAACGTGTGTTTTAGGATATCGTTTATACATTAACCGGGATCCATATATCGAATGCAAATTTTACTTTTTTCTATATCGTCTAGCTAGCGGGACCTCATGAGAAAAACGCTTAAACACGAGTCCGACGTCCAAATAAACATGCTAACATTTGTAATTTAGAACTCAAGGTGTATGCTCACGTGGTACTAACAACAGCAACACGAACCGATTCAAAGTATTTGATGAAATATGGCGCATCAAACGCGTCTTGTTAAGCTGCATTTGGTGGTCTCTGCATTTTCGCCCAAACTTCTGTCGTTTTTGTGTCGTTTTTGCGAAGAATCGATTTCCGTGTCTCCGACACGGAAATCTATTCTTCGCAAAAATGACATAAGTCTGTGCAAAACTCCCTAGACCACCAAATGCAGCTCATGAAGACGCGTGTGCTGTTCCATATTTCACCAAAATCCGTTGCATATTAAGACAAATATCAAATAATACTTACTTTGGAGTGGGCGACATTGTTGTTGTAACCACGCGATCATGCGGCCCTTGGAACTGCATTTAAGTAAGTATTCCATGGCAATGCTACGCTACATACAATGCTCAACGAAAACAAGAAATAAGGAAAACAAACAAACACACAGCATGTTATGATTTTATTTTACTGGTTTTTCGTAAAAAAATATAATAAACATACACAAGTCAATTAATCCTTTCCGATTTTCTGACCACAACCCCAATATTGGCAAACAGTGAAGATCCAGATGAGAGGGCTCGTAACGTATTTTTTTCTTACACATAAACCCCTTATTTGACGAATGGAATTGACTGAAATTTACTTGGAAGAATCCATGTGAGTTATTCAGTGTTTAAAGAGTTAAATGTTTTATTCTGTCAGATATTGTGCAAGGCGATCAGATCTCCGAAGTTGATATAGTGTGTTCAGTGGCCCAGGGTTGAGTTTCCTGTATTAGCTTTATGTAAACAGTTCATTCGATTCAGTTCAATGTTTATGACTGGTCACAAACACACGATATTGCCGATAGATAACCAGTATAGCTGCTGATCATGTTCAATTTGTGCAGATTAACATATATCATGATGAAATAAAAATAAAAATAAAAATGTATATTTTCTCATTTATCTATTTTCTGATGAAAAAAAGAAGAATTCATATTTTCTCTTTTATCACCAAACGTATATTCTGTTACCACTCAGGTGAATGTTTTTACCTGAGAAAGAGTAGCTGGCATGAAATGTGTGTATATATATATATATATATATATATATATATATATATATATTGCGGCAGCCGCAGCATGTTGTTTTCCGAATTTATTGATTGGTTGGGGTTTTACGTCTGTCCACATTGACGAAATCGCGAACGGTGTATATAAGCGAGCTAAATTAGTTTTGCGTTGAAGCAAATACGTCCTTTTTCGCATGGCACGTGATACTGTTATAGCTACCGCTATTATGTTACTCTGTTTATGCATTGAAAGGCAGTATTGACTTGAAACAGAGATACGAGCTCACTAATGATACAAGCTATGTGAGTTTTTACGTAAGAAGATATGACAATTCGTCCACTTTCGAAAATATTACAGCTTATAAAATATGTGAAAAATAGTACACCACACATTCTTAGGTAAAACATCACATGAATTGTCTCATTTGTGGCTGTTAATGGAGAGATGGGGTTATGGTTGTGTGACCAGTCATTTTAGTCGTACGAACTTTAGTGAAACGGCCCTAGGCCCGTTTCACTAAAGTTCGTACGACTAAAATGTTCGTATGTGCAAATTTAGAAGCGTCATACATTGTTATAAATGTCGAAATGCCCTTTCTGTCAATTGTCTGAAATGTATTATATGCATTTGGCCGATCACTTCCTCAATTTAATGTAATATAATATATTGATTCGGTTTTATGACTACGTTTATCATGCTTATGTTTTCTAGACATGCCACCAGCTATTGTCTATTATACGGAGCCCCGCAGGGGACGCAGAATTCTTCTTTTTATTAATTCGTTCCCATGAAATAACAATGTGTTGCCTCAATTTAACAATTCGTTCCCACGAACTCACAATTGGTTGCCTCATTTGCCTCCTACGGGAACGAATTGTTAATTCGTGGGAACGAATTGTTATATCGTGGGAACGTATTGTTAGTTCGAGGGAACGAATTGTAATTTCGTGGGAACGAATTGTTAATTCGAGGGAACCAATTGTTAAATTGAGGCAACTAAGTGTCATTTCGTGGGAACGAATTAATAAAAAATATCCATGTCCCCTGCGGGGCTCCGTATATTATCACTACATTGTAGATTGTCTGCAACATAAGTTATTTTCTGTTTTCGAGTGGTATTAAAGGTATATCGTTTGGCAATTTTTGGTAATTTATGTTGATTGATAAACACGAACAAGTCGTTATTATAATGTCAGAGACATCTATTTGTGACAGTTTTGTAATGAAATAAGAATATATTGTCACAGACTACCGGAATTACTTGAACGTGAAGTAATTCACGATCCGTAGCTTGACAGCGCGAGCGCTTATTGGCGTGAAAAGTTTGACGTAGTAAATCACGTGCTGGAGGCAATTTCATTATCGCAGAAATCTAATTATATCTTTGAGGTTTATGGGTTTTGCGACCAGTGAAGATCCAGATCAGCCTGTGCATCGCCATTCAATCAATGAAACACCCGTCATGCTTCTACAATGGGTGTGCTCTTTGATCAGGAGCTAAAATGGTCACAACTGTCATAATTCCAAGGTGTCCGGTCACAGCCACATATAAGCATGTCGTTTTTTCCGTTTGTGGCACAATTTTAAATATGATATCAGACCGGCTCCGGTATTAAAGCCCTTATCGCATCTCAGAAATGTCACCGATATTGATTTCCAAAAATGCAATATTGTCCGCAAATCACGTCGAAAGTTGACATAAAATTCGTAGCGCATGAGCTCTGAATTTGATGTCATCTTTCGACGTCATTTATGGAAAATATGAATTTTCTAATGCCATAAGGGAGGTAATGCCAGGTCCGGGGTCATATTCTTTAGTTACATTAATTATAATAACGTCATTGAATGCACCAGTTTTGTTAAAACCACGCCATTTAAATCACTATGGTACACAGACACAAGACATTCATGTATTATACTATTATTGTTAATGGTGGGGTCCCAAATGGTAGGCATAATTGTGTAACGTTTCCAACAGTTTTAACAATTACGAGCACTTGTAATTTTTGGAACTGCTGGAATAGTGACACAATTATACACTTATTTAATTCCTATAAACAACAGTTTGTGCCTACTGAGTGAGCATGTACCTTTACGAACAGTTTGTGTCTAATTATAATAGATAACTTTAATGCGGCTAATACATGCAAATAAAGGTATTGTACGCAACATTCTCGTACAAAACAACAACAACAACACACTAAGTTTATTCATTAGTGTCGCCTGAATGTGAAAGTACAATAGCTTTTTATCCCGTCAACACAGTGCGTATGTGCCGTGAAACACGGTGCCGTGAAACATTTTTGATATCCAGTCAATACAATTTTTGCATTTTACAGCCATTTGTAGGTGTTGACGGGATAAATAGAATAGTAAGTTAGTGCCGTGAATGGGAACAAATATCTGGCGCGGCACGGAAACGGGATGTGCTCGGCAGAGCCTCGCCCATCCCGTTTCCTGAGCCTTGCCAGATATTTTTTCCCATTCACGGCACTAACCTACTATTCTCTATCATATTTTCCTTATTTCTGAACCAAAATATATGTTGTGACCACTCATTTGAACCGTCTCGGCGAGACGGTTCAAATGAGTGGTGACAACATATACTTATGATGAGAAATAAAGAAATTATTCAGCCTTGCCGGATATTTTTTCCCATTCACGGCACTAACCTACTATTCTCTATAATGAGGCCACATTAAATGTTGTATTCTGTCATGTCAGATATTGTGCAAGGCGATCTCTGAAGTTGATACAGTTTGTTCAGTGGCCCAGTGTTGGCTTTCCTTTATTGGGTCTATGTAAACAGTTCATTCGATTCAGTTCAATGTTTATGACTGGTAACAAACACACGATATTGCCGATAGATATAGAGAATAGTAGGTTAGTGCCGCGAATGGGAAACATATCTGGCAAGGCTTAGGGAACGGGATGGGCGAGGCTCTGCCGAGCACATCCCCGTTTCCGTGCCGCGCCAGATATTTTTACCATTCACGGCACTAACGTACTATTCTATTTATCCCGTCAACACCTACAAATGGCTTTAAAATGCAAAAACGTAACACCAGTCACCGCCTAAATTCATACGCGGTGATTAGGTCGTATTGACAGGATATCAAAAATGTTTCACGGCACCGTGTTTCACGGCACATACGCACTGTGTTGACGGGATAAAACCAGTATAGCTGCTGATCATGTTCAACTTGTGCAGATTAACATATATCATGCTGAAGATAGGTTATTTTCTCATGAAAAAAAATTAAAAATATTTTCTCATTTATCACCAAATGTATTCGTTGCGAAGGTAACTCTTGCTACGGACGTCACGGGAGTAGATTGCAAGAGTTACCTTCGCGACTACAAATGTATATGATGTTACCACTCAGTTGAAGACGGTTCATATGAGTGGTAACAACATGTATGCACATTCATCGAGAAATAATGAAAATAGAAAAAAAATGTTGGTGAATGTTTTTATCTGAGAAAGAGTAGCTGGCATGAAATGGGAATATATATATATATATATATATATATATATATTGCGGCAGCCGCAGCATGTTGTTTTCCGAATTTATTAATTTATTGATTGGTTGGGGTTTTACGTCCGTCCACATTGACGAAATCGCGAACGGTGTATATAAGCGAGCTAAATTAGTTTTGCGTTGAAGCAAATACGTACCTTTTCGCATGGCACGTGATACTGTTATAGCTACCGCTATTATGTTACTCTGTTTATGCATTGAAAGGCAGTATTGACTTGAAACAGAGATACGAGCTCACTAATGATACAAGCTATGTGAGATTTTACGTAAGAAGATATGAAACATTCGTCCACTGTCGAAACTATCACTGTTTATAAAATATTATCCCGAAAGTTCTGTCTGTAACGCCAGAAATTCAGGTTATAGAGAATAGTAGGTTAGTGCAATGAATGGGAAAAATATCTGGCAAGGCCTTAGAAAACGGGATGGGCGAGGCTCTGCCGAGCACATCCCGTTTCCGTGCCGCGCCAGATATTTTTCCCATTCACGGCACTAACCTTCTATTCTATTTATCCCGTCAACACATACAAATAGCTTTAAAATGCAAAGAAAATAACCCCAATCACCGCACGTATACATACGCAGTGATTAGGTCGTATTGACAGGATATCAAAAATGTTTCACGGCACTGTGTTTCACGGTACATACTCAATGTGTTGACGGGATAAAATAAAATATGTGTTATAAAAATCGTACATCACACATTCTTAGGTAAAAAATCACATGAATTGTCTCACTTGTGGCTGTTAATGGAGAGATGGGGTTATGGCATTCTGACTGGGGCCCATTTCACTAAACTTCGTACGAATAAAATGTTCGTATGTGCAAATTTAGAATCTTCTGAAAATTATAATTAATGGATTTACATTTATTGATCATAGGCTGCATATGCAGCCTATGCTCAATAAATGTAAATCCAATAATTGTCTACAAGAAAACTGTGTTAATGTGAAATTTACAGACTATCATAATTTTGCACTTGCGAACATTTTAGTTGTCCGAAGTTTAGTGAAACGGGTCCCAGGTCTGTTAGCGCAATCCTACCGCCTGATAATACACGATTTGTGATTATGTCGTGTGTTTCCGTGGTTCAGTGGCATACAATGTCGAACCTGACCGGAATGTACATATGTATATTATTCTGTGTTTCTCGAAATATATTTTTGACAAAATCTATACGTCGTAATATGGTCGTAGTTGTATCGTACTATGATTATCGTAGCATCGTACTATTCCCCGTCGTCGCATAGAATTAGCATCGGACTCTGATCATCGTTGTGTCCTACTATCTTCATCGTCACAGTACCGTCGTATAATCGCCATCGTAGTATCGTACTATCTTTAAATACCGCTGTATCGTATTATCGTAAACGTAACATCGTACTATCGTCATCGTACTATCGTGTTATCGTACAATTGTATAATAGCTATCGTACTATCGTCATATTAAAATCGTCCTATCGTTGTATCGTGATATTGTACTATTGTGCCATCGTACTATCGCCATCATAATATTGTCGTAGTATCACACTATCGCCACAGTAGGCTCGTGATATCGTACTATCGTCATTGTAGTATCGTACTATCGTCCTTGTTCTGTAGTATTGTACTTATCATCGTCGTTGTATCGTACTACCGACATCGTATTATCAAAAATTCGGAAATATCGTCATCGTAGCATGGTCTTACCGCCAGACATTGTTATGAATGTCGAAATGCCCTTTCTGTCAATTGTCTGCAATTTATTCTATGCATTTGGCCGATCACTTCCTCAATTTAATGTAATATAATATTTTTATAAGGTTTTATCGCTACGTTTATCACGCTTATGTTTTCTAGACATGCCATCAGCTAGCGTCATATATACGGAGCCCCATAGGGGACGCAGACTTCCTTTTTTTTATTAATTCGTTCCCACGAAATAACAATTTGTTGCCTCAATTTAAAAATTAGTTCCCGCGAATTAACAATTCGTTGCCTCAATTGCCTCCTACGGGAACGAATTGTTAATTCGTGGGAACAAATTGTTAAATTGAGGGTACGAATTGTCATTTCGTGGGAACGAATTGTTAATTTGAGGGAACGAATTGTTATTTCGTGGGAACGAATTAATAAAAAAAATCCATGTCCCCTGCGGGGCTCCGTACATATATTATCACTACATTGTAGATTGTCTGCAACATAATTTATTTTCTGTTTTCGAGTGGTATTAAAGGTATATCGTTTGGCAATTTTTGGTAATTTATGTTGAATGATAAACACGAACAAGTCGTTATTATAATGTCAGAGACATCTATTTGTGACAGTTTTGTAAAAACAATAAGAATATATTGTCACACACTACCGGGATTACTTGAACGTGAAGTGATTCACGATCCGTACTTGACAACGCGAGCGCTTATTGGCGTGAAAAGTTTGACTTAGTAAATCACGTGCTGGAGGCAATTTCATTATCGCAGAAATCTAATTTTATCTTTGAGGTTTATGGGTTTTGCGACCAGTGAAGATCCAGATCAGCCTGTGCACGCCATTCAATCAATGAAACACCCGTCATGCTTCTACATGGGTGTGCTCTTTGATCAGGAGCTAAAATGGTCACAACTGTCATAATCCCAAGGTGTCCGGTCACAGCCACATATAAGCATGTCGTTTTTTCGTTTGTGGCACAATTTTAAATATAATATCAGACCGGCTCCGGTATTAAATCCCTTATCGCATCTCAGAAATTTCCCGATATTGATTTCCAAAAAATGCAATATTGTCCGCAAATCACGTCGAAAGTTGACATGAAATTCGTAGCTCATGCGGAATTACATTCCGCATGAGCTCTGAATTTTATGTCAACTTTCGACGTCATCTATGGAAAATATGACTGATTTTCTAAATCAATATCGGTGAAGTTTCTGATGCGATAAGGGAGGTAATGCCAGGTCCGCGGTCATATTCTTTAGTTACATTAATTACAATAACGTCATTGAATGCACCAGTTTTGTTATAGCCACGCCATTTAAATCACTATGGTACACAGACACAAGACATTCATGTATTATACTGTTATTGTTAATGGTGGGGTCCCAAATGGTAGGCATAATTGTGTAACTTTTGCACCAGTTTTAAAAATTACGAGCACTTGTAATGTTTGGAACTGGTGGAATAGTGACACGCCATGTACCGTTACGAACAGTTTGTGCCTACTGTCTATTTCACGAAACCTGCCCAATTTTTACGGCCATATATACAATGCAAAAACAATATTTTTTCGATAATATTAAATTTTATCAAAATTTAATAATCAGCTTTCTTTTTATTTCCTGAAATTATGTCAAATATTGATTTTATTACGAAAAATTGATTTGTATATGGGAATTTAACATGGGGGAAAGAAGGTAGAGGAGCTGTGGGGGGAATAATAAAATGACAAATTTTGGAAATTGATTCTGAAATGTAGTTAGATAGCTTGGAAATGATCTAATTTAGAAAACGAAAGTTAAATTTTGAAAATCGTCCACTATTTCTGAAATTAGAAGAATTTCCTCATGTTAAATCCACATAGACATCTTCACTCTGTGAAGATGTCTATGGGGATTTAACATGGGGAATTTTTGTTTTCGTAATAAAATCAATATGGGACCCAATTTCACGAAATGAAAAGAAGGCTCATTCTCAAATTTTCCTTTAATTTAATATTATCTAAAAAAATATTGTTTTTGAATTGTTTATATACATTTAGCCGTAAAATTTGGGCAGCTTTCGTCGTGAAACAACCAGTAATTATAATAGACGGGTCCCCAACTTTAATGCAGCTAATACATGCAAATAAAGGTATTGTACGTAACATTCTCGTACAAAACAACAACAACAACACACTAAGTTTATTCATTAGTGTCGCCTGAATGTGAAAGTACAATAGCTTTAACGAGGCCACGTCATGCCTTGTTTGCTTTAAGTTATTTTTAAAGCTACGTATATACATGAAGAGGATCTTGCATGAGTGACGATATACAAATGTATATGTAATATGATATTTATCAGGTAACATGCCCTGCATTGACCGAATACGTACTGATTGATAACATAGTGTTGTAACAGGCATTGTCCTGATACAAACATCCGGGTTACAACGAAGTGGAAACTGACGTTCCATTGGTCAGATGACGTCACGTGACGTTACCGAATGACGTGAGTGTAATGACGCAACGTAAACAAGTCCGTGTTCTATCCATAGTTATCCCGTCAACGCAGTGCCTATGTGCCGTGAAACAAGGTGCCGTGAAACATATTTGATATCCTGTCAATACGACCTAATCACAATTCATACGCGTCATTCGTGTTGGTGACTACTTTCCCCAGTATACTTCTTGAATTGACTGAATAGTCTGATGGAAATGGAACTGTTTACAGTGTGAGGGTTAAATTTGGCAAATAAAAACGATATCGCCAGAAAATAAAATTAAGTGCATGCCATTTTCTGAATGTCAAATCAATTTCCATTACGACCCTCAATTTCCAATTGCATTTGCTCTCTACCCATTCCGTGCGTCATTCAGACATTTTTTTTTATCTTATATTTAAGGGTAGGAATTGGCTCGAGGACCTTCCAAACCCGGGCATTTGAACCCAAAAGTGGCAGGCCAATGACCGTTGGCCCGTTGTTTCCGAATTTACTAATATCTGGCATACAGTCGAAATATGTGCATTAAATGAAGGAGGCAATGAGGCGGCGGTTAATTTAACCTAGCTAGTTCATTCTCCTATCGCACGAAGCCGGTATGTAAGACCGTGAAAAAGGCTGAGTGTGAGTGCATGTGATATATGGAGATTCAGCCGTAACAGTGTTATCCTATATAATGTTGATATCTGACGATTGGTCAGGGCATAACATACCAGGCTGGGAATGATCGATATTTGGTTATGCAAAGTATGATGTAATATGTTTTCGGGCCCAGCTACTGTCGTTTCGCGGCTTATCGTTATATATACGATTTGCTATTATACGATTCGAGTTCAAGTGCGGCGTTTATTCAGACATGACTGACGTCATACTTATATTTACGTCAATAAGTCTACTACGTCATTTAAAATAAAAATGGCTGCTCCCAGTGATTCCAGTCAGGTAAGGAAATAAACGAAACAAAATGGTGTTTATGCTGTTGATTTTTATTCTAGACAGATCGCAATCGTTGCAGAATCTGCCCCAAATGGAAATGGATGGGTCTGGTGAATTTTGAGAGTGTATTTCGTTGAAAAGAAGCTGTAATTGCACATTGCCGGTGACAAAATATAAAGTATCAACAGAACATTTAGCTGTTAAACCTGCATGAAGTACACGTTTTAATGGTTAATTCGGGATGGATCGTTGCCATTCTAAATAGGATTAAATCATAAAGCTGCTATCTTGTTTTGTTTCATTTCCATGAACGGTGAAAAGAACAGAAACAAAATCGTTGTAACATTTTAAGAATATTCGTGAAATATTTCGATGTGTAAAGTTCCTAAAGTCTTAAACAATTATTGATCAATTTACTGTCATGAATGTTGTAGTGTTGATTAACGGATTTTACAACCTTACTTTATCGAACTATGTTCTGTGCGCCAATGGCAATGAGTGTTTGATGTAATTCGGTTCTAACTTATCTCGCTTTTGAAGGCTAAATTAACTAAATTAAGTTGATTTAAATGCTTTTTTAGAATGTTGACGGGATAAATAGAATAGTAGGTTAGTGCCGTGCATGGGAAAACATATCTGGCTCGGCACGGAAACCGGATAGGCTCGGCAGAGCCTCGCCCATCCAGTTTCCTAAGCCTCGCCAGATATTGCTTCCCATTCACGGCACTAACCTACTATTCTCTATATAAAGACGTCATCTTTGGTCATTTTCGAGCATAAAACGTTACCTGATAAATAGAATACCAGGCTACTGTCTCTCGATATCAAGTTTATCAGGCTCGGCTCGGAAACGGTAGGAATTCCTCGGCAAGCCTCGGAATTCCTACGCGTTTCCTAGCCTTGCCTGATAAACTTGATATCGAAAGACAGTAGCCTGGTATTCTCTATTTATTAAACGAGTTGACTGATCTCATAAGAAGCGAGGCTATGCTGAAATCAGTCAACAAGTTTAATAAATATCATATTAAATCAACACAAGTGTTAGATTGTATTCATTGGATAAGCACTGCACACTACGTTGAAGCTATAATGACCACCTAAATGTTTTCCGAATCTACATCATTTGCATATTTAATACACTACTTTCATTGACATGTATAAAACTGCAGCCGATAACATGTTGTATAAACGTAATACATCTTCCAATAAGACACATGATACATGTAGTTCCCAACCACTTTGGTGAAATATTGATTGTACTCGTGCTAAACATACAAAGTTTCAGTTACTGAGGCGATTTAGAGTGTCAAATGATATGGCTGATTTGCAGTTGTATAAACATGCACGAAACATGTTTAAGAACTTATGCAACAAATGTAAATCCATGTATGAGCGAACACAATTTCCAAAATCTTTCGTTTTTTGACTCATCCCACACTTGCTTACCACATAGACAAATCAATTTTTCGTAATAAATTCAATATTTAACCGAATTTGACGAAATAAAAAGAAGGCTCATTCTTAAATTTTCCTTTAATTTAATATTATCGAAAATAATATTGTTTTTGAATTGTCTATATAGCCGTAAAATTTGGGCAGCTTTCGTGATGAATGAGTAGACTATTTTGGTACTTTGTTAAATACACCCCATTCCTCAGATCCTTTTATCTCTGAAGACACATTAGCGAATATACATGTTAATGTAGCAAATGATGACATAAATGAAAGCATCACAGAATCTGAGATATTACGTGCCATAAATCGAGTACATTCGAACCGCGCTTCTGGTCCTGATGGCGTCGGTATACTTTTTTACGAAAATACAATGACGATAATTTTACCATATCTACTTAAACATTTTAATGGAATATTCTCCACCGGAAACATTCCAGGGGAGAAAGCATTATAACTCCGATTCACAAAGCTGGTCCGAAGCTAGACCCAGGAAACTATAGGGGTATATCATTACTTAATGGCTTATGTAAAATATTTAAATGTAGCTTAAATAATAGACTACAAGCATGGTGTAATGATAATTCCATTTTAGATGAATCTCAGGCGGGTTTCTGTAAACATTATTCCACTGTAAATAACATTGTTTCACTTACATGTACATGTATATCTTTTGCGCAAAAATATTTATCGAGATCAAGAGGTAGATTTTACTGTATTTTTATAGATTTTTACAAGGCATTTGATTCAATTCATCATAATTCCAGCAGAAAAAATATTTACACAATTCCCTAACATTTGATTGGTCCGTAGCAAGTGTCTGTCCAAAATTTATATCCCAGTAAACTCCCATGCCGAACTACTTTCCGTAACCGTCAGGCGCAGTTAAAATAATTCTTAAGAAAACGGAAAATAAACACAGTTTCTTGATGAATTTATTTCAAATGCTGGAATTATAAGGAATGAATGGCCTTTTTTGTGGAATTTATCGGGGTATAAACTTGGAAAAGTCGCGGGAATACTGGACGAGGCCTTCCGGAATGAATGGCCTTATTGTGGAATTGATCGGGGTATAAACTTGGAAAAGTCGCGGGAATACTGGACGAGGCCTTCCGGAATGAATGGCCTTATTGTGGAATTGATCGGGGTATAAACTTGGAAAAGTCGCGGGAATACTGGACGAGGCCTTCCGGCCTTCGTCCAGTATTCCCGCGTGTGGAATTTATCGGGGTATAAACTTGGAAAAGTCGCGGGAATACTGGACGAGGCCTTCCGGCCTTCGTCCAGTATTTCCGCGACTTTTCCAAGTTTATACCCCGATAAATTCCACAAAAAGGCCGTTCATTCCTATAATAACATTCTATGGAATGCACTTTAGAGGAAATCGATCAATGGAAAAATGCTTACGGTCTTGCAGTCCATGTACAGTAATTTAAAATCATTTGTACGTGTTGGAAATGGATTATCTGACTTTTTCTCTTGTAACATTGGAACAAGACAAGGGTGTATATGCAACCCTGTACTATTTTGCCTTTTTATAAATGACCTCGTTGAATATTTACGACGTACATTTAATCATGGTATATGTGTCACAGAAGACATCTGCGACCTTCTTGTACTACTGTATGCTGACGATGTCTCTAGTTTCAGTGAAACCGCCATTCAACTACAACGGCAGTACTGTATTAATATGGTCGAAGACTCATGAATATGCATCTAAACAAGCACAAAAAGCGACTGCATGTATATTTCGATATCAGCGATCTTTTGGGTAATTCTATCATGCTGATATTTTTAAATTATTTGACTCAATGGTTAAACCAATACTTTGTTACGGTGCTGAAATATGGGGGTTTCAATACATTGATCGGATAGACAAGTATGGAACGCCATGACTGTCTTATATAGGCTCACATCAGTTGGTAATGTGGTCCCGTCATTTGGTAATGTGGTCCCGCCATTTGTTAATGTGCTCCCGCCATTTGGTAATGTGAACAAGTCATTTGGTAATGTGGTCCCGCAATTTGGTATTGTGGTCCCGCCATTTGGTATTGTGGTCCCGTCACTTGGTAATGAGTTTCCGTCATTTGGTAATGTGGTCCCGTCACTTGGTAATGTGGTCCCGTCATTTGGTAATGTGTTCCCGTCACTTGGTAATGTGGTCCCGTCATTTGGTAATGTGGTCCCGTCACTTGGTAATGTGGTCCTGTCACTTGGTAATATGGTCTCGTCACTTGGTAATGTGCTCCCGTCACTTGGTAATGTGGTCCCGTCATTCGGTAATGTTGTCCCGTCACTTGGTAATGTGGTCCCGTCATTTGGTAATGTGCTCCCGTCATTTGGTAATGTGGTCCCGTCATTTGGTAATGTACTCCCGTCATTTGGTAATGTGGTCCCGTCACTTGGTAATGTGCTCCCGTCATTTGGTAATGTGCTCCCGTCATTTGGTGCTAACTTCGTTCGGTGGTGCTAACTTCATTCGGTGCTAACTTCATTCGGTGGTTTTCGATAAATTCCGGATAAATTATACTGAGGGATTTGACATGTAGCACCGGAAATATCAAGCATTAATATAACCATACTACGTGTGATATTTCATGAAAATTATTTTTTAAACAATCAAATGTTTCTGTAAATGACGTCGAGAGTTGACGAAATGTTTAGAGATATGCATATCCTATTGTGCTGACTTTGGAAATCAATTTCTTTGGGTGGGATTATTTAGCGTATTATAAATGTCAAAAGCCGCAATAGTGTCCTGTGTTATCTCCCCTGCCTGCGAATATTGCAATTTTGAAATGTTATTATAATTATTACATAAAATGTATTACGTTTTCTACAGCAATACTTATTTTATAAAAAAAATGTACTTGTCATATTCTGCTTTATGTGTAATTGTTAACATTTAACATTCTAAACTGGGTGTATGACACTGACTATACAAAAGACCATTACCTGAATAATTAGTTTTCGTTATATCAACCGCAAACTGACTTTTTTTTCTTTTTCTTTTTTTTTTACACAATGCGGTAACATTTCTTTATCGCTCAACTGACTCTAGTTAGGTAATTTTGTAGCTCGTTCAATGAGTTCAATAGAAATGAAAATAAAAGAAGGATATGATATCGTATATTTTGTATAGCGTGGAAATAATAGAATATAATTTATTAACTTAAACTCATACAAGTTTCTCGTCATATAAACAAATACACAGCCCGTAGCCAGGGTGGGGGGGGGGGGGAGCAGACGATCGACGGACGACCCCCACCCGCCCAGCCTCGAGGTCCACTTTTTTAGTCTCGATGTCCATTTTTTTTAGACCCCCCTAGATACCTCAGGCCCCTTGGGCCTTCGAAACGACCCCACCCCCTTCAAACATGTCTGGCTACGGGCCTGATACATGTACGTAACATGTATACAAAATAGCGACGTAAACTTGAACAAATGAAACAATACATGTGAGTATGTAGTAAGCCGAAGACGTACGATTTTGCATAAAACATATGTACAGTGAAACCTCGCTAAACCTGACACCATGGGAGGTTCCCATGGTGTCCGGTTTAGCGAGGTTTCACTGTAAATCAGTCATTTGATTATTCCGAGTCATAGTTGTGTGCTATCATGAACAGGCATTATCACCCGAGATAAATGACCATGAAACCCAACAAAATTATGATCACAAATGTTTCTGGTTATTCGGTTTAGGGGTTCCACTGGACAAAAACCGCGATATTTTGTTCCGTAAATGATGTGGAAAATTGATGAGATCTTCAGTGCAGAGATATCGCACAGCTTAGGTACAAAATAAAAATCATATGGCCAAGTGACGGGACCACATTACCAAGTGATGGGAGCACATTACCAAATGACGGGAGCACATTACCAAATGACGGGACCACATTACCAAATGACGGGAGCACATTACCAAATGACGGGACTACATTACCAAATGACGGGACCACATTACCAAATGACGGGACTACATTACCAAATGACGGGAGCACATTACCAAATGACGGGACCACATTACCAAATGACGGGAGCACATTACCAAATGACGGGAGCACATTACCAAGTAACGGGACCACATTACCAGATGACGGGAGAACATTACCAAATGACGGGAGCACATTACCAAATGACGGGAGCACATAACCAAGGGACGGGACCACATTACCAAATAACGGGACCACATTACAAATGACGGGATCACATTACAAATGACGGGAGCACATTACCAAGTGACGGGACCACATTACCAAATGACGGGAGCACATTACCAAATGGCGGGAGCACATTACCAAATGACGGGAGCACATTACCAAATGGCGGGACCACATTACCAAATGATGGGACCACATTACCAAATAACGGGACCACATTACCAAATGGCGGGACCACATTACCAAACGACGGGACCACATTACCAACTGATGTGAGCCTACATAAGACAGCCATGGCGTTCCATAGACAAGGTCCACATTCATTTTTGTAAACAATACTGTGGTTTACCGCAGCAGACCGCAACTGTATTTACTTACGGTGAATGTGGCCGTCTCCACGTCAATGTTACAATATGCTTAAACGATTAGACGACAACGGTCGGAAGACCTGGGCTACTAATATTAGATTATTATTATATTCATTTGGATTTGGTTACATTTGGCTGTCGGACATTGGAGATATATACTACTTCCTTAATGTCTTTTAAGCAAAGGGTGTCTGATTACAAAAATGGCATGAATTAATAAATACAACTAGTAAAGCTGACACGTATAGCGGATTTAAGTCTGCGCTAACGCCTGAAAAGTATCTATCGGTCGATTTATCGTTTCAGTATAAACAAATCTTAGCTAAATTCAGATGGTCGACGCATTGTTTACTTATTGAAACCGGCCGTCATGTAGGTATTGATAGACATTTACGACATTGCCCAATTTGAAGACAAGATGGCATACAGGTTGTCGAGTCTGAATATCATTTCTTCTTTGAATGTACTGCTTATGAATATTTGCATCTATGTATTTTCGATAACGACCAAAAAGAATCGCCGCTTCAAAAAAAAAATAATTTTTTCTTAGAAATAGAAATGTTGTTTCCTTTTATATATTTATGGCGAGTTCACAGGTATCTGATATACGGACTATTGCAAAGTTAATTTTTCTAGCGTTTGATAAAAGACAATCCATTCTACAAGTCGAAATGCAATTATGTATTCTACACTATCAGTATTTCTATTACTATAATTATATTTTGTGAGTTGCGATCATACTGTGCGGAAGCGCGATATGATCTGATGCTGCACTGGTCGAAATCTGAATGGAGCCGCTTTTCTCACGGCGCTTTACATGTATTTTGACAATATATTACACACCTGTTGTTTGTATTACGATATACTTGCACATGTACATGCTGTATTGTGGTTTATCTATGACGTACTAAAAGGGTCATTAATGTACTACCCTGCATGATGCAGGGTAGTACATTAATGACCCTTTAGTACGTCATTATTTTAGCACATGCTGCATCATGCTGCATTATGCATGGTCATGATAATTATTTTTCAGCCTCATGCTAAAATATGCTGCATGATGCAGGGTCTTGCTACAAGATGAATATTGAACCTTTCGTACGTTAAAAGTAATTAGCATGATGCAGGGGCTTGCTAAATACCTGTACTATAAGGGTCTTTAATGTACCACACTGCATCATGCAGCATCATGCAGGGTCATCCATGTCAGGTCTTTAATGCACTACCTTGCATCATGCAACATCATACAGGGTCGGTTTGTATGCACATTTATCACTCCTATTTCACATGCATATTACTATGTGGTATTATGGGCCGGTGGCCTAAAGTATGGAAATAAACGAACTTGAACATGAACTATGATTTTATTGCACTGTATTATTACACTCTGAAAGCACATTTTATGTAATAAACATAATACAATTGGAATGATATAACACTATGAATACTATGAAAGAATGTTTCTCGTGTATTAACGTATTCATTTCATATGGCTGTGAATGGAGAAATGGGATTATTGGGATTTGCGACCATTGTAGATCTAGACCAGCCTGTCTATCCGAACAGTCTCTCCACTCCATCAATGACACACCCACTGTGCTTCTAGCAAGCACTATAAATCATAGTTGCGAACGGTAACTCTTGCAATCTACTCCCGTTTAAATGCCGTGAAACACAGGAAAGTGCATTTCGAAGAGCTAGAAAATAGGACAATCCCCTAGTTGCGAACGGTAACTCTTGCAATTACTCCCGTACATTCCGTAGCTACGGACGGTACGGGAGTAGATTGCAAGAGTTACGTTCGCAACTATATAGATCATTATCATTGTACATGAGTGTGCTGTTTGTTCAGGAGCTAGACCAGCCGAACATTCAATAAGCTGTGACTGGAGAAACGAGACTTATGTGGATTTTGCGACCAGTGTAGATCCTGATCAAATAGAACACGCATGAAGCATGATAACGATCTATATTGCTTGTTAGAAGCATGGCTGTTGTTTCAATACTGGAATTGCGAACAGTGCAGATCCTGATCCGACTGTGCGTATGCACAGGCTGATCTGGATCTACACTGTTTGCAAAACACATAAGCCCCATCCCTCCAACCACACCCACAATTAATGACGTTGTGGGATCACAACACAATGCGTATGAATGCGTTTATGTAACAGATCACTCGAATAACTAAATGTGACCCGTCAAGCGAAAAGGAACCAGTTGGGTTAAAGTCACTTTATGTTACGACTGCCTTTTTAATTAATCTCCAACAGCATGCATGTCGAAAATTATTAACGGATTTTAATGACTTTACATCATGGCGTCAAATTCTATCAAATCATAACGCTGCATCTACTGATAGAATGCGTTATGCTAATGGTAAATTGGTCAGATTTGGCATATTGTATGATATAGCAATTGATCCAAAGTACAGAACTATATATATGTATCATATGTTCTCGGAGATTCGTATATTATGGTATGTGACGTCGGTTTAAGAACAGTACGTCTAAAATTGTTGAACTGCATGCTAAGTCTTGCGGAAAAAAGTGTATATCTTCAGAACTAATCAAAATATGGATTTGACATTTTCTCTTGATAAACAACCAAATTTGGACTTTAAGGTAATGGAAAAATTTCAAATTAGTATATTTTGAGAAATGCCACTGTTCAACGCTTTCTGCATTAGACTGCAATCACCCAACAGGTCCCTTTTCATTTGGCGGGTCATACAATTATGTATGTGGACACGTGGGAGGTTGGCTCGTGTCAGAACTTCGATATCCGGATATTGTTGCCGTTTGTTTGCCTTTATAAGATCATTTTCTGCAAATCCGGCTCCCCAAACGGAAAACGTTCATACATCACAGAGCGTGTGGCGGTACAATCCCAGTAAACACTCAATAACCGGAAGTGTTGAGACTAATACTGTACGACAGACGCTTGATCAGGTTCACGTCACATGACATTGACGACCAATGGATGTGCGACGGGTAATATACGTCACACGCAGTTGCCACTTAGGCAGGTTTCAACACATATTTTCCTAAATACGACAGCTATAGATACGAGGATGGTGTCGTCGAAATATTGTATTATTTGATATGCGCTTCATCACATTACTATTCCTTAAACTTGTACAGAGGAGCCTCTCTAAACCGGACACCCTGGTTCCCAGGGTGTCCGGTTTAGAGATGCTCCACTGTCAATCAGGCATACGACCACTCCTGAATACAGCCATTCGTGTTGTGCGATCGCGAACAGACAGCACCATCGGAGTTAAGTGTCAATGAAATGGATCAATATTACCAACATATATGTTTAAATGGTGTCCGGTTTAGAGAGGTTCCACAGTAGTTGCTTAACAACTAGATGTATATGTAAACGTAGGAGGATATGAATAAAAGAATAATAAGTAACACTGATGGATGTACCGCTAAGAAACTAACACCGAAGCAAGATTAACGCATAAGTCATTTGACCCTTGACTTTGAGAAAAAGGGCCGCATTTGTGGGCTATAGAATGAGAATATTGATGCTGATAAATCGGTATATGAAGTTTCAAGCACACGCAACTATTGGTAACAGAGACAATAGGTAGCCAGTAACTCGGATAGACAGACGGACGTACGAACAGACCGACATTGTGTGTGATTATCTGTACTAAAGTTGTTCGGGATACATAAACAACCAACATATTATACTAAATAATGTCTCAAATATTTCAAAACATAAAAGCGAAGATATCAGACAACGCTTCTGGTAGAATGTATGTCATGTTGTTTTTATATCTCCCTTGAGATAGCATATTATGTCACGCAACTGTCTTTGTCATACCGCAGATAAGTTTCTCGGCTTTTGATTGGCTAGCTTGCCTGGTCATATATATTATATGACCTGCCAAGACCGTCGGACATACAAGAATTGCGATTACCCTCCGGCGCCTCGCGTCCAATGAAGAACATTTTGCAAGCGTCTACCGATTGCGAATTGTATTCCTCACTAAACACAATAAAACCCCGAATGTATCAATACAAGTAACAAATTGTACACTCAAAACCAGTCTATGTTGCTTATTTTTCCATAAATATTCTTCGCTCATCAAAATATGAGCGAAAAATTAGCCAAAATAACGAAAATTGCTTTTCAAATCTAAACGCGCTTGCCTTCGTGACACGGCTATATTTAGGTCACAAACTATGGGTTCCACGCACGAAACCGCGGCGTAGCAATGACAGCGAATGTTTGGAAACCAGTCGCATTATTCTAGAGGCGCCAAAGGGAGAGCAGATCGATAGAGCAGTGGAATATACATTAAATTACACGATATAAAAAAACTGTCATAAAGTCGTTTTCGATGGATTTCTTACTGCATATTTAGTTTGTTTTCGTTTAATAAAAAAACAAAATGTTCATTTACGCCTTTATATTAAGACTGACGGTAGAAAATCGAATCTCGGATTATTTTTCTTCCTGAAAAAAACGCAAAGATCAAAATAAGAGATATGTTTATACGGCCAAATACAGGATCTGCGGTATGACAAATACGTTATTGTTATTCTACACAGGCTATATGGTGTAATATTGCCCGTCTGAAGGTATATCTCCAGACGGGCTATATTACACCATATAGCCTGTGTAGAATCACAATAACTTATAATATGGGCTGCAATATTGTCGTGCTACGCTAAACGGCGAGTACGATCAAGAAAAATGTCCAACTTATGCTATGGCGTCTTGGTCTGTCCTGCTTTGTATCTAAAAACTCAACATATACTATTATCTATAGTTTTCACAGTTTTGGGATCGGTTCATCAGTTAAATTCTGGAAAATACGAATCAAGACATTTCGCGCAAACAGTAATTTATTCGAGAGAAAACGTATGGATTGGAATGTGTTTGCACCATGACAGTACATTTGCCTCTGGATGATGATTGAGAAAATAAGCAACTTAGAGTCTCTAGTTCCGCAAGTGATCAGTTTTTGTAGAGATGACATATTTCAGTACTTTCAGTACTTTGATGTTTTTCTTTGTTAAATTTATAATTATTCCGTGTTTGCGCTATACGTCGCTTCCGGGACGATCATTCAATTGCATACACAATTAATAGTCGATCACAATAATATTAGTTGTAATTTTATCTCAACTGTTTATGCGTTTGCGATCAGCGTAGACCAAGACCAGCCTGCGCATCCGCGCAGTCTGGTCCTGGTCTACGCTGCTCGCCTTTCGATAAACGACTCGTGTAGTGGTATCAAGCTCGTAAATGGAATTGTCATCGGAAATAGGCCATAGTTTTACACAAAACTGATCAGGATCTACGCTGGTCAGAAATGAAATAATGAAACGTCGGTATTCATGTCGTATAGGTATATACTACTGCCTGTTTCACGAAAGCTGCGCAAATTTTACGGCCATATAAACAACGCAAAAACCATAAATTTTGTTCGATAATATTAAATTTCAGCAAAATTTTAGAATGAGCCTTCCCTATATTTCGTGAAATTTGGTTAAATATTAATTTTAGTACGAAAAATGAGTTCTCTATGGGAATTTAACATGGAGGAAAAAGAAGTGGAGAACCTGGAGGAAGATAGATAGCTTGGAAATGATTCTATATTTCTGAAATTAGAAAAATTTCCCCATGTTAAATCCCCATAGACATCTTCACTCTGTGAAGATGTATATGGGGATTTAACATGTGAAAATTGTTTTTCGCAATGAACTCAATATTGTACCAGATTTCACGAAATAAAAAGCAGGCTCATTCTTATATGTTGCTATAATTTAATATTATCGAACAATATTGTTTTTGCATTATTTATATAGCCGTAAAATCTGGGCAGGTTTCGTGAAACAGACGGTAGCAATTAATATGTGACTATGACTGTTAACATGGGGCTTGTGACATTTGTGGCCAGTGTAGCCCCAGATCGCCAGCGCACCCGCTCAGTCTGATCAGGGTTTGCACTGTTTGTCATTAAAGGCACATGCCCACACGTGTATACTGACACGGAAATCGATTCTTCGCAAAAACGACATAAGTATGTGCCGAACTCCCGGGACCACCAAATGCAGCTGATGAAGACGCGTTTGTTGCGCTATATTTCATCAACATCCGTTCCCTATTAAAGAAAATAGTCAAATAATACTTACTTTGGAGGGGACGCGCTTTCAACAGTTTCATCCATTATTGTTGTTGTTGTAACCACGTGATCATGCACCTTGTCTCTCGAAGCACAGACAAATGTGGCTGTGACGGGAGAAATGGGGGTTATGGTTGTACGAACTGTGGCAGTAGTCCAGGATTAGGCCTACCGGATTAGGCCTACCATGTTTGCCAGTCAGTCAGTAAATCATTGCATGTCCTGTAGTTATAAATACAGTGGAACCTCTCTAAACCGGACACCCTGGGAGGTCCACCTCCCAGGGTGTCCGGCTTAGAGAGGTTCCACTGCAATTCAGGCAGATGAGAAAATGGGTACTTTACGATCGTGAACATGCATTATAATCAGGGAAACTGGCAATGAATCCATCGGATTTAAGCATACCAACGTTTGCTGGGTGTCCCGTTTAGAGAGGTTGTCCATATTTACGAAGCCCCGCAGTGGACATGGATTTGTTTTATTAATTCGTTCCCACGAAATAACAATTCGTTCCTTCAATTTAGCAATTCGTTCCCTCGAATTAACAATTCGTTCCCACGATATAACAATTCGTTCCATCGAATTAACAATTCGTTCCCACGAAATGACAATTCGTTCCCTCGAACTTAGCAATTCGTTCCCTCGAATTAACAATTCGTTCCCACGATATAACAATTCGTACCCACGAATTAACAATTCGTTCCGTGGGAACGATTGTTTATTTCGTGGGAACGAATTGTTAAATTGAGGGAACGAATTGTTAATTCGCGGGAAGGAATTGTTAATTCGCTGGAAAGAATTGTTAATTCGTGGGGACGAATTGTTAAATTGAGGGAACGAATTGTTATTTGGTGGGAACGAATAAATAAATAAAAAAAATTATACGTCCCCTGCGGGGCTCCGTACATATGAGACTGCAGGCATGTGCTAGAGGACCAGGGGCCCGTTTCACTAAACTTCTTACGACTAAAATGTTCGTAAGTCCAAATTTAGGATCATCTGGATTGATGGATTCACATTTATTGAGCATAGGCTGCATATGCAGCCTGTGCTCAATAAATGTAAATCCAATAATTGTTTTCAAGAAAAAACAGTTAATGTGAAATTTACAGACTATCATAATTTTGTACTTACGAACATTTTAGTCGTACGAAGTTTAGTGAAATGGCCCCCTGGATTTAGACTGACCACACATATCATAAGCCCAATATCTCCAAATCACGAACCGATACAATCTCATCAAATATCAGGAATAATGCACGCACACCAACCTGATACATTTATGACGCATCAATCTAACCCTTCTCATTATTTAGTTGTCCGTTAGAAAGAACAATAATCTATTATTTTATTAATTTTGCGCCAAGTTTAATTGCATATTTATAGTGTGTTACAGTAGACACAGTTTGTATACAATGGATAATATATGCAGTATTTACGCATGATATGTAAACATTTATAAAAGGTAAGGATTTTACTAGATTTTTCAAACATGTAAGATTACAGAAAAACGCAATAAACAGAATCATTGCACGCGCGTTATACGCGTTTGTTAATCAGCAAAGGGACGAACTACATGAGATACGAAGTTACGCTAAATCTCGCCAAACCCGGTATATACATACCCCTGGGGGCCGATTTCACTAAACATAGTACGACTAAAATGTTCGTAAGTGCAAAATTATGATAGTCTGTAAATTTCACATTAACACTGTTTTATTGTAAACAATCATGATTACTGGATTTACATGTATTGAGCATAGGCTGCATATGCAGCCTATGTTCAATAAATGTAAATCCATCAATTACAAAATTTCCTAAGTTTGCACTTACGAACATTTTAGTCGTACGAAGTTTAGTGAAACGGCCCCCTTTAGACGATTTCACCAACATTGCAAAGTATATTTTTCTAGCAAAGTATACTTTGAGGGAGTAATCATTTATTTTTCCTGAAATGCATTATTTCATATAAAACTAACAACTGTACAAATTTGATGATTAAAAAGTATGCAGAATTATTATACTGAATGTATTACATTATCACAGCCAAAATGGCTGTGATAATGTAATAAATTCAGTATAATAAAAATTCATAAATTTATCCTAAAATTGAAAATTTCTCCCTCAAAGTATACTTTGCTAGATAAGTATACTTTGCAATGTTGGTGAAATAGGCTACTGGTTGATACACTAGCCGGTTTATGTGAATTGACGATACGATTCTTATTTTCAGTGTTTGAATGATAATATGCCACTTATGCGAATTAATTTTCTCTTAAAAGACACCAGTACAATTAATGTTAACAAACCACGATTTTCTTTTCATAACGTCTAGATTCAATCGAGTTCAGAAATATGATACATATCTCAGGCCCGTAGTCAGTGGGGGGGGGGGGGGGGGGGGGGGGGGGGGGGGGGTGGGGGGGGGGGGGGGGGGGGGTCGGAGCGGTCGGACGACCCCCCCCCCCACCCCCCCCCCCCCCCGCCCAGCCCTCGAGGTCCACTTTTTTAGCCTCGAGGTCCACTTTTTTAGACCCCCCTAGAAACTTCAGGCCCCTTGGGCCTTCGAAGCGAAAAATGAAAACAAAGAGAAAAGGAAATTGGCTCCGAAACCAGGATAGATAGCTTGGAAATATTCTAACTAAGAAACCAAAAGTTATTTTTTGAAAATCGGTTAACTATTTCTGAAATTAGAAAAATGTCCCCATGTTAAATCTCCATAAACATTTTCACTCTGTGAAGATGTCTATGGGGATTTAACATGGGGAAATTGTGGTTTTTTTTCGCAATAAAAGGAGACCAAATTTCACGAAATAAATAGCAGGCTCATTCTTAAATTTTGATAAAATTTAATAGTATCGAACAAACTATATTGCTTTTACAATATGGTGATATCCGTAATATTTGGGCATGTTTCGGAAGTCTGTTTCATCACTGTCTGTGTATATATGACACCAAGTGCCTATAAGCATGATAAATGACATATATATGATTATACAGTCGTACAACCTCAAGAGACATTCCAAACAGAAAAGGCGTTCCACAACTATAACATTTGTTGTTCTTTAATTTGTGAAGAAATTTGAATGATCACACCTTTTCCATATTCATAATATCTGAGTTTGTTTGAACCTGAAATTGTACGGACGGGATAAGGAGATAACTAACTTACATCACGGTTTGTGTCTATAAAAGTAGTACATGGAAATCGACAAATTGACCCGAATTAAATTCCGCACGAGCACTGGATTTCTTTGTCATATACGACATCTCTTAACCCTTTGAACACGAAAGCCCGCTATAGCGGTTTATGCAAACAGTGCAGATCCAGATGAGCCGGCTCGCAACGTAAAAAGTTCAGACCCTGATGAGACGGCTCGTAACGAGCCGTCTCATCAGGATCTGCGCTTTTTGAAAATATATTTTCATATTTTTGAGAACAAAAAATAACTTCTTTTCCTAAATGGACTAGTCATTTTGTGACTGTTGGGTTGGCTGCAAATACCAACATCCATTCCAGTTTCTTAGGGGTGAAAGGCTTAAGAAAACGATTGCAAAATTTCGAAATCAATATTGGAGATTAATAGAGATGCGATTATGATGTAATTTCGGAGGCAAGACTAGGCTACATGTCACAGTCTTCTCCATCCTATCCTAACCGGAATGTTCTGGCTGTCACGCAGGGCGACTGAAAGTAGCTTGGTGGGTTCCTGATTGTGTTCAACCTCTATAAAATTTCGACAAAGTACTATAATGTAAACTATGAATAATACATAGAGGACATTACATGAGCATGATGAGCGATGATTAATTAATATAATATTCATTAAAAGAGATTAGTGATTTTATAAGAAATGAGACTATGCGCTGCACTCACTCGTTGTTTACACGACAGTTGACTCACGCTCATGTATTATTTCCTGCTATCCAGACCACAGGTGGAAGACTCGAACCTATGACACCAAAAAAGTGCCTATTAAAAAAATCCCATTACCCCACCCACTCGGTCTCGTACATTACCATCTTCTATTTATAGAAGATGGTAATGTACGAGACCAAGTTGGTGGGGTAATGGGATTTTTTTTAATAGGCATTTTTTTGGTGTCATAGGTCCGAGTCTTCCACCTGTGATCCAGACCACCACCCCCCCACCCCGTATAAGCCTGAAACTGGGAAAATCTGATGCGTAATTCAAAGTGAGAATTTGCATCTCGCATCAAACCACCGGAAGTATTTTTATCAAACTAAATTCTCACTAAGAATTACGCATCAAACTTTCCCAGTCTTAGGCTGATACGGGGGTGCAGACACGTACGATGGAATATCCCCGGTCGCCATTGCACAAGTAAAAAGCAAATAAATCGACTGGTATTATAATGAATATGATTATACGAAAATACACTGTCATATATTTGTTTCCGCTACCTGTGATCTATGACTGCCACTTCAAGGCTACATTCTAAATGTCACAGTGATTTGTATATTTTGAATTACAGGATTCCATTAGGTTTTGATTACAAAGCATAGAAAATTGCGACGTGAAGTTCATAATTATATGGCAATTTATATAGGTTTGAAGGTCTGTCTTCTGATCCTGTGTACTTTGTATTGTAATAAATAGAGGTTCTTGCAGGACTGGTTATTTAATACGGTATTTATTACTGAAACGAGTTCCCTGATTTCACAAGAAACGAGGCTATGCCTCGGTTCGTATGAAATGGGTCAACAGGTTTAAGGACTTGGGTCAGATACATAGAGAATAGTAGGTTAGTGCCGTGAATGGGAAAACATATCTGGCAAGGCTTCGGAAACGGGATGGGCGAGGCTCTGCCGAGCACATCCCGTCCCGTGCCGCGCCAGATATGTTTAACATGGGGAGTCAATTTCCAAAACTTCCTGAAGGATCAAAAAAAGAAAAAAAAAGGAAATTGACCCCGAAACCTGGCGAGATAGCTTGAAAATGATGTAACTAAGAAAACAAAAGTTAGATTTTGAAAATCGGTAAACAAATAAAGAAGAAAATTTAAAAATCTATTTTTAGCCCCCATGTTAAATTCCCATATAATATTCATTAAACGAGTTTAAAGTACTACTTTTAAATATATTTTAGATTTAATGTGTTTAATAGCCAAAAGTTCGTCGGCAGCAAAACTAGGAACAGACAGCCTGAGTACATTTGTGGCTGTGCCTGGAGAAATGGGGCTTATGGGTTTTACGACCAGTGTAGAGCCGTATCAGCATGTGAATCCGCACAGTCTGATCAGGATTTGCGCTGAACGCCATTCCATAAATGAAACACCCGTCTTACTTCTAACAAGCAGTGCATATCCTTATCAGTAGCCCAAGAGCCCTGGCTTGTACTGGTTCTACCCAGGAACACAGCAAATTTTGCGGAGCAATCCGCGGGTAATCCCGGCCTCCGTGTCGGGAAACCCTTAAATTCGATAAACAACAACAACAATCCTTATCAGTAGCTGATTTCACCGAAATTGCTAAGCATACTTATCTAGATAAGTATACTTTGAGGGAGTAATCATTTATTTTTCCCGAAATGCATTATTTCTTATAGAACTAACGACTATGTATATATTTGATGATTAAAAGTATACAGGATTATTAAACTGAATTTATTACATTATCACAGTATAATAAAAATTGATTATTAAACTGAATTTATTACATTATCACAGTATAATAAAAATTAATAAATTTATCCTTCACTTGAAAATTTCTCCCTCAAAGTGTACTTGCAAGATAAGTATATTTTGCAATTTTTATTTCTTATAGAACTAACGACTGCATGTATTTGATGATTAAACGTATACATACTTATTATACTGAATGTATTACATTATCACAGTATAACAGAGAAACTTTCTCCCTCAAAGTGTACTTTGTAAGATAAGTATACTTTGCAATTTTGGTGAAATATGCTAGCTTTTTGCGTGTGCTATCTGTAGCCTACTTCATCAACATTGCAAAGTATACTTTTCTAGCAAAGTATACTTTGAGGGAGAAATTTTCAATTTAATTGATTATCTTTTACTATACTGAATTTATTACATTATCACAGCCATTTTGGCTGTGATAATGTAATACATTCAGTATAATAATTCTGCATACTTTTAATCATCAAATATATGCAGTAGTTAGTTCTGTATGAAATAATGCATTTCGGGGAAAAATAAATGATTACTCCCTCAAAGTATACTTTGCTAGAAAAGTATACTTTGCAATTTTGATGAAATCGGCTACAGATCCTGAGCTACGGTCACTCTTTGCTTACACGGAAGCCGATCGCGACGCACACTCGTGTATTATTTCCCGCTATTCACAATGTACGATGGAATATCCTCTATATATTGCTTTAATATTAGAAGCATACCAGATGTTTCATTCATTGAATGGCGAACAGTGCAGATCCTGATCAGACTGTGCGGATGCACAGGCTGATCTGGATCTACACTGGTCGCACAACCCATAAGCCCCAGTCTCCAGTCACATATAAACTATAGTCTGTTTCACGAAAGCTGCCCAAATTTTACGGCCATATAAACAATTCAAAAAACATATTTTTTTAGATAATATTAAATTAAAGGAAAATTTAAGAATGAGCCTTCTTTTTATTTCGTGAAATTTGGTCAAATATTTATTTTATTGCGAAAACAAAATTTCCCCATGTTGGAGTGAAGATGTCTATGGGGATTTAACATGGGGAAATTCTTTAGAATTTCAGAAATACTGGACCGATTTTTAAAATTTAACTTTTGTTTTCTTAGTTAGATCATTTCCAAGCTATCTAGCTAGGTTTTGGAGTCAATTTCCAAAAGTTTTCGTTTTTTGACTCATCCCACAACTCCTCTACATTTTCCCCCATGTTAAATTCCCATAGACAAATCAATTTTTCGTAATAAAACCAACATTTGACAAATTTTAACGAAATAAAAAGAAGGCTCATTCTTAAATTTTCATTTAATTTAATATTATCGAAAACAATATTGTTTTTGAATTGTTTATATGGCCGTAAAATTTGGGCAGCTTTCGTGAAACAGACAGTAGATCATATCGTGTCTTGTCTAATTTGTCGAGAACACGTTCAACAATGCTGGGGCAATTTCCTATTCCCCAGGCGGGACAATACCCCTCTCACAGAATTAAATAAAAACGTCGATCTTCCAGGGCCGTCACGAACAGAATAGTCTGGTATTACTCCTAGCCAATATCCAAACTCGAATTTGTATCACCCCATGAGACCCTCTACATGTGCATATTAATGAGACTGTATCTCAGATGGTGTATAGTTTATTCAACTACCATTTACGGATTTATTTCCCGAGACATCTGGAAATCCGATAAGAAACGGATTTACAGATGTCAAGGGAAATACATCCGGTAGGCGTATTCAACATGGGTAGTGGAATACATTCTATATTACATGTTCGTCGAAAAATGTGAAATTTGCTCTTTAGACCAGCTTATAGCATTGTCAAAATTAGCGTATGAATTGTTCCTTCGCCGGAAATGACATCAAAACGTGGCGTCAGTTACGTCTCGCGTACGTCTAGGAGGAAATATTTCCTTCAAAGAAATAAATCCCGTCAGAATCACGATACATCACAGGGTATCATGTATTTTCCCGTCAACACAGTGCGTATGTGCCGTGAAACATTTTTGATATCCTGTCAATACGACCTAATCACTGCGTATGAATATGTGCGGTGACGGGGTTATTTTTTTTTTGCATTTTAAAGCTATTTGTAGATTTGTAGGTGTTCACGGGATAAATAGAATAGTAGGTTAGTGCAGTGAATGGGAAAAATATCTGGCGCGGCACGGAAACGGGATGTGCTCGGCAGAGCCTCGCCCATCCCGTTTCCTAAGCCTTGCCAGATATTTTTTCCTATTCACGGCACTAACCTAATCTCTATACATGTATATGTCTCAGATATTCAATTTTAACACCATGCACAGGAACCAATCTATATCAACCAGTTTGTGTTTTGTTGAACTATCACATAATGTGCTAGTGCGGGGGGGGGGGGGGGGGGGGGGGGGGGGGGGGGGGGGGGGGGGGGGGGGGGGGCGGCAGGTGGCAGCATGCGATGGGTAATTTAACGATCGGGGTTCATCCTCACCTGAATACCGACCGGAGATCATAGACTATTTCACCAACATTGCAAAGTATACTTTTCTAGCAAAGTATACTTTGAGGGAATAATCATTTATTTTTCCCGAAATGCATTATGTCATATAGAACAAACGACTGCATATATTTGATGATTAAAAGTATGCCGAATTATTATACTGAATTTATTACATTATCACAGCCAAAATGGCTGTGATAATGTAATAAATTCAGTATAATAAAAGATAATCAATTAAATTGAACATTTCTCCCACAAAGTATACTTTGCTAGATAAGTATACTTTGCAATTTTGATGAAATCGGCTACTGGTTTGGCCCTCATGTACGTCTTTTGGCATTTTGTATGTGACAGTTGAATCTGGTTAAAAAACCCTTATTATCCGTAATCCTATAACTTTTAGGGGAAGGGGCCAAGTGACTTTGGTGTGGTATGGACCTGGCACCAGGTCAGGCTATTCTAATTTCAGGGCTGTATATATTGTTTTTCGATGTAAATATTCCGTTCTGATGTTGGGACTAATGCAGTAGGTTAAATTATCGGCCTTAAATGACATTAGCTGTTAGTTTAAACAATATTTATTTCATACAATACATGGTACATTATTACATATGAAATGTACATGGATTTGAAAACAAGCTAATGGCTTATATGAAGTCATATCCAAACGAGACAATTACAACTTATTTACATACAAGGAAAAGGCATGTGCGCAAACAACATTACACGCATATAACATATCATGGATTAGTTATTATTTCCATTATTTGTTTGTAACAAAAGTATGCACATGGTGTAGGTAGTATGTTGGCTGTTATTTGTGTGCACATTTTGTGATTGTGGTGGTGGATAAGTCTGGAGCAACACCGCTAAATGGTATTTGTATTGACCCCACGAGGACTTGCATATGTAATACATAAACACTAAATACATCTGTTCCCGTGAGGGTCAGTACCGTGCACTGCGAAGAGCGGCGGCTCGCCAGCGTGAATTGCATTGTTTTGTTACAGTGCTGGGGACCGTTTCACTAAACTTCGTACGACGAAAATGTTCGTACGTGCAAACTTATGATAGTCTGTGAATTTCACATTTACAATGTTTTCTTGTAAACAATTATTGGATTTAAATATGAATTCATCAATTGAAATTTACAGACGGTCCCAAATTCGCACTTACGAACATTTTAGTCATACGAAGTTTATTGAAACGGGCCCCTGGGGGCCGTTTCACTAAACTTCTTACGACTAAAATGTTCGTAAGCGCAAATTTAGAATCGTCTGTAAATTTAAATTGATGGATTTACATTTATTGAGCATAGGCTGCATATGCAGCCTATGCTCAATACATGTAAATCCAACAATTGTTTACAAGAAAACATTGTTAATGTGAAATTTACAGACTATCATAAGTTTGCACTTACGAACATTTTAGTCGTAGGAAGTTTAGTGAAACGGCCCCTGGACAGTACGTACTTATTAGGAACGCAATTGGGCACTATATATTGACATATAATATGCGAGCGTATACGATATACATAAAACGCTTTGTAGATGCTATGAATTTTTGTACTTGCAAGAACAGATGTGTGTTTTGTTCAAACGATAGGCCTTCATTTCCGTTCAGGAGATTGCAAGTAATGTTAGGACTTTCGAGGTCCGTGAGATATTCTTGACGTTATCGTTCGTATTTTGTGCAAGTTGTTAAGAAGTGATCCACAGTTTCTCGTGCTCCACAAGTACATAGGGGGCGACTCTATTATTGATTTTCAGTAGATATCATAGATAAGCGAACTACATGATAGACGAAGTCGAGCGTGCATTATTTGGTCTCTCTTATTGCCTACATGTATATTAAAGAGCGAGGATGGTTGTCGTATTCATTCTATACTTAAATGCTGATAAACTAGGTGCGTTCCTGATGTGGTCAGGTAATTTGTTCCATTCACAGATTGCTGATGTTAAGAATGAATTGCTGGTGTCCGACAGAGGATCATTGGAATTTTATCAGCATTTATCCCGTCAACACAGTGCTGCGTATGTGCCATGAAACACGGTGCCGTGAAACATTTTTGATATCCTGTCAATACGACCTAATCACTGCGTATGAATATGTGCGGTGGCTGGGGTTATTTTTATTGCATTTTACAGCTATTTGTAGGTGTTGACGGGATAAATAGAATAGTAGGTTAGTGACGTGAATGGGAACAAATATCTGGCGCGGCACGGACACGGGATGTGCTCGGCAGAGCCTCGCCCATCCCGTTTCCTAAACCTTGCCAGATATTTTTCCCATTCACGGCACTAACCTACTTTTCTCTATATCACATACGGAAATAAGTTTTAAATTGAGCTCAATAAAACGATACAAATATACAATGAACTGATATTTAACAAATCTTTTTCAGTTTTTCCTTTGCGTACCTTTGAACCAGGGGACCGTTTCACTAAACTTCGTACGACTAGTATGTTCGTAAGTGCAAAATTATGATAGTCCGTAAACTTCACATTACATGTAGCAATGTTTTCTTGTAAACAATTATTAGATTTACATTTATTGAGCATAGGCAGTCTATGCTCAATAAATGTAAATTCATCAATTGCACTTTCCAGAAGATCCTAAAGTTGCACTTACGAACACCTTAGTCGTACGACGTTTAGTGAAACAGCCCCCTGTGCCTTTAAACTTTAAATTCACCCTCGATATTTGTAAAGGCTTATAGCTGTATAACAGCAGTTAGCTGTATAACTGCGGATTCTGTTCTGTTCGAGGCATGTCCAAGCAGTGCCCGGATGCGGGTTACAGGACGTGCGAGCTCGGATGCTGTGGTACGTCTACTTCGCAGAACTCTGCTCCGCAGAACTGCTGCACGTATGAGTAAGTATATTCGTCCAATAATATAGAGAATAGTAAGTTAGTGCCGTGAATGGGAAAAATATCCGGCAAGGCTGAAGAATTTCTTTATTTCTCATCAGAAGTATATGTTGTGACCACTCATTTGAACCGTCTCGCCGAGACGGTTCAAATGAGTGGTCACAAAATATACTTTGGTTCAGAAATAAGGAAAATAGATAGAGAAATAGTAGTTTAGTGCCGTGAATGGGAAAACATATCTGGCAAGGCTCAGGAAACGGGATGGGCGAGGCTCTGCCTCGCACATCCTGTTTCCGTGCCGCGCCAGATATTTTTTCCCATTCACGGCACTAACCTACTATTCTATTTATCCCGTCAACACCTACACATGGCTGTAAAATGCAAAACATTGTATTGACTGGATATCAAAAATGTTTCAAGGCACCGTGTTTCACGGCACATACGCACTGTGTTGACGGAATAAAATCAGCAAGTTCCTTGCCTATTTATATTTGTACTTTATTTAAGTTTACCCCACCCACCTATGTTTGGGTGATATATTCTGACAAACGGCATTCCGTGAGGTACATGCACATTCATGAAAAATCAGGGACCCGTTTCACTAAGCTTCGTACGACTAAAATGTTCGTAAGTGCGAAATTTGAATTGATGGATTTACATTTATTGAACATAGCAGACATACCTAAATGTAAATAAAAAAGAATACAAGAAAACACATTGTTAATGTGAAATTTACAGACTATCATACTTTTGCACTTACGAACATTTTAGTCATACGACGTTTAGTGAAATTACCCCCAGGCAGCCAGGCTCCGATATGAACTTTTCTGTATGAATGCCGGACCGTAAAATTTTTCTTAATAGGCAACGGATTTTGATGAAATATGGCGCAGCAAACGCATCTTCATGAGCTGTGTTTTGTGGTCCCGGGCGTTCGGCACATACTTATGTCGTTTTTGCGAAGAATCGGAAATCGACATGGAAATAGACACGGAAATCGATTCTTCGGAAAAACGACAGACGTTTGGGCCGAAGTACCGAGACCACCAAATGCAGCTTAACAAGACGCGTTTGATGCGCCATATTTCATCACAATCCGTTACATAATAAAGACAAAATAAAAGTATACGTACTTTGAATCTGAGTGCTTCTGGAAATGTCAGTACTTGTTGTTGTTGTTCTAACCACGTGATCATACACCTTGTATGTAGGCGGTCGAAGACTACGATTATAAATCTAATAAATCGAAAACCACGCTAGTGTCGTTTGATATCAAGTGTGTCAGGTTCGACTCGGAAACGGTAGGAATTCCTTGGCTAGCCTCGGAATTCCTACCCGTTTCCTAGCCTCGCAATTTGTAGGCCGTCGGAGACGGTGATTATCGTGGCGTGCGTGGTGGGAGCCCTGGTCGTCCTCACCGTGGTGCTCGCCCTCATCATGTGTTTCACCAACACACAGAATGACCGGGTCACCAGGGTCCGTCCGCGACCCAGGGACGAGAATTACAGTACGTGTTAAGGACCTCTTCATTGCAACCTACATCTTCATTGCAACCTACATCTTCAATCTTCATTGCAACCTATGCTCTACCCCCATGTTCCGTTCTGCTAAACGCTACAAGCGCCGACATCACATATGATGGAATATTATAGGAATGAATGGCCTTTTTGTGGAATTTATCGGGGTATAAACTTGGAAAAGTCGCGGGAATACTGGACGAAGCGATAAAAAATTACAAATTTCGAAAAAAAAAAAAAGGCCACTCATTCCTTATAATTCCAGCATTTGAAATAAATTCATGAAGAAAATTTGTTTATTTTCCGTTTTCTTAAGAATTATTTAACTGCGCCCGACGGTTACGGAGAGTAGTTCGGCATGGGAGTTTACTGGGATATACATTTTGGACAGATACTTGCTACGGACCAATCAAATGTTAGGGAATTGTGTAAATATTTTTGTGCTGGAATTATATGTGTATAATATAATAAATTGAGACACGCCATGGGACCCAAATTCGTTTCCTGCTCCGTTTGACAGAGAGTTTGACATTTTGATAGGATACAGTCAGTAACAAGAGAATCATATGATGAGCAGGGGTAGAACGGGTCCCTGATGCATTCTTCAACACTGGCCGTTCGAAGGAAGTCAGTACCCTTGGCGTCTTGTCTCGTTTTTCGATATACAGTAGAACTTCTGTCAACCGGACATTAAGCTATTACATCCCTTAGCTGTATACTCTACAGTGACGAGCTCTTCAACGAATGAAGTAACAATTAGTACAGCTATCCACTTCCGGTAAGTATATCTAGCAAAGACGTGTATGTCCATGATCAGGGAAACCAAAATAGCACTATATTGCTGTAAGCAAAATAGGTTGATTATTTCATTTCCGAACTGCGTTTAAACTATCACGTGTCTCCCCTTTCAGACCCACGCCTTCAGAGTGTGCCGGCCCCTAAGCCGCCGCCCCCATACCGAGCAAGAGAAGCACCGCCGGGATATACAGAACAAGGCATATCGTCCTATGATTCCCAAGACGGTCACGTGGTATGTTACTTTAAAAAGCAATAGCAATAGAACAACTGTATTATTTCTTCAAATGACACAATTTGGTGAGCTAAGGACTATGGGAGCCGTTTCACTAAACTTCTTACGACTAAAATGTTCGTAAGTGCAAACCTATGATAGTCTGTAAATTTCACAGTAACAATGTTTTCTTGTAAACAATTATTGGATTTACATTTATTGAGCATAGGCTGCATAAGCAGCCTATGTTCAATAAATGTAAATCCATCAATTTAAATTTCCAGACGATTTCAAATTTGCACTTACGAACATTTTAGTCGTACGAAGTTTAGTGAAACGGGCCCATGATGTTTAGTCTTGGGTTTAAAAAAAATCATAAAATGTACAGATACGAAAACCTGTATACCTTTTGATTTTATTATACCTATTGAATGTATTTTTGCATACGGTTTGTGTCCATAAATACGAAATATGTTACAAATCGTGTTTAGTTGTCAATACATTTATACTACATGCAATTTGTAGGGTTTAACCTATTCTTTCCACATGTATCAACATTTACACACATTTTTATTTCTATTTTCCTCATTGGTCAATATAAATACATGTTGTTACCATTCACCAGGTTTACTCTGGACGCACGTACAACCTACCACGATACAACTCTGTAATTCGTGCCGATGCCATGCGTTCGCGACCGCCAACATACCAGAACATAGCGCACCAGAACACAGCGTCACATAACGTAGCTGCACAGAACGAAATTCGGCAGTCAGCAGCTCACCAGAACGCAACTAACCAACAAGAAGCGTCCCAAAGCATAACGGCACAGACCGCAACGGCCCGAAACGCAAGGTCGCAGAACGCATCGCGCCAGGACGCAACGTCCCAAAACGAAACATCACAGAACGCAATGCGCCAGCATGCAACGTCCCCTACGACAACGCGCCATCATGCGCCGTTGCCTGTTCCCACAATAACGACACACGTATACGGACCGCACACTGTAGCGAGGTCACGCCCTCATGTGGAGCGAAACACCACGCACATAATGAATATCCCGGAAGAAACGGACATCCTGCAGGACATCATAGAGAGTCCTCGATTACCGGTGCCCATACCGAGCCGGATTCCACGTCGAGTAAGTCCACGCAATCTGGTTCAACACCAAGATTCAAGTGATGATGGGATTGTTTCGCTTAACGACATTTCAAATATGTGACAGTGACAGAAACATGGGATTTAATGAGTATGACGTCGGTGGCCAATCCATCCTGGACCTGTGATTGTAAAACGTTTCGGAGTATTTATTTACTCTAACATCATGCAAGAAATCAGGACTTTGGTTGATAGAATGTTGGCTGTTCTCAGTCTTGGTTAATAATCGAACAGTTGTGTACACGTTTTGTGAACGTGCTCACATCCTGATCTGTGAGTGGGGCTATGGAGTTGCGAACAATAACTGTAGCAATCTACTCCCGTACCGTCCAACGGACGGTATGGGAGTAGATTGCAACAGTTACTGTGTGTGCTTTTTATGCAGCCCATGCTCAATAAATGTAAATACACTGATCGTTTACAAGAAAACATGTTAAAGTAAAATGTACAGACTATCATAAGTTTGCACTTGCGAACATTTTGGAAATGACATTGACATAGTTTGCATGCTCAGAAAGTTGTATAATCAGTAACCAATATTGGCAATATTAGCGAGGCAGATAGTGTACTCGTGTACAACAAAACCAATTTACATTATCAGTATTAAATGCAATTGTTATTTAACGAACAACGTTGGCGATGCTCAATGAATATTTATATTGTGTATAAGTGTATAATTGTGTCACTATTCCACCAGTTATAAAAAAATACGGGTGAAGCTGTGTAAGAGTTGAACTGGTAGAACTGGTCGAATAGTGACACAATTATACACTTATTTAATTCCTATAAAGAACGTTTTGTGCCTACTGAGTGGGCATGCACCTTTAATTCTCGTGCCTTTTAGAGGGGGCATCTACGGAGTGGACATGTTGTTTTCTTATTTATCTCGTGGTCGCATCATACGGCATGTTATTGTATAAAATGGGCTTTCAACCCTAAGGAACTGGAATGGACTGTGATATGCTAATGTTCTGACCAATCCAATGGTCACAAAATGATTTTCAGATTCGTCCATTTATGAAAAGGGGGTGTTTTTGTTCTCAAAAATATGAAAATTACTTTCAAACAGTGCAGATACTGATGAGACGGCTCGTTACGAGCCGGCTCATCCGGATCTGCACCCTGTTTGCATAAACCGATATAGCGGGCTTTCGGGTTCAAAGGGTTAATAATATAGTGTAATAAAATCATAATACACTAGTGTAACAAGGGCGTCATTATCACTCAGCGTATCCCCTCGCTAGCAGCCTTGATACTAAAACAAGTCATTGAACAGACCAAAAAAAACGTTCACGCATTTGCCTTACAAACAAGGTGAACATAAGTTCTCAATAACCTTGATATTGGGCTGTCGGACGTGGGTCGTATTCAAAGCACCATCCCTAGACAAACATTGTGGCCAAATAGTATCAACATAAGCACATAGTTCATAAGTTATTGAATAAACAAACATAGCTTTAACGAATTTGCCGTACAAACAATGTGACCTTAACCTTGACCTTGGGCGGTCGGACGTGGGTCATATGCAAAACAAAGCATCACGTGACACACAGAGTGGCCAGTTATTATCGGTGCAGCGGTTCATAGGTTATTATAAAATAAAATATGTTACTAACGTATGCACGCACGTACATGTACTAACGCTATATCAAGGTGTATGATCACTTGGCTACAATAACAACAACGCGGAACAGAGTAAGCCCTGTAACAGATTGCGCGGATGTGCATTCGCAAATGTCAAATGGTGCTCTTTTAAAGGTCATACTGTCCGCCTGACGCTCTAATCGCGATTGACGGACTTGCATGTAAGGCTACTTAAAGGTACATGCCCACTCATTACAAGGTGCATGATCACGTGGTTACAACAACAACAACGCCGCCCACTCCAAAGTAAGTATTATTTGATATTTTCCTTAATATGCAACGGATTTTGATGAAATATGGCGCAGCAAACGCGTCTTCATGAGCTGCATTTGGTGGTCTAGGGAGTTTGGCACAGACTTATGTCGTCAAAAACGACAGAAGTTTGGGCGAAAATAAAGAGACCACCAAATGCAGCTTAACAAGACGCGTTTGATGCGCGATTTTTCATCAAAATCCGTTACGTAATAAGGACACTATACAATAATACATGTACGTACTTTGAATCTGTACTTGTTGTTGTTGTTAGTACCACGTGATCATATACCTTGTATATGCACTCTTGTCTATCGGCGAGGGGATAGTATATATGCAAATGAGCTTGATTGTGCATATGATATTCATTGCATAAAATGAGCTTTCACACTGTGTAATAATTCCAACACACAGTGTAATAATTCCAACACAAACATATTTACACAATTCCCTAACATTTGATTGGCAAGTCTCTGTCCAAAATTTATATTCCAGTAAACTCCCACGCCGAACTACTTTCCGTAACCGTGAGGCGTAGTTAAAATAATTCTTAAGAAAACGGAAAATTAACACATTTTCTTGATGAATTTATTTCAAATGCTGGAATTATAAGGAATGAATGGCCTTTTTGTGGAATTTATCGGGGATATAAACTTGGAAAAGTCGCGGGAATACTGGACGAGGCCTTAAAAAAATCAAAAAAAAAAAATTCTTTTTTTTTTTGATTTTTTTTTCCAAAAGTGTAATTTGTTATCGCTTCGTCCAGTATTCCCGCGACTTTTCCAAGTTTATACCTCGATAAATTCCACAAAAAGGCCATTAATTCCTATAATAAAAATCATAATACAATACTGTAATACATATGCAAATAAGACCGCTACAGAAAACATGCTGATCAGTCCAGCTTCAGTTAATGCTTCTTAGCTTATGCAATAAATAGAATCCAACACTTTTGTTGATTTAACCCTTAGCCTGCTGAATGAAATGTTGTCGTCTGCTGTTTATGTTTTATTTTCGATTTTTCTCATCAAAAACATGCTTTGACAGCACTTTAGAATCATTTCCATTGGAAATGATTCTAAAGTGCTGTCAAACCATGTCTTTATTGAGAAACAAGGTAAAAAATAAAGCAACAGCAGACGACAGTTTTCGCGATCAGCAGGCTAAGGGTTAATATGAGATTTATTAAACTCGTTGACTGATTTCATAAAAAAATCGGCATAGCCTCGTTTCTCATGAAATCAGTAAATTCATTTAATAAATATCATATTAAATCACCCCTCATGCACGATCCTCTATATATGAAAAAAATAAAACTTAAATTGTGTCGTCATCATGAGATAATTTAGCTGTGTTTTTAATAGATAAATAAAAAAACCCACATGAAATTCTCCCGTCCGTGCTTCAGTAGATATTTGTGCCAAAGTGGGGAAATTTCACAGAAATACATATATGTTCAGGATAGTAAATTTGTGAAAAGATCCGTAATTAAATCTAGACATATAAAGCAGAAAGTCAGATAAATAAAACAATATAGGAATGAATGGCCTTTGTGTGAAATTTATCGCGGTATAAACTTGGAAAAGTCGCGGGAATACTTGACGAAGCGATAACAAATTACACTTTTCGAAAAAAAAATCCAAAAGAAAAAAAGATATTGTTTTTTTTTAATTTTTTTAAGGCCTTGTCCAGTATTCCCGCGACTTTTCCAAGTTTATATCCCCGATAAATTCCACAAAAAGGCCATTCATTCCTTATAATTCCAGCATTTGAAATAAATTCATCAATAAAATGTGTTTATTTTCCGTTTTCTTAAGAATTATTTTAACTGCGCCTCACGGTTACGGAAAGTGGTTCGGCGTGGGAGTTTACTGGGATATAAATTTTGGACAGAGACTTGCTACGGGCCAATCAAATGTTAGGGAATTGTGTAAATATCTGTGTGCTGGAATTATTGTGCTATGAACACATATATCAGTAGTTCTACAACAGTGGCGATTTCTGATCTTCATGGACATTTTTATTTCGCTGACTTTCTGCAGGGACGTGTTTCACTAAACTTCATACGACTAAAATATTCGTAAGTGCAAAATTAATATAAATTTCACATTAACACTGTTTTCTTGCAAACAATTATTGTATTTACATTTATTGAGCATATGCAGCCTATGTTCAATAAATGTAAATCCATCAATTGAAATTTACAGACGATCCTAAATTTGCACTTACGAACATTTTAGTCGTACGAAGTTTAGTGAACGGGCCCCTGGTTTCTAAACATACATATCGAAATGGTAACCATTGTATTCGATCCTTGACACGAGATAGTCACCCGTGGTTGTATGAGTATGGTGTATGAATGTAACGCTAGTAAACATGTATAATCAAAGGACTGAACGTATTGAAATTATTCGCTGTATGTTTTCCTGGATGACAAATAGACTAATAATTAATCTAGAGTGGAAAGCGTTTCGCGAAAAATAAGCGCGGGTATTTCACAGCACTACCACCACCACCACCAACAACCAACAAGAACAACAAGAACAACCGAGTTTTCAGAAACCTTGCGAAAACTGGCCCAGCTCATGACAGTTTCGCATATCTGATGCGGTTTGTCGATCTCTAACACTATGTCCTCTATAGATGTTGTGAATTGCCTAACAGTACTCAAATAAACAAACAATCGCTGAAAAACCGCTCAACCTCAACCGGAAGTGAACAGGAAGTCAGAAATTTTGAATTGTATTAGCGACACCCGACCACGGGAAGAACATGTAACTCTAACTACCTAGCCGTTTGAGTTCTCAATGATACAATACACCCTTCTCACGATATGATAGCCTGCATGTACGTATCACGTTCAACAGTAGCCTGGCAAAACAATACTACCGAGAACCAGTGTAGCGATAAAATTAAACCTGTCTTTTCTGTAGTCGAGATCTGCCGAATGAACGTTGAGTTAAAATTAAAATTAAAATATATTTCTATTCTCAAAATAGAAACCGAAACCGCACATTGTATTCGTGCACCGAACCATGGAGTTACGTATCGCGTATAATCGAGTATGGCGGTTAATCGTCGCAACTTTAGACTACGGAAACATTTACAATAACATAAATTTAGCGCAACAAAGCAAAACAAACATTTATTGCACTGAAAAAAGGCGATCAAGCTGTCGGAACTATTTTATGGCGTAATACCCGTGTATTACCCGTAAATTATGTGCTGCGACCGACACATGCTTATTTGCATAAAAATAAAATCTGTCAGACCTCAAATTTGGATGTTGGTTTGCTAGCGCTCGAATAAAAAAACCGTTTTGTTGTGGCGGGATGCATATTATATAATTATGCTGATATGCATGCAATTTTCTCACCCCAGACAGGCACGCGCGGTATATCAATACACACTAACTGTTCTGGGAATTTTATGAATGCGGTTGAATTACGCAATTGTCCTTAAGAACGGTTACCATAATCCGAGTCTGGCCCAGAGATAGTTTTGAATCGCCACCACCTCAACTGTGGCTGTAACTGGAGATATGGGGCTGATGTTATTTGTGACCGGTGTAGCTCCTGATCAAATAGCACACTCCGGTTTTTATTTATTTACTGTCTGTTCCACGTTCACTGTTGACGAACGTTTGGCTATTAAACACATTAAATCTAAAAAATATTTAAAATAAGTACTTTTTTATCGAGAACAAAAAAGTCAACCTCCCCAATTGTCCTATGGGAATTTAACATGAGGGCTAAACATAGATTTTTTTTAAATATTTTATTTATTTGTGGACCGATTTTCAAAATCTAACTTTTGTTTTCTTAGTTACATCATTTTCAAGCTATCTCGCCAGGTTTCGGAGTCAATTTCCAAACATTTTCGTTTTTTGATACTTCAGAATAAAAAAACGAAAAGTTTTGGAAATTGACTCCCCATGTTAAATTCCCATAGAAAAATCGTTTTTTCGCAATAACATCAATATTTGATGGAATTTCATCAAATAATTTTTTTTGGGGAGGGTGACTTTTTTTGTTATTGATGAAAAAGTACTTACTTTTAAATAGTTTTTAGATTTAATGTGTTTAATGGCCAAATGTTCGTCGGCAGAAAAACGTGGAACAGACAGTAGGTACATGTAATGGTGATTTTCGAACTGTCCGCAGCTAAGATCATGTTATACCGAGTTAACGGGGTCGAACCCCATATTCAAGTTCATTTGTAGCCAGATAACGATGGATATTGCTTGTTAGAAGCATGGCGGATATTTCATCGATAGAATGGCGAACAGTGTAGATTCTGATCAGTCTGTGCGGATGCACAGACTGATCTGGATCTACACTGGTCGCAAAGCCTATACGACCCATTGCTCCAGACACGTCCACACATGTCTTACTCCGTCTTATAGCAGCTTACCAACCGATCTTAGTTCCCTTATTTTATAACATGATACGATTCTAAATCCTTCGGCGGAGACTTAACCCTTTGAACCCGAAAGCCCGCTATAGCGGTTTATGCAAACAGTGCAGATCCAGATGAGCCGGCTCGTAACGAGCCGTCTCATCAGGATCTGCACTTTTTGAAAATAATTTTCATATTTTTGAGAACAAAATCACCCCCATTTCATAAATGACCTAATCTGAAAATCATTTTGTGACGGTTGGATGGGTTGAAAAATTAACATATCGAAATCCATTCCAGTTACTTAGGGGTGAAGGGGTTAAAGGTACATGCTCACTCAATAGGCACAAACTGTTTCTTTATAGAAATTAATTAACACGTTCACTAAGTGTACATTTGTGTAACTATTCCACTAGTTCTAAAAATTACGAGTGCCCGCTATACAGATGTCATCATTTAGTAATCTGTATTTTACCGATAGTGACTCGCGGTGGTATCAGGCTGTTTCCATATGTGAATGAGGCATGCTATTTTTTAATTATTTATTCTAATTAAATGCATCACCTGAAACAATTATATTTTCGACAGATAAATACAGAGAATAAATAGTAATGTCCGTTAGCATTTTCAGGAAACACGGTTATCGCCCCTGATATATATCAGTGTGAAAATTTACGTCCTATATAAAATGTATAATAATGCCAATCAATAAGTGGGGTAATGGTATATTAATGTTTATTTTGCCAGAAAATGTTTCAGATGATGTTCCGATAAAACTGCTGTGCCTATTGAGTGGGCATGTACCTTTACTATTCCACATATACGATAGCAATCGATGTTGGCCGTGGCTGGACTGCGCATGCTATTCTGGAGCTACATTCGATTCTATAGTTGGGGAGCTTACCGCACAAATGTAGCTTAGCATATTAATGGAGTGTGCACGTTTTGATACGAGTCTCAAATCAGGTACCTGTACTTCAGGTTAGACAATACTAAATGGCGCAAACGTAGCCTGGTATAACTGGAAAAGTCGCGGGAATACTGGACGAAGGCCGGAAGGCCTCGTCCAGTATTCCCGCGACTTTTCCAACTTCTCCATAGTTCTGTAGTGGCTTCATTTGAGGCACAATGTGGACATGGATGAATTACACAGCTGCTGTGTGACAACCATTTGAGATATTTTATCCAACTTTTGTGGCTTCATTTGAGGCACAATGTGGACATGGATGAATTACACAGCTGCTGTGTGACAACCATTTGAGATATTTGATCCAACGTTAGTACTGTATCCAGGGCTCCAGATAAGGAATTAGTAATTCAGTATTTTCACTCCATCATTTCTGAAGCAATTGGGTATTTCAAAATTTTAATTGGGTAAAATAAAATCACAGTAGTTTACACATCAACATACAGCAATTATAGAATATTTTGATTCGAAATGAAAACATGTGTTTTCATGGAAAATAAGAAACCTATGCTATATTTGTGGTAAGTTTATTGTTTTCTACCGCATGCTAAATGTACCAGAAAACTGTAATTGCTTTTTGATACTCGCTACTTCTATTTTCAATTGGGTTTTTGGCAATTTTAATTGGGTATTTAAGCAAATATGCAGCTTATCTGGAGCTCAGCTGTATCAAGGAAATGGAACCTAGGTTTGAATAGTGAACATTGTAGACACATTTGTAGTGGGACTGATACCCCTTAACATACTCGAAATCGTTTTACCCTAGAGCACGGTCGATTTCTTGTCGCATATCCAAGGTGGTCGCCAAAATTCAAAATGGCCACCAGCAGTCGTAATATTCGTATATATTATCTTATACACTGTGGTAAACATTAAGCGCATAAAAACTGCATAATTTTATACCCTGTTTGAACTGAATATATGTCACAGGGTGGGAAAAATGTGCACCGGCCCGAGGCTCGAAACCGGAACCTCTGGTTTACCGTACCATCGCTCTAACCGACTGAGCTAGCCGGGCACGAATACACACTTCCTCTCCACAGTGAGTTACGTACCGTGACATACTCCCCCGCCAAAGTGGAATTCGTCCCCGAATTCTATATTTAATTCGTCTCTGAATTCCATGTTTTTGGTACAATTTGGGCAGTATATGTATCAGTCACGGTCCCTCGTTGGGCGCCAAATGTCAGCGGTCCAGGGCTCGAAACCGGGACCTGTGGTTTACCGTACCATCGCTCTAACCGACTGAGCTAGCCGGGCACGAATACACACGTCCTCCACACAGAGAGTTACGTACCGTGATATATGTATGTTAGAAATAATTATAAAGGCTAATAAAATTCAAAATGGCCGCCATAAATCTAATATGCATTTCGGTTTCTAGAACACTGAACCAGAAAAATAAACTTAGTGCTCGGAACAAATACGAATATTATTAGTAATTTTAAATGGCAGCTAACATTCAAAATGGCCGCCATAAATGTAATAGTTTATATCCCAGCGTTTAGGATACGAATGCGTTTGCCTCAATATGTTGCATTGGGTCACACAAAATATACAGTGAAACCTCTCTGAACCGGACACTCTGAGAGGACACCCCTAAAGATGTTTCACTGTAAATCAGGAATTTGATCATTCCGAGCCGTAGTTGGGTGCTATGCGATCACGAACAGACATTATCACCTGAGATAAATGACCAAGAAACTCATCAAAAATAACATAGTACATTATAGGAATGAATGGCCTTTTTGTGGAATTTATCGGGGTATAAACTTGGAAAAGTCGCGGGAATACTGGACGAAGGCCGGAAGGCCTCGTCCAGTATTCCCGCGACTTTTCCAAGTTTATATCCCCGATAAATTCAACAAAAAGGCCATTCATTCCTTATAATTCCAGCATTTGAAATAAATTTATCAAGCAAATGTGTTTATTTTCAGTTTTCTTAATAATTATTTTAACTGCACCTCACGGTTACGGAAAGTAGTTCGGCATATGGAAGTTTACTGGGATATAAATTGTGGACAGAAACTTTCTACGGGCCAATCAAATGTTAGGGAATTGTGTAAATATTTTTGTTCTGGAATTATACCGTAATAACCCTAAATATTCAGACACAATTTGCTTTGGGAAACCCCTATTAAATATGGGTTTCCCAAAACAAATTGTATCCAAATATATTGGTATTGTGATTAAACCAGTACTGCCATACTAACCATAAATATTGGCACGCTCGCTGTTGTCGGGAAACCATAAATTTCTATGTGTTTCCCCAAATAAATGGTGTCCGAATATTTATGGTTAATACGTTCAATTGTACTCATGTTGAAACGATGCAATTCATGTATGTATCATCATTAATTAATAAAGCCCATCTTGATGAAATATATTAACATAACAAATATGTCAAATGTTATCCTATACTCAGGACAGGATAGTCGTTCAAACTATGACGGAAAACTGTTTATGAAGCTACATGTATGTTGAACAATTCTGCCAAAACCAGGAACCCACTTTTCCGACGTTTCGTCACAAGACCTTTATCAATGAATTCGTTTCTACTAAGCGCTAAGTGGCATCCATTTTAGATTTCACAATGTTTATCTAAAATGGATGCGACGTAGCGTTTAGCAGAAACTTGTGCCGAAACGTAGGAAAAGTGGGTCCCTGGTTTTGGCTGATTTTTTTCAACATATCGTATTATTGTGGAAAGCTTAAAGGTACATGCCCACTCAGTAGGCACAACATGCTCTTGATAGGAATTAAATAAGTGTATAATTGTGTCACTATTCCACAAGTTCTAAAGATTACGAGTGCCCGCTATACAGATACAATCATTTAGTAATAATTAGTTTACTGATAGTGACGCACGGTGGTATCAAGGTATTTTCATATGCAAATGAGGCATGATATTTTCAATTATTTATACTACTTAAATAAATATTTTCGACAGATTATAAAGTATGATCATTGCGCATCAAAAAAATAAAAACAGATAATACATAGTAATGTCTGTTAACATTTTAAGGAAACACGGTTATCGCCCCGGATATCAGTGTGTAAATTTACGTCAGATATAAAATGTACAATAATGTATAATCAATACGTGGGGTAATGGTGAATTAATGTTTATTTGCCAGAAAATGTCTCAGATGATGTCTCTGATATAAAGAACGTATTGTGCCTACTGAGTGGGCATGTACCTTTAACCCTTTGAACCCGAAAGCCCGCTATAGCGGTTTATGCAAACAGTGCAGATCCAGATGAGCCGGCTCGTAACGAGCCGTCTCATCAGGATCTGCGCTTTTTGCAAGTAATTTTCATATTTCTTGCAACAAAAACACCCCCTTTTCATAAATGGACGAATCTGAAAGTCATTTTGTGACCATTGGATTGGTCGGAACATTAGCATATCACAGTCCATTCCAGTTCCTTAGGCTTGAAAGGGTTAATATGAAGCTATGGCCAGTGAAAACGCGTCTACTGGCAGCACATGTACGTTGTATATTTTAATTGACTAGTTGACGGTTAGCTCCAATTGCATATATCTATTTTAAAATGAAATATGCCACTGTACAATGGAACTGAAATGCATGAATGGAAAATGCAATTACAGTCGAACCTCCCCGAACGGCCACCTCTCTACAACAACACCCTCGCTATAACAGCCGCTATTTTATATCCCAAATGGATGGTTTCCTCTGTATCAAACCCTTAGACTGTTGAGCACGAAACTTGTCGTCTACTGTTGTTTTTGCCTTCTTTCTCAACAAAAACATGTTTTGACAGCAATTTAGAATCATTTCCATTGGAAATGATTCTAAAATGTTGCCAAAGCATGTTTTTGATGAGAATTAATATCGAAGAAAATAAATAAACAGCGGACGATAAAGTTTAATTCAGCATTAACCTCCCTACAACAGCCACCTCTCTACAACAGCAGTTTTGCGTCTTCCCATGGGTGGCTGTTGTAGAGAGGTTGCACTGTACTGTGATAGAAACATGTACACGGTGTACGAGTTGTAGTTTCATGTCATGTAGCTTCCAGAGTTTTATTAGTCCCAAAGTCATTATTTGACACGAATTAATGGACACAGCATTGGATTTAACCTAATAGTAATTACGTCTGCTTGGTGCATAGGAATTAAACATGACGTACATACATGTACAATGCTACTGCTCCGGTGCTTTTAACTTATTTTATGCAATTTCCCACATGGGAAAAACGATTTTATTTTTTTATTTTTTCACAAAAAGAATATGTTGTTACCACTCAGTCGAATTGTATAAGTGGTAACAACATATTACACACTATTTTTTCACATATTTTCTTTTTCGTGTATCCCTCACACAACTATTCGTTTTATCCACTCACTTCAGATGATTAGTGGTAATAAAATATACATAAGGTGTTTTACCACTCAGTTTAACCGTCTCGTCGAAACGATTCAAATCAGTGAGTGGTACATGTATCAACGAATACAAACTCTTTTTTTTCATACATGCACTTACTTTTCACCAAAATATATATGTTGTTTCCACTCAGTTGAACCGTCTTGTCGAGACGGTTCAAATGAATGATAACAGCATATACTTTCATTGAGAAATAAAGAAAATAGAAAACATTTCCGGATAATCTTTATACCTACGAATCATCATCCATCAGTTTAATTAAAGCGCCGGTGTCAATCTAGTTATCGTGGTATACTATAACACATGTACTTTTAAAATGGTTAAAATGAATGAGCAGTAGCAACATAATATATGATACAGACTTTTTATTTTAATTTTTATTACACGTGCGCTTATTATTCACCAAATGTCGATGTTGCTACCACTCAATTGAACCGTCTCGTCGAGACGGTTCAATTGACTGGTAACAACATATACTTTCATTGAGCAATAAAGACAATATACAACATTTCCGGATAATGTTTATACCAACGAATCATTATCCATCAGTTTAATCCAATCATAGCGCAGGTGTCAGTCTAGTTATCGTGGTATACTTTCACACATGTACCTTTAAAATGATTAAAATGAATGAGCGGTAGCAACATAATATGATACAGACTGTTTTTGAAATGTTATTACACGTTCGCTTATTATTCACCAAATGTCGATGTTGTTGCCACTCAATTGAACCGTCTCGTCAGATATTTTGTCCCATTCACGGCACTAACCTACTATTCTATTTATCCCGTCAACACCTACAAATGACTGTAAAATGCAAAAATATTATTGACTGGATATCAAAAATGTTTCACGGCACCGTGTTTCACGGCACATACGCACTGTGTTGACGGGATAAAAAACATTTCCGGATACTATCCATCAGTTTAATCCAATCAAAGCGCAGGTGTCTATTTATCGTGGTATAATATAACAAGGATGAGAATCAACAAACATGTGCTCAGGCGCGTGTTTGAAATATGTACAACAATAGCTGATTTCTACGGAGCCCCGCAGGGGACGTAGAATATTTATTTATATTAATTCGTTCCCACGAAATAACAATTCGTTCCCACGAATTAACAATTCGTTCCCTCAATTTAACAATTCGTTCCCACGATATAACAATTCGTTCCAATGAAATAACAATTCGTTCCCTCGAATTGACAATTGGTTCCCTCGAATTAACAATTCGTTCCCAAATGCTTATCAAAACCTCACACATGCACAAAGATCGATTCCTCTCCGTGTACTTTCAAACGTCCATCACACACACTCAGAATGATAAAATGCATGATTTACAGTGAAACCTTTCTAAGCCGGACACCCTGTTGACCTCACAGGGTGTCCGGTTTACAGATGGCACAAAGTACCAATAATTAGACAAAAGCTGTACACTACTGTCAAATGCAAGTGGCGCTCAACTACCACCAAGGTTCGGGAAATTAACCCTTCCACCCCTAAAAATGATCTTCTGACTAGTACATTTATGAAAAGGGGGTGTTTTTGTTCTTAAAAATATGAAAACTACTTACAAAAAGTGTAGATCCTGATGAGACGGCTCGTCACGAGCCGGCTCATCTGGATATACACTGTTTGCCAATACCACTATACAGGCATGTGGTTTTGATAGTGTTAATAACGTCACTGGCAGAACGCACGCGTGACGTTCTACTATTTTCATCGTTAGTCCATGCCCTGACTATTTATTGGACAACGCAATCGAATTTATACGGGTCAGATCATAACTGATTTTAGATCAGTAATAAAGCCAGTAACCCAGTATAAAGAGAATTATCAAACATGGCATGTGATAAGGCCTAACAAAAAATGTCTTGTGGTGCGGGGAACCCGACCCTACCTAGCAAAACACCCCGACCTTATACTTTTTTGGCCGTTTTAAAAAAAAAATCATTTTCGTTCCTTATAATGCTTAAAAACGGGCTTTGTGACAGTCTTTTGCGTACTTTTTGAGCGCTAATATTTAAAAAAAAGAAAAAAAAAGAAAGATTTTCCTACCCTCCCTACCTAGCTTTTTCTGGACCGTTCCCCGCACCACAATACTTTTTTGTTTAGGTCTAAGCTTGTTACATATTAAATGTGCATGCCCACTCAGTAAACACAAGATGTTCTTTATATCAGAGACATCATCAGAGACATTTTCTTACAAATTAAACGTTCATTCAACATTACCCCACGTATTGATTGGCATTATTATACATTTTATATCAGACGTACATTTCCACACTGATATCAGGGGCGATAACCGTGTTTCCTTAAAATGTTAACGGATATTACTATTTATTATCTGTAATTACTTTTTGAAGTACGATGATCATACTTATAATCTGTCGAAAAGATTATTTTCTCAGGTGACACATTTAATTAGTATAAATAATTAAATAAATATCATGCCTCATTTGCATATGAAAATAGCCTGATACCACCGCGCGTCACTATCAGTAAAATAAACATTACTAAATGATTATATCTGTATAGCGGGCACTCGTATGTTTTATAACTGGTGAAATAGTGACACAATTATACAGTTATTTAATTCCTATAAAGAACATGTTGTGCCTACTGAGTGGGCATATACCGTTAACCCTTTCAACACCACATGCCTGTATAGTGGTATTGGCAAATAGTTTTGATCCAGATGAGCCGGCTCGTGACGAGCCATCTCATCAGGATTTGCACTTTTTGCAAATAATATACCTTTAAGTGATAAGACAAGTTTCTCTCACTTTTCTTATTTACCGGGCCATAGAACTGAATGTCTACTGACTTGATTAAATGAGTGAATTTACTGATCTATTCTATACTGGTCGCGCATGCATCAAGACAGATTTAGCCCGGACACGGTTGTATTTATTTGGAAACAAAATTGAATTTCTACGGGTCTTATCATTGAAGTTAATGGAGTTTAATTTCGCGGGTTTTTCTAATTAACTGTGCGAAGATTGGCTAAAAACAGACGTACATGTTTGCGATTTGTGCCATATTGGAAACCGTTTGTTTATGTGGCTGTGTCTGAAGAAATGGGTTTTGCGACCAGTGTAGATCAAGATCAGACTGTGCATACGCACAGTCTGATCAGGATCTGCACTGTTTGTCTTTCCATATATATATGAAACACCCATCATGCTTCTAACAAGCAAGATATATAATTTCAGACTACAGGAGTGAGCTATTTGATTAGGAGCTACATTGGTCATAGATAACATAAGTCCCATTTCTCCAGTCACAGACACATATCATTAATCACTGGCTTATTTGTATTAGCGTTGGGGAGTATATACCTGTATATACCAGCGGTCAATGTTGTTGATATAATAATGCAAATGTAAATGCTTTGATTTAAGGACGGCACTGGTTCGATGACCTTGCATGTCTGGACCGACTATTTAATTCCCCATCCGATAGGACCAGGCTATCACGAAGGTGTGTTGCCCAAGGACACGCCGAATCGGATTGGAACTCCTGACCTTTCGATCCGTAGTCCGATGCTCTACCACTGAGCTATTGCGGCTGACTTTGATATAATAATACCTGGCTTTATTAATTTATAGTTTTATTACCTAGCGGGTTTTTGGAATCCGAAAATAGTTCCACGATGAACTGTAATTCTTGATTAGTATTTCGTCATTTTATATTACATTAACTGCGGATATATTCGTGCATGTGCTTGTACGACCGTGATGGCGTTTAGGATTTTGTTTTCAATTTCATTGGGATTGTAAAACGACTTTGAAACACGTATTTATCATGAATGTCACTGAAATTGAGTGTCGTTTTTTTCTCCAGAATAGGTAGAGTTTTATTCTATTTCATTTATAGGTAGAGTATGCAGGCTAGCATATATACATGTATAGAGTAGACCTTGGCCAAGGGGTAATACCGCCTGACTGACACGCTGACGACCCGGGTTCGGTTCTCTGCCAGGGCGTCAGTATTTCTGAGATGCTTTGTATTTCCGGCTCTACTAGTCCTTTCAGATGGGGACGTTAAAAGGCGGTTCCGTGTATCAAATTTGAGGAGAGTCTGGGCACATTAAAGAGCCAGAGGGGACTATTCTAATAAGAGCTAGGCCCCCTGGGGCCAGTTTCCTCTGTATCCACCTCATTCCTTTCTCCCCTTCTTGGGAGACGACATGTAAGGTCATCGAGCCACTGCCGTCGTTAAAGCCAAACATTTACATGTTTCGGCTAGCATATCATTCTACACATAGGGTCAGCTTGTCCGCATCACACTACTTTTTAGACCATATAAATCAAGTTAACAAGATGCATGATCACGTGGTTACAACAACAACAACGTCGCCCACTCCAAAGTAAGTATTATTTGATATATTCCCTAATTTGCAACGGATTTTGATGAAATATGGCGCAGCAAACGTGTCTTCATGAGCTGCATTTGGTGGTCTAGGGAGTTTGGCACAGACTTATGTAGTATTTGAGAAGAATCGATTTCCGTGTCGGAGACACGGAAATCGATTCTTCGCAAAAACGACAAAAGTTTGGGCGAAAATACAGAGACCACGAAATGCAGCTTAACAAGACGTGTTTGATGCGCCATATTTCATACAAATCCGTTACGTAATAAGGACACTATAAAATAATACGTACTTTGAATCGGTACTTGTTGTTGTTGTTAGTACCACGTGATCATACACCTTGGTTAAGGTCTCACGGGACAGTGGGCAGCTAGCTTTAAAAAGGGCGTGGACGATTTTCTACTATATACTTCACTACCGACCCTGTAAGTTACACCACTGTGTCTAGAAACATAGGTTTATGAATATTTCTTGACTTTGGGAGGCTTGACTAGGTGTATTTTTAGAGTATTTCATAATTCTACGAAACTGAATGTTAGCTCCGGTTGATTTTGACATCTTGGAAAATGGCGCATGCTATGCTGTCTCGCCGGTACGGTTTCGCGTCAGAATTTAAGGTATTTTTCGGGCATTTGTAGCGAATATTTGAGTTGGTTATGACCCCGCTTTGAAATCATTTTCGGAAAATGGTGTGGTGTTACAAGTGATAGAACAAGACATAGCAAAGTATCTGTGCCTCATATTTTCATTAAAACAATCCCGATAAATTCAGTCGTGTTGAAATTTCTGGCCAAAAATACGTGGGTGGGGTAACTTTGTAAAATATTAATTGAACACATCTGATGCGGTTACTGAATTGTTATTGTGGCGCGCGATTTGTACTTCATTTGCGAGTAGTTTTCAATACTTGTCGCAAGAGCCTCCTTAACTGATTGTGAGAGGCTGTGATTTTTATAAGTCAGAAAAAAGCAGTCAATTTTGGCTATTTTCAACCGTCCCGTGATGCCTAAGTAGGGAGAGGATTTATATGTAAAAGCTTGCTTTCAATCCATCAAATTTGTATAATACTGTATTAGTTAGTATCGATGCCATACTCAAGGTGTATGATCACGTGGTACTAACAACAACAACAAGTACGGAAACTTCCAGAATCCATCCGATTCAAAGTACCTATTCTTTTATATTTTCCTTATTACGTAACGGATTTTGATGAAACGTGGCGCATCAAACGCGTCTTGTTAAGCTGCATTTGGTGGTCTCTGTATTTTCAAACTTCTGTCGTTTTTGCGAAGAATCGATTTCCGTGTCTCCGATATAAGTCTGTGCCGAACTCCATGGACCATCAAATGCAGCTCACGAAGACGCATTTGCTGCGCCATATTTCATAAAAATCCGTTTCAAATAATACTTTCAAGATTTCAACACTTTCAGCCACTGTTGTTGTTGTTATAACCATGTGATCATTTACCTTGATACTTGTAATCGCCATATAAATATCACCTGTTTATGTAGTTATGTTATGTAGATGGCATAAAACTGCCACCATCGAACGGTCATAATTGTGGCTGTAACTGAAGAAATGTGGCTTATGGGATTTGTGACCAGCGTAGCTCCTGGTCAAATAGCACACTCATGTAGCCTGGTAACGATATTTGTTAATGCTTAGGAGCATCACGTGTGTTTCATTGAGGAATAGCGAACCGTGCAGATCCCGATCAGACTGTGCGGATGCACAGGCTGATCGGGATCTACACTGGTCGCAAAACCCATAAGCCCTATTTCTCCAGTCACAGTCGAATTTCTCGCCTCGCTTCCAATTCCTTGTAGTATTGGACAGCTGACGTAAACTGGCGTAAACAGTTTATGCGTGCGCACGCGAGTCGGTCACCGACAGGTTTATATAATATAATACGTAAAGAAACAACGCGGTAGCAAAGTACTAACAGGAGGCAACGCTGAATGTGGAATAGTAGAATATATACATTGTATGACATACTGGAATTACAGATCTAGTGGCAGAAAAATAGGTTATGAGTTTACATTCAGTGTAGGCCCTGATCAAACTCCGCATCAGCGCCTTCATTAGCTATAGATTTCAGCATTTCTGATAATTTAACGAAACATTTCAAAATCAGTCACGCATGCGCAAGCGAATTAGGAGCTACTCCGGTAAAAGTATATAAAGATAAGCCCAAGTTTGACGTCGACAGAACATTCGGACAAGAACCAGATGCTGGAATGTGGGAAAAGCAATTAAAACGCGCATAAACAAATAAGTGAATTAGTTAATTGTCTCGCGGTACAGGTAAACAATTTGCGTATATTAGATACCCGGTGCGTAAATTATCGCAGTAATGAAGTAATTATGAGCACACTTGTTTTACACATTGATGTGAAGTCTGCACTCGATTCGAAGCAACAGTGAATAGCGCTTGGAAGAAAATCTTAAGCACTAAATAACGAAGTATACGTCATATAATTATGGATATAGACGTTTGTGAGGTTTGTTTTTGAAACGTGAATCATTGAAGATTTACGTTACCGGCACGTGATCGGAATTAAAGGCACGGTATCTCAGATTAAGTCTCAGATATTCAATATGTCTTTTTTCGTTTTATGGACTACAAAGGACATAATTATATTCATCAAACGTGCGGTTTTACTTGACAAATTTGAACGAGTGTTTGTGTTATTCTACGTCATATATAGAGAATAGTAGCTTAGTGCCGTGAATTGAAAAAAATATCTGGCAAGGCTCAGGAAACGGGATGGTCGAGGCTCTGCCGAGCACATCCCGTTTCCGTGCCGCGCCAGATATGTTTTCCCATTCACGGTACTAACCTACTATTCTAGTTATCCCGTCAACACCTACAAATGGCTGTAAAATGCAAAAATAGTATTGACTGGATATCAAAAATGTTTCACGGCACATACGCACTCTGTTGACGGGATAAAACTATATACTGAATTACACTACTGTCCATTTCCGCTATTACTTACCGCACAATGGGTAAAAATTAACACTCTTTGTCAGTTTCAGCTGGCGAATAGAGGGTATTCCATCGTACATGTTTGAATAGCGTGTACATCGGCTTCCGCGTAAACAACGAGTAAGCGAAGCGAACGAGTTGTTTACGCGGAAGCCGAAGTACACGATTGTATTATTTCAAGCTATTCAAACATGTACGAAGGAATATCCCATGTAAACAACAATCCTAAACAACAGTCTCGAACAAAAATGCACTGTATAATGTCTTTCTGACGTTTGCATCTGCTTATGAATTTTGTGGGTGGTGCTTATTTTTATAACGACTACGGGAGAGTGCACGCGGGTTATTACGGGTGTTCTCTTCACGGTGTATTATTTGTAAGTTGACAATTACGGGTTTTCTAGTACATTTAAATCCATGCATATATTAGCTTGAAATGTAATACATGGTCATAATATACCACCTATAAAATAGGTTTGCATTCTGGACACCAATCTTGGGATCGTAGCTAGTTATTTCCCTTTGAATTTATTTATAAAAATCCGGTCCAAATTGTATAATTTAGGACCTGCATGCTTGTTACAAGGGTGAATATAGCAGGAATTATTGTGAAAAGAAATTGTTAAAGCAGTTTTGACGAGTGTTGATCTAGATAATCCTATGTGTCTACATAATCTGATCCAGGACTGCATTATTTGCCAGATTCATATTTTCACAGTCTCATTAATGTTATTGCAACCAGTGTAGACTCACATATTTACAGTCTGATCTGGTTCTACTCTGTTCGCAAAACTATATTTTTCTTGTTGTAAGAAATAAACGCTATAATCTATAAATATATTTGTAAAGGAAAATAACTAGCTACGATCCCTCATTTAATCAATTCCTTTAGTAATCGTCAATTACACAAAAACGTAACGTCATTTAGTTTTCTAAATTATGGGGCTTATGGTTTTGCGACCAGCGTAGATCCAGATCAGCCTGTGCATCCGCACAGTCTGATCAGGATCTGCACTGTTCGCCAGTGCATCTAAGAAATACCCGTCATGCTTCTAACAAGCAGTACAGGTTCTTATCAGGCTACATCAGTTTGCTATTTGATCAGGAGCTACACATGTCACAAAACCCACAATCCCCATTTCTCCAGCCACAGCCACATATTTGTTCAATCGACACATGGATACAAGTGGATTCAGATTTCACATACAAATCTACGATTAATTTATATTTTACTATAGTGAATCTGCTTCATTTCTTTCTGCGAATATTTGAGACACATTGCTTTTTATTTATTATGGCATTACGAATTAAATGTACAGAACCTCTCTAAACCGAACATTCAGAAAACACCTCTGATCTTATTGTGATGAGTTGTTTTGGTCATTTATCTCACGTTATAATGCATGTTCGTGGTGGACGCATAGCACATACATATGGCTCAGAATGATCAAATGCCTCATGTACCATGAAACCTTTCTAAGCCGGACATACAAAAAAACACTGCTGATCATATTTTTGATGAGTTTTTTTGTCATTTGTCTCAGGTGATAATGCCTGTTCGTGATCGCAAAACAATAGCTCAGAAGATCAATTGCTGAGTTACAGTGAAACCTCTCTAAGCCGGACACCCTGTGAGGGTGTCCGGTTTAGAGAGGTTTCACTGTATACATAAATATATAGAACTACCTATTGGTTTAATCGATCAGGGACAGAGGAGGAATTCAGCTTAATTAGAAGTTGCCGTGCACTATTCATCTCATAACTGTATGTGTATGCGTAACAGGACGTCATCAAACACATTGTGTTTCATTTAAATGCACGATAACAAATACATTTATACGTACTTAGTGTCGCAAATGAAAGCATCGTCAAAACTGAATTAAATTTCCATTGATAAAATCGCGTCTAGTGAGTATTCAGACGACATAGGAATAATGGAATTGCCAACGTGGAACAATTCACTGGGACATACGGGAAATAGTGCGGGTAGATACGTAATAAACACGGACACGGTTATGAATGGTAACGAAACTTTAAACACAATGTGGGACGTACTCGCGAACGGACAAGGTATGCTAACAAACGGTAGCCTGCCGCTATCGACACCACCCGCAACTACAGAGGTAATTGTGCTGCTGTCCTTTCTATTCTGCGTGATCGGGGCCGTCGGTATCCTTGGAAACAGTTTGGTGATATTCGTGATATTGTTGGACAAGAAGATGCGGCAATCGGTGACGAATATCTTTATCATGAACCTGGCGACGGCGGATTTTCTCATCATGATCGTCGGCGTGCCGGAGATCGTGCAGTTTATGCTGAACAAAGGGTGGTTACTCGGGTTGACTTTGTGCAAAATCAACCGTTTTGTGTTGGTTGTCTCCCTCTACGTATCTATATTGTCACTGGTGAGCGTCTGTATCGAGAGGTAAGTTGTATAATGTTAAAGGTGCATGATCACGTCGTTACAACAACAACAATGTCGCCCACTCCAAAGTTATATTCCTCAATATGCAACAGATTTTGATGAAATATGGCGCAGCAAACGCGTCTTCATGAGCTGAATTTGGTGGTCTAGGGAGTTTGGAACAGACTTATGTCGTTTTTGCGAAGAATCGATTTCCGTGTCAGATTCTTCGCAAAGACGACAGAAGTTTGGGCGAAAACACAGAGACCACCAAATCCAGCTTAACAAGACACGTTTGATGCACCATATTTCATCAACATCCGTTACGTTTGAATCGGTACATGTTGTTGTTGTTAGTACCACGTGATAATACACCTTGATGTTGAACCTGGCCTTAGAAATGTCTCTCTTGTCGTATGGACGTTTTTTCGCCCATATTGATTGGTTTTACTTTAAACAGTATTTATTAAGTAATAACGTCTGTTTAACCAAATGGCCGCGGCTTGCTTGTCGAGACCGCCGAGGCATTTGATAGTGAAGCTGCAAAACAAAGATATAGATCCGCGGCCGCCGCATGAATGGGCCATGTAGTGAAACTAACAAGCATTTGATAGTCAGGCTAAACAAATCATTAACGCAAGTATCTAAGTCATTATACAGCGACAGTCGCATGGGGGAGCCACATAGTGAGACAATTGATGCTGATAAACAACCATATCATGCTTTAATCGTTAATCGTTAATCGGACAATTTGATACTTATGCTGTCATAGTTGCCGTCACTTCCGGTCAATTATGGATTCGTTAAACGTCGTATGACGTCACCGAACGACGTCAGTAAAGTCAGATATCTGGGCACAAAATTACAATTTTCGCTTCTTCGAACATTTATATGTTCAGTTTTCCTGTTAGTATGCATATTATAACTATTGGTTCAGTTGGCATCACGTTTATATAGATGATAGGAGAAATAATTATTATGACATTAAAAGAGTTTACTGATTTCAAAAGAAACGAACCCAGACGCGGATCCAGGATTTCGGCTTAGGGGGGCGTAACTATTTTGCAATGCTTGACTATATTATCGAACGAGCTATGCTCGTTCGATAATATAGTCAAGTATTGCAAAATAGTCGTCCGAGCAGAACCTATATCGCATTTCCTGCGTTCTGGCACATTTTGGAGCAAAAATATTGACACTGTCACAGTATGTTTAGACATGATTTTTGATTGAAAACGTTTACATTTTGAAACAATAAGAAAACGACCGAAAAATGCATGGGGGGGGGGGCGCGCGCCGGGTCCGCCCCCCTGAATCCGCCCATGGAACCATATCATCGTTTTCTACTATAAGGTTTGACAATGTCCAGCCGTGTGTAAACGTTTACCGGGGCACTAGGGAATTGTTTGAACCACAAGGCCGTAGGCCGTGGGTTAAAACAGTTCCCGAGTGCCCCGGCAAACGTTTACCCACGGCTGTACGTGGTCGAACGTTATTGTTACATTTCCGTCGGAAATATCATGTGATTTGAGCATTTTTGCGGTACTTACGGTACTTTGATAACCCATTTCCATTCAAACAGATGATTTACTCATACATATTCCGGGGCCGCAGCACACGTCGTGTGATGCACGTGCCCCACGTGTCAGTCACTCATGAAAGATTCTCCATTTGATTAACAAGGTGTATGATCACGTGGTTTCCGAACCCGATTTTCCGAGGTGACGTAATCTGTGACGTCATTTTTACAGTAGATTTTCATTAAAATCTTCCTAACAAACGAACGGATTTTGATGATATGTAGCGCACCAAATACGATGGCATATGTGTTGTATGGGTGCTCTGAAAGTTCTTTACAATATTTCTTACATTCACGTGCTCTAGTTTTTATTTACATTTACGGTAACCGATTCGACATAATTATGCAATAAAGGGCAACGTGTACCGCATTTGCTGCGGTATATTTCATAATAAAAGTCATTCCATTAGCAAGATATTAAAGGAAATCTACTGTAAACGCATCTAAAAAACAGACGTCATGCCGTTCGGAAACCACGTGATCCCCCACCTTGATTAACTCGTTGATTGATTGCATAGCATAGCCTCGTTTCTTATGAAACCCTGAAACTTGTTTAATATATCGATGGTCTAGTAACATATAAGGTCGTAAACGACCTTATATGTTACTAGACCATCGACATATCGAATTAAATCAACAATCATGTAATATACTCTATGTAAAAGTACACATATCATTATTTACAACACAATTGCTGTTTCTAATTTACAACAAAAATGGATGTTTCTAATTTACAACACAAATGGATGTTTCTAATTTAAAACAACATTGATGTTTTAGCTTCCCGTACGCTTGATTTGATTGTCGTGATTATGATGATTCAATAATCTAACGCCTCAGTCTCGACAATTTCCTCGTTATAACATAATTGTATACACTTTAAGTTTCTGAGTGTCTATTAATATAATCTGAAGACTGCCGACAAGGCAAGAAATATAATGTTGTGCTGCATAGTATGCTAGATCGAGTCATTAATAAATCACTACACGTATTAAACAGTTCTACATGGCAATATGACATTATCAAGGTGTATGATCGCGTGGTACTAACAACAACAACACGTACCGATTCGAAGTACGTATTCTTTTATAGTGTCCTTATTACGTAACGGATTTTGATGAAATATGGCGCATCAAACGCATCTTGTTAAGCTGCATTTTGGTGGTCTCTGTATTTTCGCCCAAACTTAGGTCGTTTTGGCAAAGAATCGATTTCCGTTTCTCAGACACGGAAATCGATTCTTCGCAAAAACGACATAAGTCTGTGCCGAACTCCATGGACGACCAAATGCAGCTCTCGAAAACGCATTTGCTGCGCCATATTTCATCAAAATCCGTTGTGGAAAATATCAAATAATACATACTTTGGAGTGGGCGACACTGTTGTTGTTGTAACCACGTGATCATGCACCTTGATTATGATAATGTTCTTGCTTGAAAACTTGAATTGACGGATATAACAAACAGAACAATAAACTACAGTGAAACCTTTCTAAACCGGACACTGTAAATCAGGCATTTGATAATTCTGAGCCATAGTTATGCACTATGCGATCACGAGCAGACATTATCACCGGAGATAAATGACGGAAAAACTCATAAAAATAAGATCACAGGTGTTTTCTTTGTAGTTATCTCCACAAAAACTGATCACTTGCGGAACTAGAGACTGAAAGTTGCATATTTGCTCAATCATCATCCAGAGGCCAATGTACAGTGATGGTGCAAACCCATTCCCATCCGTACATTTTCTCTAGAATAAATTACTGTTTGAAACTCCCAGAAAAAAATGTACGAAACTGGCTGCTAACTGGTCACTGCTACCTAACTGTGAGAACTAAAGATAATAGCTGCTGTATTCATACGCATTGATTCGTATTTTCCAGAATTCAACTGATAAACTGAGCCCAAAACTGTGAAAACTGTAGAGAATAGTACAATGTACAGCCGAACCTCCCCGAACGGCCACCTCTCTACAACAACACCCTCTCTGTAACAGCCGCTATTTTATATCTCAAATGGATGATTTCCTCTATATCAAACCCTTACACTGCTGAGCACGAAAATTGTCGTCCAATGTTGCTTTAGCATTTTGTCTCAATAAAACATGTTTTGACAGCACTTTAGAATAATTTCCATATTTCCATTGGAAATGATTCTAAAATTCTGTCAACACATGTATTTGATGATAATTATCGAAGAAAATAAATAAACATCAGACGACAACATTTAATTCAGCATTAACCTCCCTACAACAGCCACCTCTCTACAACAGCCAGTTTTGCGTCTTCCCATGGGTGGCTGTTGTAGAGAGGTTGCACTGTATGTGTATATGTAGAGTTTTAGATACAAACCAGACACACCAAAACACCATAAGTCAGCACAGGGCACTATTTTCTTAGTCGCACTCGCCATTTAGGCGTAGCACGACAATATGGCTGCCCCCGTAGAACTTTGCGTGACATAATATGCCATCTGAAGGGAGATAACATATAAAACAGAAATTTTGTTGTGTGTGTATTGTTTTGTAGCGGGGGTGGGATGGGAGAGGAACATGGCAGCAATATCGTAGGTATCGCTCTACGACAGTATATTGGCGGAAGCAAATTATCACAAATGTCATTTAAAACATTTGTGGGATGTCCTGTTACATTAAAATTGTCGGCACCGGCGTCCAAAGTATACATAACAGACTCGTTTCGCCGGCAACAATTTCAGAACCATAATGTGTCCTTAATGGTGAAATAGTTGATGCTCTTTTTCCAAATCGAATCATGTTCGCATAGGCGTCGCCAGGAATTTTCCGGCGGGGTTCGTCTACCAACGGTAGACGCCGACAGCCGAATGCTGGAGACGGGGAGTGCACGAGAGGGGCGCCGCCATTACTGCAGTGTAAACCTAATGACCACGTGATCCCATACCTGGATGTAAATGTATTTGATATCAAATTAAAGAATTGGTGCATTTATGTTCCCAAGATTGAGTTATATTCATACTGTATCAACTTGATGAGTTATGAATGTATTCATCAGTAGCCTATTTCATCAACATTGCAAAGTATACTTTACTAGCAAAGTATACTTTGAGGGAGTAATCATTTATTTTTCCAGAAATGCATTATTTCACATAGAACTAACAAATGCATATATTTCATGATTAAAAGTATGCAGAATTATTATACTGAATTTATTACATTATCACAGCCATTAAATGGCTGTGATAATGTAATAAATTCAGTATAATAAAAATTAATAAATTTTTAAAAAAATTGAAATTTCTCCCTCAAAGTATACTTTGCTACTAAAGTATACTTTGCAATGTTGATGAAATGGGCTGCTGATGTGCTCACGGAACCCAAGAACATGAGAGCATTTGAAACCGGAGGAAAGAAGATAATATTCAATATCACACACTTCGGTATTAGCATAAACATATCTTATTATCTCTAGACATACATCAAACACATACTCATGAGATGGTACGAGAAAATGTGTTTCTGATATCTTACTACTGTCTGTTCCACGTTTTGCTGCCGACGAACTTTTGGCCATTAAACACATTAAATCTAAAAAATATTTAAAAGTAAGTACTTTTTCAGTTCAACAAAAAAGTCACCCTCTCCAAAAAAATTTAATTGATGTAAATCCATCAAATATTGATTTTATTGGGAAAAAAACGATTTTCCTATGGGAATTTTACGGAAGCCCGTTAGTGCCACATAGAGTAACTTTTTTTTTCGTTTTTCGTTTTATTTTTTTTTCGTTTTTCGTAGAGTAGCTTTTTTTTATCTCGTAATTACGAGATAACATATTCGTTTTTCGTAGAGAGTAACTTTTTTTTATCTCGTAATTACGAGATAACATATTCGTTTTTCGTAGAGTAAGTTTTTTTTTATCTCGTAATTACGAGGTAACATATTCGTTTTTTGTAGAGTAACTTTTTTTCATCTCGTAATTACGAGATAACACATTCGTTTTTTGTAGAGTAACTTTTTTTTTTATCTCGTAATTACGAGATAACATTCGTTTTTCGTAGAGTAACTTTTTTTTTAGAAATGGAGACGGTAGTTCTGCAAGGGGGATAACTGTGTCTGGTCGTTTCGCTCTAATCCGGTTCGCACTGAGTCGTTTCGCACTGGGTCGCTTCGCTCTCATTATTGTCCTGGGCATGCATACACAGTTTCAAATCAATCCGAGTAAGATGGATATTAATTTCTAATCAACGAACAATGCAATAATGTTCTAGCATGTTTAACTAACATTTGATAATTTGTCATTTCCATAAATCCAATATGGCCGCCAAAAATCACTAATATTGTAATAATCGTTAAACTTAAACACTAGTTTTCAATTAAACCGCAAGTATATACCTAATTGACCGACTATAATAGCTTAGCCCTACATGTATCTTGATGTGCTATATTGACATTTTGTGGAATGTGTGTAAATACCACTTCATTAACATGATGTGTATCCTGCATTAAAAATATCTGGCTATATTGGAGCAGCAGATTGCCATCTACAACACCTAGGTGTAAGGCAATAAAACCAGCAATAAATATCTCATCACCAAACTGCCCAATGACCATTCACTGACCATTCACTGACCATTGTGCTGTAATTACCTGTAGCCGTTTTTTTTTGGGAACTACTTTCTGGTCTACACATCTCCTGTAGCCTATTTCATCAACATTGCAAAGTATACTTTACTAGCAAAGTATACTTTGAGGGAGTAATCATTTATTTTTCCTGAAATGCATTATTTCATATAGAACTAACAAATGCATGTATTTCATGATTAAAAGTATGCAGAATTATTATACTGAATTTATTACATTATCACAGCCATTAAATGGCTGTGATAATGTTATAAATTCAGTACAATAAAAATTAAAAAATTTAAAAAAAAAATGAAAATTTCTCCCTCAAAGTATACTTTGCTACTAAAGTATACTTTGCAATGTTGATGAAATGGGCTACAGGTCACATGGGAATAGAGCATGTTACATGACTGATGTATGCACATATGCGTATTACATCTGTTTCTCTACATGAATTCCTACTAATCCTAGATCAGTTACAAGTCTGACCATTCAAAATAGTGAGATTTGCAAACATACTGTTATGATTAACATTTATGGTACATCTCTAAACCGGACAGAAAATGTGATATTCATCCTGACTTTCAGTGGTTCAATTTTCAGTGGAAACTCTCTAAACCAGACACATTGTGGATGTTATATCAGCCAGGATCTGAGATAACCACCCTTCTCACATCACCGTGTTTCGCCGATACTGTTTTCGTAAAATCGCCATAGTTTTCGTAAATGTTGCTGCGACTGGAGAAAGGGGTCTTATGGGCTTATTGAAAAATCTACATCTTTATCTGCTGCAAAGCTCTTGTTGCTTGATATTGATCTATGTTGTCATCTAGAGGTATGCTTGCTATATCATTGGCTGAATGGTGAACATCGTAGGCCCTGATCAGACTGCGCGGATGCGCAGGTTGATCTGGGGCTACGCTGGTTGCATAACCCATAAGACCCCTATCTGCAGTCACAGCCACAAATGACATCGAAAATTGACACAGATTTCAGATCTCATGCAGAATTAAATTCCGCAAGAGCTCTGAAATTTGTGTCAATTTTCTATGTTATTTACGGAAAAGTACTTGATTTAGATAAACCAAATTTTATGACACATATTCACATTTCTTTGTCTAATAGAATGTATTAATACGTGTGCCTTCTTCAAGACCATGATAGCCAGATTTAATAATCGAAATATTCAAAAAGCTTATTTTCATTTTTTAAAAAAAAGTTACTCTTCGGAAAACAAATATGTTATCGCGTAATTACGAGATAAAAAAAAAGTTACTATACGAAAAACGAAAAAAAATAAAACGAAAAACGAAAAAAAAAAGTTACTCTATGTGGCACTAACGGGCTGCCGTAGAATTTAACATGGGGAGTCAATTTCCAATTTTTGGAAATTGACTCCGAAACCTCTCTTGATAGCTTGAAAATGATGTAATTAAGAAAACTAGAGATTGATTTTGAAAATCTGTATGCAAATAAAAAAAATATTTAAAAAAATATATTTTTAGCCCCCATGTTAAATTCCCATAGGAAAATAATTTTTTCGCAATAAAATCAATATTTTTATAAAACAATTTTTTTTGGGGAGGGTGACTTTTTTTGTTATTGATGAAAAAGTACTTACTTTTAAATATTTTGTAATGGCCAAATGTTCGTTGGCAGCAAAACGTGGAACAGACGGTAGTGTATAATATAGTACTGTTAGCAAACTCGTTCAACCTGAAACTGATAAATCGTTCTTGCTCTGGGAATCGGACATGATTTTCAAACACGATAGTGAACATACACAATTAATAGCGAACAGTGTAGCCTCTGATCAGACTGCGCGGATCCGCGCAGTCTGATCAGAGGCTACGCTGGTCGCAAGCTGAATGTGCTAATATCCCGATCGCATATCGCACGTGCACAGTACGCGATATGAACGTGAGATTGTTAAAGTATAGGGCTCTCTTTGTATTTTCACCGTTCTTATCTGAACATATCCGTCTAGTTCACGGTGTGGTGCAGTATGTTCCACTTATAAACTGCAGGTTGGTGTTCAAAAATTAAACATAATACATATAAAATTTGAAGCACATTTAAAGTATCCTATAAAAATAAATTCAAGAAATATTTCATTTGAAGAAAATACGTTATCATGTTTACTGATCAGTTTTAATTAGTCTATAGTTTTATATACATGTCATGATACGTAACTCACTACGGGGAGAAGGTGTGCATTCGTGCCCGGTTAGGTCAGTCGGTTAGAGCGATACGGTAAACCAGAGGACCCGGGTTTGAGCCCCGGGCCGGTGTACAGTTTTCTCGCCCTGCGACATACATTGATCATTCCAGACAGATGCCGGAAGACAACTGACAGATGTTTTTATCTTAGATTAGTACATGTACATGTACCTCATCACATGAATGAGTGCATTGACATCTGTGTAATGACGGATCGTTTTACAAATCCGCGTCATTACTCTATAGGGCTTTAAAGGTACATGCCCACTCAGTTATGTACAAAAAATGTCTTTGGAAATTAAATAATTGTGTCAATATTCCACCAGTTCTAACAATTACGAGTGCGCGCTATACAGATACAATTATTTAGTAACGTTTATTTTACTGATAGTGACGCGCGGTGGTATCAGGCTGTTTTCATATGCAAATGAGGCATGATATTTTTTAATTACTTATACTAATTAAATGCGTCACCTGAAAAAATAATATTTTCGACAGATTGCATTTTAAGGAAACACAGTTATCGCCCCTGATATCAGTGTTGAAATTTACGCCTGATATAAAATGTATAATAATGCCAATCAATACGTGGTGTAATGGTGCATGAATGTTTAGTTTTCCAGATAATGTCATATCTACAGAATATACAAAACTATCTGTCTCCCTATAGTGTAACCTACGGATTGGGCATGTACATTTAAGCATACATTGGGTCACAAACATGCACAGAAAAATGATGATGAAAAGAAGATTAGTAGAACACGATTTTATTGGAAACGTGTGTTCCTTGCAACAGTGAAAATAATAGCGCATGCGAGATAAATAAAGTACATTGAAACCCATGGAGATGTAGCACACGGCTGGCCGATGGGTGTCCAGTTTAGAAGGGTTTAATTGATCAGAATTGTTTTTGTACCTTGTTCCAAAATCTCATTTACAGCACAGTGCCTCCGTAGATGGGAATACGATAGTGTTGGTTTAGGAAAGTTACGTTACTCAATGCACTCGAATGTGCTGTGTAACATCACTACGTCGAAAAATGCACCGCTCTCCTGACGAGATGCCGCTCAGCTCTGCATAGAGCTGTAACATAAACGCATTTTTCGTCTAGTAACCGGCGCAATTTCTTGCGCCGGTTACTAGACGAAAATGTGTTTATTCAGTACATGTACTTGTATTCTTCGATTCTGTATGTAGCTGGATGGGAATTCGTCATGAATCCGACGCCTACTACGCCATGAAACACCTTACGCCGGCGCGGAGTGTACCACCAGCGAAAATTGCGTGGTAAATTGCGTAATGAAAATTACGCTACCTAAATGCATTCGAATACGTCCCACGTGCAATTACTAAAAGGAATATTACACTCCCATATATGCGCCTATCCTTCCCGGAAACGTCATAAAAGCAGGATATACTTTCGGATTTTACTACCTGCTGTGTTATTACTACCTATTTTCGTGACACGTGATTGCAACGAGATTAGTCCGTCTTTCACTAAGGTGCCTAGAGAAAAGGGGACACATTGTCAATGCGAATGGTTTAACGAATGAAGCCGCAAATCAATCTCTCAAGGTGTTGGATCACGTGTTTCCGAACAGCATGACGTCATGTTTTTTTTAGATGTGTTTATAGTATATTTCCTTTAATATTCTTCTAATGTAATGACATATTTGTAAGAATTATACCGCAGCAAATACCCTTTATTGTATACAAGCAGTCGGCTTTAATTTCATAATTCTGTAGTTTTGACGAAGAATTGGTTACAGTAAATGTAATTAAAAACTAGAGCACGTGAGTGTAAGGAATAAACGGTACTCGGTTCTTTGTGCAAATTATAAGTTATTGTAAATAAAATTCAGAGCACCCATAAAACACATATACAATGTACATGTATGCCATCGTATTTGGTGCGCTACATATCAAAATCCGTCCGTTTGTTATCTACAGTAAAGATGACGTCACATATTACGTCACGTCGAAAAATCGGGTTCGGAAACCACGTGATCCCACATCCTGAATCTGAGAGTGCACCTGGATCTGGGGGCCGTTTCACGAAACTCCATATGAATAAAATGTTCGTAAGTGCAGATTTAAGATAGTCTGTAAATACAATTGATGGATTTACATTTATTGAGCAAAGGCTGCATATGCAGCCTATGCTCAATACATGTAAATCCAATGATTGTTTACAAGAAAACATTGTTAATGTGAAATTTACAGACTATTGTAACGGATTTTGCCTATTGCTGGTCCGGCTAGCTCCGGCACGGTCTAGGCTTCTGAGCATGCTGAACAGTATGATACATTTCCAAGCTGGCGGTCGCTCGTTGGGCGCCAAAGTTATGTGACATATTTTCGCTTCTTCCGCTGGTCCGGCTAGCTCAAGAACGATACCAGCGTTCACCACTGGCATCAGCTGTCACCAGTCTGATCAGCCGTACAATCAACTTATCAATGTGCTGAGCACCAAGTGTAACTAAGTACTGGCAAGTTATTGGAAATTACTATACAGATATAGATTTTACTCGGGCTACCTCGCCAATGATTATGGACAATGATCGTTACAATGATTGGATGAACGCAAATAATCAAGACATTAAATTTAACAACAATCAATGACAAGCAATATTCTGGGCGGAGTGTCGTCTCAGCTACAGTGATGAAACACTACTAATGTGATTCCCATCTCTGGCATGGACTATACCACTAGCTTGGCGTCCTATCATGAACCTATATGTGTTGCCGGGAGTGTAGCTCGTCTCAACTCTGAGCTAACATGCCCGTACCCTACTCTGGACTAACTATCTGATGACAGTCCTGTCGATCAGCATAGTATATCCTAATTGAAGCTGAACCTGTTATATTATTGCTGGGATATGTGTCCCGGAATTACTAGTACCGCTCAGCAACAAACCTAGCTACATAGCTCAGCAATGGTTTGAACTGCTTAGCTGAGCGACTTTCAGAGCTGAGCTACAGTGGGTTCAGCGTGTAAGTGTACACACGAACGAACACGACAGGTTGGAACCAACCTGTCGTGTTCGTTCGTGTGTGCACTTACACACTGACACCACTGTACGTCCTCAGCTCATCGATGTTCTCAGCTCATCGATGTTCTGAGCTGTCTACATGAACGCTATCCCCAGCTCGCATCCTGGCACATGTCGACATCTCAGGCTGTAGCTGGGCGATGAGTCTGGTGGATCATGCTGGGCTATCATCGAGCAATAGCCGAGCATGGGGCTTGTTGCATTGGTCTGGGAATATGTCTCCTACAGTTATCAGCTCAGCTTCTGTAGCCAATTTCTCCAACATTGCAAAGTATACTTATCTAGCAAAGTATACTTTGAGGGATAAATTTTCAATTTAAGGATACATTTATTAATTTTTATTATACTGAATTTATTACATTATCACAGCCATTTTGGCTGTGATAATGTAATACATTCAGTATAATAATTCTGCATACGTTTAATCATCAAATACATGCAGTGTTTAGTTCGAATAAATGATTACTCCCTCAAAGTATACTTTGCTAGATAAGTATGCTTTGCAATGTTGGTGAAATCGGCTACTGGTCTCCACATTCAACCACAGGTGGACGACTCGGACCTAGGACCTGATAAATGGCTCATTTGTAAACCGTTACCCCACCCACCAATTTCCGTACACTATACACTATAGCGTTTTCAAAGTAGGAAAGAGCTTGGCAAACTGTCGTAGTTTCGGACTCGCTCAAACACGACACATTTCGATTTCGACTGCTGACTTATGTCTCTGGTAATCGATAAATGTCTTAGGTCTTTAAATATATTGACTTCAAGCATGAAATAAACGTTCGGCTGCGGGTTAAGTTAAATATTTTTCTCGGCTTCTTTAGCTGAATTTCGATCAGCGCTCGGCGGTCTGGTATTTTGTCTTTGTTGCATGTATAATAATAGTTACCAGGGGTAAATAATAACAAACATGAAGAAGGGGTGTTCAACAAGTTTATTGAATTAGAATACATGTAATGCAGGGTTAATACACATGTGTCCAGGACCTATGACATACATGTACATATTTAGCTCTAAATATTTAAGGCTAGCAATGCTTATTCAGTGTATGTAGATTTGGCGTTCCATACATCCACATAAACTACACTACACAATGAAATACATATGAAAAACATATGAAATTCATATGCAAATTACAGTGGAACCCCTCTAAACTGGACACTCGGGGAAATGTAGATGTTTACCTTACATTCGTTTCGCTGTTATGTATCTCTGATTACAATGACTGTTCATGATTGCAAAACACTAGAATGTGTTCATGAAGTGGTCACATGTCTGATTTACAGTGGAACATCTCCAAACCGGACACCCTGGGAGGTCACAGGGTGTCCGGTTTGAAGAGGTTCCACTGTATTCATATGAAATGCATATGAAAAATCTTCATATGAAATTCATATAATATAATATGAATTTCATATCGGCTCTTTTCATATGAATTTAATATGCAATGCATATGTTTTTCATATGTTTTACATATGAACATCATATGAATTTTTTCATACGAATTGCATATGCGTCACATTTTGCTGTGTAGCTGACCAACCATTACACTGGTAAAATATGCATAAGCCTCCGTTTGCTGTGGCTCGTCTCACACATGAATAAACGACGTCCTTCACGAGCATCACCACGTACAAACACTGGTCTATGTCCATATGTGATATTAAGAATAAACCAGATTAGGAAGTAGACGCAGACGACCGGAAACACAATATCTGAGCCTCGTTTCAATTGTCTGTGCGCGCAGGTGGAACAGGCTGGTAATTGCTAGTGTACATAATGATATATAGCGAAAGAATGGTATTGTTCGACAAAATGTGAAATTTGCGAATAGTGAAAATACAGATCACTGAGCAGATAAATATACCCAGACTGATAGGGTCTGAGTTGCACCGAACCCCGCAGGGGACATGGGTTTTTTTTTTTATTAATTCGTTCCCACGAAATAATAATTCGTTCCCACGAAATGACAATTCGTTCCCTCAATTTAACAATTCGTTCCCTCGTGGGAACGAATTGTTAAATTGAGGGAACGAATTATTATTTCGTGGGAACGAATTAATAAAAAAAAGAATTGTACGTCCCTTGCGGAGCTCCGTAGAGTTACACGCCATAAAGTCTCTGAGGTCGACTTCATATTAATTCCGTCAGCCAAATAATGGAAATGTGACCAGAAATTGAGGAGACATTCAGATTTTTTCATACGATCCCGTTTTGCCAATGAAAGGAACACACTAAAATATACCTTGATTTGTTAGTCTGTGTCGTAGGAAGCCCCACAGTGGACGTATACTTCAGTTTTTATTAATTGGTTCCCACGAAATAACAATTCGTTCCCCGGCTCAATTTAACAATTCGTTCCCACAAATTAACATTCCTTCCCAGGAATTAACAATTCGTTCCCTCAATTTAACAATTTAACAATTCGTTAATGACAACGAATTGTTATATCGTGGGAACGGATTGTTATATCGTGGGAACGAATTGTTAATTCGAGGGAACGAATTGTTAAATTGAGGGAATGAATGGTCATTTAGTGGGTACGAATTGTTAATTCGAGGGAACGAATTGTTATATCGTGGGAACTAATTGTTAAATTGAGGGAACTAATTGTTACTTCGTGGAAACGAATCAATAAAAAAATCCATGTCCCCTACGGGGCTCCGTAGTGTCGCAACTATAGTGGAAAGCTGGCACACGTACGGACGTCAAAATTAGTACAATCCCACAGGAATTCAATTCACACCGGGGTCAGTGGAAGAAGAAGGCTAAATCAATCCGCTTCCACTGACCCCGTCACTCACAGTGGAAGATACGTATATAAATCTGACACAGTATTATGCGGTATGATATATAGAGAATAGTAGGTTAGTGTCGTGAATGCGAAAATATATCTGGCAAGGCTTAGGAAACGGCATAGGTGAGGCTCTGCCGAGCCCATCCCGTTTCCGTGCCTCGCCATTATCCCGTCAAAAATGCAACAAATAACCCCAGCCTCAAAATCGGAGAATTGACTAGTATGACAACCGCACATATTCATACGCAGTGATTAGGTATTGACAGGATATCAAAAATGTTCCACGGCACCGTGTTTCATATCTGGCGCGGCACGGAAACGGGATGTGTTCTGCATTACCACAGCAAGTAATTACGATAAAGCTTAGTAAATTAATGTGTTTCGGCCTAAAGGAGACGAAGACGGAATTTTGCACGCACTTTCATAAGCCGCTCAATGGCGTGCTAACCATTACGTGTTTAATATATTAAGACATGTTTGAGAGACTAGTTTTCATACGTTTAATAGTATGTGGCCTTATGTACATGTACCAGCAATCATGGTTCATATATTCATTTGTTAATAAATTAATTATTTGAGCGAGCGGAACCGAGTGTAGCAATACGTTTATTAAAATTAAATATGTTAAAAATATATATTATATTGTTTGGCCCGCCCCTTCGCGTGCACACGCATATTTGAATGTAGCCCTGCCACTAGGCGCACTTTCGAATTGCGACACTAATATTTATTTGGTGGTTTGACACCGAAGCATGCGTGCACACGTTGTAACAGGCTGCACATCCGACATCAAGGCGTCGCCATTGGTTATAAATATAACGATGCACTCATTGCAATGAGTGCATCGTTATATTTATAACCAATGGTGAATGTTTCATTTAATGATGAAAGAGTTTGAATGTGCGATTTATTTAGAAATAGCAAACATTAAAATATGGTGCTTTCATTGGTCGATAAACTACGGCAAGCAATACATAATAATGGTATAGTGGAAAATAATGCCATGTCACCCCACCCTTGCTGGTATATCACGCGAACATAGTACGTAGCACAAGGCTAAAGAGGTCAAACCGATCTTCATAGCTCTTTCTTTGTGGAGTAAATAGTTATGTAAAACAGGTACGGTGTCCTGTTATAGTCACCTTACGTTCTCGCATTCCCACATTCTGGACTTACATGACTTACCTTCATGACCCACTACACTGAGCTATACAGTGCTAATTGTTACCTATAGCTCAAGCCCCCCACCCCCCTGTATGTCACGTTCCTGTGAACACCACCTGGGGCCCGTTTCACTAAACTTCGTACGACTAAAATGTTCGTAAGTACACAATTATGATAGTCTGTAAATTTCACATTAGCAATGTTTTCTTGTAAACAATTATTGGATTTACATTTATTGAGCATAGGCTGCATATGCAGCCTATGCTCAATAAATGTAAATCCATCAATTGAAATTTACAGACTATCATAGGTTTGCACTTACGAACATTTTAATCGTACGAAGTTTAGTGAAACAGGCCCCTGGTCCCTGGAACCTCTTTATGAAGAACAACGTGGTCCCGCAAACGCACTTTATTAGCACGTAATTTTTTTCGAAACTAGCCTACATTTCAGATTATCTGGTCGTCACCTCGCGTCCAGATCAGACGGCGACCATAAGGCGACCCCAGTATGGACCCGACCCCTTAAACAACACAATTGAATGTGTATCGTTAGAATGAACTAGCTAGGTTAAAGTAACCGCCTCATTGCCTCCTTCATTTAATGCACATATTTCGACTGTATGGCAGCTATTAGTAAATTCGGAAACAAGCGGACCAACGGTCATTGACCTGTTATTTGTGAGCTCAAATGCCCGGGTTTGGAAGGTCCTCGAGCCAATTCCTACCTTTAAATATAAGATAATATATCGTTAGCGAGCACTCTGTATACTGCCAGCCACCCCAAATGGACGGCCTTATGTCAACATCTTTGTTCTCACCAGTACATCTGGGGGCCGTTTCACTAAACTTTCTACGACTAAAATGTTCGTAAATTATGATAGTCTGTAAATTTCACATTAACACTATTTTCTTGTAAGCAATTGATGTATTTACATTTATTGAGCATAGGCTGCACATGCAGCCTATGCTCAATACATGTAAATCCATCAATTGAAATTTACAGACGATCCTAAGTTTGCACTTACGGACATTTTAGTCGTACGAAGTTTAGTGAAACGGGCCCTTGGATTTTACCAGTCTGTAGTGAGGCGCGCTGTCAGCATATTTTGTGCACAATTAGTGTAAGAGAGAATGCTGTAGTGTTACACGTATACACGAGCATAGCGAGAACGAAGGGCTAGATAATGAGAACGCGTGGCGAGAATGCGAGAGATTGCGAGATTGCGAAAACGCGAGACAGGACCGCGAGATACAAACAATAGCGAAAACGCGGTGCGAGATCGTGAGAACGCGTGGCGAGAATGCGTGAGATTGCGAGATAGCGAAAACGCGAGACGAGACCGCGAGAATAGCGAGAACGCGGGCGAGATCGTGAGGACGCGAGGCAAGAATGCGAGATCAATCTCGCATTCTCGCCTCGCGTTCTCGCAATCTCCCGTACTGCGAGACTGTAAAGTGACCCTAACAGGACGCCGTTCAATTAAGAAACTCATCAGATACACATAACGCACGGTTATTACCACTTACGATAATAATACAGACTACGGAAACGAGTAACCGTCTCATTGGCAACGTGAAGGAAAGAAATTAGTCCTCGGTGACCTGGTATAGCAGTTAGCTAGTGCAGACAGTCGCTAGCAAAAGAACAACTATTTTTTACTGTATAACTTAATCGAAACATCAAAATATGGTCACTTTCTAACACTTTCACTATTCGTATGGCTGTTGTTGTACAGTGGAACCTCTCAACCACAGCCACTCATGGGAAGACGCAAAACTGGCTGTTCTAGAGAGGTGGCTGTTGTAGGGAGGTTAACGCTGAATTAAATTTATGTTTTTTCTTCGATAATTCTCATCAAATACATGCTTTGACAGCATTTTAGAATCATTTCCAATGAAAATTATTCTAAAATGCTGTCAAAGCATGTTTTTATTGAGAAAGAAGACAAAAACAATAGTAGACAACAGTTTTGGTGTTCATCAGTCTAAGGGTTAGATATAGAGGAAATCATCCATTTGGGATTTTAGTTACAGAGAGGGTGTTGTAGAGAGGTGGCCGTTCGGAGAGGTTCAACTGTACGAAAAACAACAACCGCGCCATGTCCGACATATTGTTTACCGTTAGTGCGCAAGTGAACCTGTACAGAATGTGCCGAAGCTACGTCATTCATGTAGCTGCAGGTTGCATTATAATCCCCTCGCCGATAGACAATAGTGGATATACATGTAGCGTTAGTACATGTACACACGCACGCACGCACGCACGCACACGCACGCACGCACGCACGCACGCGTGAACATAGCGTTTCCTTGTTCAGATCATATAAAAGTAGGTACAGTTGAACCTCCCCGAACGGCCACCTCTCTAGAACACCCTCTCTGTAACTAAAATCCCAAATGTATGATTTCCTCTATATCTTAACCCTTTGATGTATCAAACACCAAAAACTGTTGTCTTGCTGTTGCTTTTGTTCTTCTTTCTCAAATAAAAACATGCTTTGACAGCATTTTAGAATCATTTCCATTTGGAAATGATTCTAAAATGCTGTCAATCATTTCCACTGGAAATGATTCTAAAATGCTGTCAAAGCATGTATTTGATGAAAATTATCGAAGAAAATAAATAAATTTAATTCAGCGTTAACCTTCCTACAACAGCCACCTCTCTACAACAGCCAGTCTTGCGTGCGTGCGTGCGTGAACATAGCGTTTCCTTGTTCAGATCATATAAAAGTAGGTACCAGTTGAACCTCCCCGAACGGCCACCTCTCTAGAACACCCTCTCTGTAACTAAAATCCCAAATGGATGATTTCCTCTATATCTAACCCTTAGACTGATGAACACCAAAACTGTTGTCTGCTGTTGCTTTTGTCTTCTTTCTCAATAAAAACATGCTTTGACAGCATTTTAGAATCATTTCCATTTGGAAATGATTCTAAAATGCTGTCAATCATTTCCACTGGAAATGATTCTAAAATGCTGTCAAAGCATGTATTTAATGAAAATTATCGAAGAAAATAAATAAATTTAATTCAGCGTTAACCTTCCTACAACAGCCACCTCTCTACAACAGCCAGTCTTGCGTGCGTGCGTGCGTTTTTTGCATACGACCCATGTCCGATCGCCCAAGGTCAAGGTCACTGAGGGCTTTTTTTCAAGTTGTCTGTAAGGCAAAACTGTTAAACATTTTATATATAGTATCAATGCTGCCAGAAGGGGATTATGTTAGTGGTAACGATGCCCTATTTAGTACATGTGTATATATAATAGGACAACTCGGACAGTATCCTTGGTAACCCGAATTGTATGGCTATCACGCAGGAAGACTTTAATAATTTTCCGGCTTTCACGTAGGACGAATTACACAATGTAAGTAAGTAGTCCTGCATGACAGCCAAACAATTCGGGCTATGTATTTAATGTTAAACAAGAAATCAGCAACACAGATGAATGTACATTAACGTATTTTTCAGACATTTCACCTTGACCTTGAGCACAGGAGTCGCATGGGTTGATTACTTGTTATAGTAAAAAAAAAATATGGATGATAACAAATAAGCATATACAGTTTCAGGTCAACCGACTTACGGTGCTGGAGATAGTAGGTAGTCGAACACGTTAATACACAAATCTCGGACTGACAGACGGACAGGGTGCTGACAACCCGAATTTATGTTTCGTGCTCACGGACAAATGTACAGGTGCAACACATATGTCATGTACATTCTATGGTATTATTCGTGTTCGGCGATTATTATGGAACACGGAATGGAACAATCGTGTATTGCTTAACCCTTTCACCCCTAAGTAACTGGAATGGATTTTGATGTGTTAATTTTCCTACCAATCCAATCGTCACAAAATGACTAGTCCTTGTATGAAAAGTGGGTGTGTTTGTGCTCAAAAATAAGAAAAATACTTTCAAAAAATGCAGATCCTGATGAGACGGCTCGTTACGAGCCGGCTCATCTGGATCTGCATTGTTTGCATACACAGCTTTAGCGAACTTTCGGGTACAACTGGGTAATCCATGCATTGCATAAGCAAGGTATCACACAGGTGTACTGATAACACAACATATTATATACGAACTTTCGTTACCCATTGAAACACAATGCAACCCAAGACGTCAATATTTTCCCATATTGACGTCGCGTGAGTTCATATTGGTCAGTGCCGGAACTACTTTTCACATCGCAAAATAGTTCCTTCTAAATCAGCACTAATTTGTTTATTTTATTTATATTTTGTATATTTTTTGAAGAGCATATACATTACGAATGCTATACGTATATAATAAAAATGTTACTTGATTTGTATGTCGATATATGCCACTCGTTCCGCCGCGCGCTGAGGAACTCGTGCATATATCCACATAAAAGTCAAATAACCTATACATGTTTTATGTAGCAATCTCATTTGCATAATTTGTCTAATTTAGTGTATTATGATTTTAAAGGTACATGCCCACTCAGTAGGAAAAATGTTCTTTATATCAGAGACATCACATGAGACATTATCTGGCAAAATAAACATTAATTCACCATTACCCAACGTATTGATTGGCAGTACTATACATTTTATATCAGATGTAAATGTCCATACTGATATCAGGGGCGAAAACCGTGTTTCATTAAAATGTTATACTATTTATTCTCTGTATTTATATTTTGATGCGCGATGATAATACATGTACTTTATAATCTGTCGAAAATATTATTCTGTCAGGTGACGCATTTAATTAGTATAAATAATTCAAAAATAGCATGCCTCATTTGCATATAATTCCAGCACAAAAGATATTTACACAATTCCCTAACATTTGATTGGTCCGTTGCAAGTCTCCGTCCAAAATTTATATCCCAGTAAACTCCATGCCGAACTACTTTCCGTAACCGTCAGGCGCAGTTAAAATAATTCTTATGAAAACGGAAAATAAACACATTTTCTTGATGAATTTATTTCAAATGCTGGAATTATGAGGAATGAATGGCCTTTTTGTGGAATTTATCGGGGATATAAACTTGGAAAAGTCGCGGGAATACTGGACGAGGCCTTTCGGCCTTCGTCCAGTATTCCCGCGACTTTTCCAAGTTAATACCCCGATAAATTCCACAAAAAGGCCATTCATTCCTATAATGAAAATAGCCTGATACCACCGCGCGTCACTATCAGTAAAATAAATATGACTAAATGATTATATATGTATAGCGGGCACTCGTACGTTTTAGAACTGGTGGAATAGTGATACAAGTATACACTTATTTAATTCCCATAAAGAACAGTTTGTTCCTACTGAGTGGGCATGTACATTTAATACACTGTGCTATTACACTTTGTAAGCGCATTTTATGGAATAAACATAGACTAAATACCATTTAGAACTTACGTCGCGAAGTATTATTACAAATCACCGTACACAAGGTGTATGATCACGTGGTACTAACAACAACAACAAGCACTGGAACTTCCAGAATCCATCTGATTCAAAGTACGTATTCTTTTATAGTGTGCATATTACGTAACGGACTTTGGTGAAATATGGCGCATTAAACGCGTCTTGTTCAGCTGCATTTGGTGGTCCAGGGAGTTCGGCACAGACTTATGTCGTTTTTGCGAAGAATCGATTTCCGTCACGGAAATCGATTCTTCGCAAAAACGACAGACGTTTGGGCGAAAATACAGAGACCACCAAATGCAGCTGAACAAGACGCGTTTGATGCGCCACATTTCATCAAAATCCGTTACGTAATAAAGACAATATAAAAGAATACGTACTTTGAGTCGGATGGATTCTGGAAGTTTCAGTACTTGTTGTTGTTGTTGTTGTTGTTGTTGTTGTTGTTTGTACCACGTGATCATGCACCTTGATATAGTCATGGTTGTGGGTACACTGGGATGTATTACTTCCGGAGTTGTTCAATTGTTGTGACATTCATATTTGTGGCTGTGACTGGGGAATTGGGGCTCATGGGATTTGTGACCAGTATAGCTTCAGATCAAACAGCACTCACATTTAGCCTGCTAGCTATCTATTTTGATGGACGGGTGTTTCATTGGTGGAATGGTGAACAGTGCAGATCCTGATCAGACTGTGCGGATGCACAGGCTGATCTGGATAGACGCTGGTCGTAAGACACATACACCATATTCCAGCCACATTTTCCTGAACAAACATTACTCTCAGACTAAAGGCTGGTTACAGTGTCTTGCACGATTGTATATTCCGCTCCAAGATAACAATTTCAGTCGAACGTGCGCTGCTCTATTTTCCTTAATCATGTTAATTGAATTACGACAGACACATTAGCATCATTACACGTGCTAATTTTCTGCAAATTTAGCACCAGCTGAATTTCCAACCGTGTAATATAATGGTCATAAAGTTGCATTAGTGTAATTTAACCTTTGCCGTCTCTTAGACATTCATTAGACATTCGTTTCGCATTTTAGCAACACTATAAAGAATGAAAAACGACTGTAATTATGTAAAATATTAAGGAAATTATTACTGAGTGGAATTACAATGATACAAGTATAGAAGCGTCCAACATACTTTGAGGGAGAAATCATTTATTTTTCCTGAAATGCATTATTTCATATAGAACTAACAAATGCATATATTTCATGATTAAAAGTATGCAGAATTATTATACTGAATTTATTACATTATCACAGCCAAATTGGCTGTGATAATGTAATAAATTCAGTATAATAAAAATTAATAAATTTATCATAAAATTGATAATTTCTCCCTCAAAGTATACTTTGCTACTAAAGTACACTTTGCAATGTTGATGAAATAGGCTACTGGTGCCAATTCTATACGATTTCTAAATCCTCATTAGGAGATACTAAGTCCTAATTAAGAGATAGTTAGTCCTAATTAGGAGATGTTAGGTCCTACTTAGGAGATACTAACTCCTAATTAGTAGATAGTAAGTCATACTTAGGAGATATATCTCCTAATTAGGACTTAGTATCTCATAAGTAGGACGTACTATCTCATAATTAGAAAATAATATCTCCTAATTATGACTTAGTATCTCCTAATTAGGATATAAACATATTATAGCATTGACACCAGGACGCTTCAAGAGACAAGCCATGCGATTTGTACTTAAGAATAATTATGTGCGATGTTTCATCTAAAGTTTACGAAATGTTCATAGCAATCCACAGTTTGCGTTAGCTTTCGATGTCATTTACGGAATATATTGTACATTTTGCAAATATTTTTTATAAGATATCGCACATATTCTTTGGTAAAAAATCACAAGGCTGGTCTGTACGGAGCCCCGCAGGGGACGTAGAATTATTTATTTTATTAATTCGTTCCCACGAAATAACAATTCGTTCCCTCAATTTAACAATTGGTTCCCATGAAATAACAATTCGTTCCCTCAATTTAACAATTCGTTCCCATGAAATAACAAATTGTTAATTCGTGGGAACGAATTTTTATATCGTGGGAACGAATTGTTAATTCGAAGAAACGAATTGTCAAATTGAGGGAACGAATTGTTATTTCGTGGGAACGAATTAATAAAAAAAAATCCATGTACCCCTATCTCAAATAAGCATAGAAATTATCTTTACATCAAGCGCAGGAGCTTGCTACCACGAGCGAAATTGAAACAAAACATAAACACAATTGCATTTACAGTGGAACCTCTCTAAACCGGGCACATATACAAGTTAGCTCTACTTAAAGGGGATGTGAATAGAAAAAATAAATTTAAAAATATGTTTTGTAAACGGGTAGATAATGTCAATTCAAACCAAATGCAGAAAATCTCATACAAAATATTAATAAAAATAAAAATATTTTTTTGACTTCTTGTCCTTTTATTTGATAATACATAATTAATTCCATATAATAAAATAATCGAAAAGAAATAAATTAGAGTTAATATAAATAATTTTAAAAATAATTGATCATTGATGACATCAAAATGGAACGCGCATACTTTCAGCTAATTACAATTTTCAAAGATTTGTAACTTTTGAAATATTTTGATATTTTTGCATGAGGTTTTCAGCATTCATTTCATATTATCAAATTCTACCATTTAAAGAAATAAAAACAAGTTGTTTTATTGATCTTTAATTGTAATCGGGTTCATTGCCATTTATCTCCGCTGAGTATATCTGTTCGTGATCGCAAAGCACCCACGCGTGTCTTAAAGTAGTTGTCTGACTGTTTTACAGTGGAACTTTTATAAACCGGACACCCTGGGGACCTCCCATGGTGTCCGGTTTAGAGAGGTTCCATTGTACATGCAATTCGACTTGCAAAACCTTTCACTGCTTAAGTGTTCTAAGATACATGGCGTATGTATTCATTACGTACCCTGGGTTGCAGATGTACACATTCAATGATTTAAACAGATCAGTAAACATTAATTTAATTGTCGATATATGCACATGTATATATCGTATTTATGAATCCAATTGTACCAGTAGCCGATTTCGCCAACATTGCAAAGTATACTTTTGTAGCAAAGTATACTTTGAGGGAGAAATTATCAATTTTAGGATAAATTTATTAATTTTTATTATACTGAATTTATTACATTATCACAGCCAATTTGGCTGTGATAATGTAATAAATTCAGTATAATAATTATGCATACTTTTAATCATCAAATATATGCAGTTGTTAGTTCTATATGAAATCATGCATTTCGGGAAAAATAAATGATTACTCCCTCAAAGTATACTTTGCTAGAAAAGTATACATGTACTTTGTAATGTTGGTGAAATCGGCTACTGATCAACAGAAAAAATCGCGGTGAGATAAAACAAATATTCTCTATTGTTCGTAGGCTGTTTTTTCTATATAATATCGTTACTAATTTAATTTATTATATACCTACCCATGAAATACATAGTTATACGATGCAAATAAAAGTCATATGTTCTCATCGATGAAATAAACAACTTCCGGTGAAAATACGACTATTTCCGCTATCTATCTTCATAATGCGCACCTGCAGTGCCGGCTGCAAATACACATTCATTACCGTATACAGTCTAAAAAACTGCTAATTTCCATGGAGTGGTATATAATAAATAGAATATTCATATTTTTTCAACGAATATGACATATATGTTCATCGAGTGGTGTGAAATGTACATATGTCACTCGTGCCTAACGGCACTCGTGAAATATGGACATTTCACACCACTCGATGAACATATATGTCATATTCGTTGCAAAAATATGAATATCCTCTATGTATCTAAATTAATCCAATTATAATTGAAAGTCGGTCTATTTGTGGAACATTGTATAGTAATACAACTTTACAAATAAAAAACACTGCTTTTGTCTATGTGTTTGTGTTTTAAAAATTGTAAGACATACATTGTATTATAATTGCATTTATCTTCCCAGTTTGTCACATTCTCTGATAGGATATAGCAGTCACATTGACTTTTAGGGAAATAAAATGGTGAGTTTGTTTGATTAACAATAATGACTGTCATAATAATGGTGTTGTTTGTAGACAGCACGTTATTAGCAGTCCATTAACAGAAAGATGATAATGATAATAACATAATTTGAATGTCTGAGACATACTTTGAGACACAATTCCTTTGCATGCTGGGAAATGTGTGGGCTATAAGTAGTTACAAAATAGCAGACGACTATTAAGTATATTTTCTCTTATTTCTCCCTATGCATATCTTGAATGTCCGCCGGACTCAATTCTAATGAAACTCCAAGACATATTTACCGACAGAAATAAAAGACATACTCGTAATTTGTTGGATGTTATTTTCACCACAGGTTAAAATAACGGACCACGATTCATAAAGGCATTATATTTACATACATGTAGCAGCATCAATAAGTGGAAACAAAATAAGCTAAACAAATTTACTCCATGGAGTAAGAAATGTTAGATTATTTTGTTCTCACTTATTGGTGCTTTTATGTACTTAATGTATGTATAGGCCTTGGTCCGTTACTTCAACCTGTGATGTTCACCGCTAGAATGCACAGACTTAAAGGAACGAGTGCACTGGAAATAACATAATCTGCATATCCATAGATAGAAACAAAATTGCTACTCCGCTCCATACCTCTCGCGAGGGTACAGTGGGGTCAGCGTGTAAGTGCACACACGAACGAACACGACAGGTTGGTTCCAACCTGTCGTGTTCGTTCGTGTGTGCACTTACACGCTGACCCCACTGTAGATAATATATAGGTGAATTATTGTAGCTAATCCATAGACGGCTCGACCATGCTAAGCAATTTTAATAAATATATCTTATGGTTGCTGACATCATAACAAAGGAAACTGACCAACTTGCCAGGCTTGGAATACATTAAGATGCTGCACAAATAGGCTTGTCACAACTGGGCCAAAATTGTATCCTTCAAATAAATCATTGTATAAAACACGTCTAGCAGTATGTCTGCTCGCTGCCAGAAAATGGCAACAAACATGCCAGAAATGTCTGTCAGTCGTTGCACATTGCCATCATGTTGTCAAATCCGTACATATATGAGACACGCCATATGAATTTGTACCTTCGGACATCTGCGTAATTTCATGAAATACGTTTCATATACGTTTACAAAATGTACAATATTTTCCAATATTTTCTGAAATAATGCGGCATTCCGCATGCACTCTGAAATTTTTGTCAACTTTTGACTGTATTTATGAAATATATTGTAAATTTTGTAAACGTATTTAATGAAATTACGCAGATGTCCGAAGGTACAAAATCACATGGCGTGTCTCATATGTATATGTGAGTGTGGCTGGACAAATAAGGCTTACGGGATTTTTGACCAGTGTAGCTCATGGTCGAATATAGCACACCCATGCAGCCTGATAACGATCTACATTAATGTATATTGCTTATCAGAAGCATGACGGTTGTTTCATTGATGGAATGGCGAATAGTACAGATCCTGATCAGACTGTGTATATGCACAGGCTGATCTGGATATACACTGCTCGTAATAACCAGAGCCCCCATGGCGAACAGTGCAGATCCTGATCAGAATGTGCGTATGCACAGGCTGATCTGGATCTACACTGGTCACAATAACAATAAGCCCCATTTCTCCAGTCACAGCCACATATACTGCGAATAGAGTACCTTAGCACGGGCACCCTGTCTGTCAGTGTAACCCCGTGTAGCATTTGACACAGTCAGCTAATAATATAACAACTAAACTAACAATACTTAGTGCAAAATGTTCAAAAGACAATTATTTACTATTGTTACATGGTTTCCGTTGTTTGCACATATATAGCGCGTGCTGTTTGCATATGGCTTTAGGCAATGCTCATTCCGGGGCCGCGCGTAATGGAAGTGCCTTCATGACGTCACTACGCGGAAGTGCCTTAATGACGTCACTACTTCATGACGTTCATGACGTTCATGACGCGGCCCCTGAATATGAATACCGAAAAGTATCTACGTGAATGGGACGATTTATAAAAGTACTGACAATACTGAATATAATGCTCAAATGACATCAGTTTTTTGTGGGAAATGTTACAATAACGTTTGATCATGTCCAGTCGTGTGCAAACGTTTGCTGTGGCCCGAGGGAACTGTTTGAACCCGCGGCCTGCGGCCTTGGGTTCAAACAGTTCCCTCGGGCCATAGCAAACGTTTGCACACGGCTGGACATGATCAAACCTTATATTGTTACATGACTGCCGTTGTTCCTCACCGCTCACAGCCGTGTTCAAACATACAGCGCGTGCTGTTTGACCATGGCCGTAGACAATGCTCATTCCGGGGCCAAGCCAACACCTACGTAATGCATGTCACTCATGACGTTACTCGAACGCGCCATTACGTCACCAGACCAGTTCACAACGGTCTCACTGAGCTTTTGAAATTGGCGCTGCTACATCAAGCGACGTGTACTGTGGCCCCGGAATATGTATGTGTAAGTTACAGCTGTTTGAATGAAACGGGTTATCAAAGTACCGAAAGTACTGCATATACATGTATGTTCAAATTGCATGATATTTCCGACGGAAATGTAACAATAACGTTCGACTAGTCTATGCCGTGGGTAAACGTTTGCCGTGGCACTCGGGGACTGTTTGAACCCACGGCCTACGGCCTTGGGGTTCAAACACTCCCCGAGTGCCACGGCAAACGTTTACTTACCAACGGCTGGACATGGTGGAACCTTATATGTACTACCCATTATAGTTAGCCACAACATATGATAGATCAAGTCTTATTCCAGAAGATACACGTATATGTACAGTCGAACCTCCCTCCACGAACGGCCAACTCTCTACAACAACACCCTCTCTGTAACAGCCGCTATTTTATATCCCAAATGGATGATGTCCTATATATCTAACCCTTAGACTGCTGAGCACGAACATTTTCATCTGCTTTGCTTTTGCCTTCTTTCTCAATAAAAACATGTGTTGACAGCACTTTAGAATCATTTCCATTGGAAATGATTCTAATATGCTGTCAAAGCATGCATTTGATGAGACGTATCGAAGAAAATAAATAAACATCAGACGATACAATTTAATTCAGCATTAACCTCCCTACAACAGCCACCTCTCTACAACAGCCAGTTTTGTGTCTTCCCATGGGTGGCTGTTGAGGTTGCACTGTACAATCCCGACATGCGTAGGAAGCAAATATCTTTGAATGGATTCATACTGTTATGACGTATATCATTAAAGCGGCTTATCAGGATTTTCTTTGAGAAAAAAAAACCGCTATAAAAATTAAAAAAAAAAAATATTTTTTCGTCATAGCCCTGTATAAAGTGCATTGATTGGAGATTGGGTTGTTTCTATATTCACCCATCAATACATTAATATCGTATTCCTATCTTCAACAAGATAGATTCCGATACTTATGTACCGATATCGGTGAAAATTGAAACAACCCCGCGGTCCTAGTATCGTCATATATCTTCAATTAAACCACTTTACACAGGGCCATGATGAAAACAGGTTTTTTTTGTTTTTTTTTTTTTTTTTTTTTTTATGTCCTGATATGTCCCTTTAAGTACCTATTACTGTCACACCATGGGTACCTCATAGTGTGTCCGGCTTACAAAGGTTTTGCGGTATATGCATGGGCGGCATGTCTTCCTGTTGTCTACACTAATGAGTATTACTTCCGGGAGACGCCACATTCCGTCTCATCTACCAATATTGTCTAATGCAGACATGCGGACAACCTGCTTCATTTGGACCGCTATCTGACAAATCAAGGGTTGCTTAATTTACGACTAGCATAGACCAGCATAGATCCTACACAGTGATTATGATACAATTGATTGGGGTAATGCGAGTACTCCGGTTTCCTCGCATATTAAGAACCACATGTATTGTCCATATGTGCCAACGAAACTATTGCATAAGTACGGTGTTCCCTTAACCCTTTCATCCCTAAGTAACTGAATGGGCTGCGATATGTTAATTTTGCAACCAATCCAATCGTCGCAGAATGATTTTCAGACTATTCCATTTATAAAAAGGGGGTATTTGTTGTTCTCAAAAATATGAAAATTACTTTCAAACAGTGCAGATCCTGATGAGACGGCTCGTTACGAGCCGGCTCATCTGAATCTGCACTGTTTGCATAAACTGATATAGCGGGCTTTCGGGTTAAAAGGGTTAAGGCCATCGCAATATAACTATCACGTTAATACTACGATAGCAATATACTACGATACCACGATGGCGATAGTACGATATCACGATGATAATTATTACATAATACGATAGCACGATAAGGATAACGCGATATAACGATACCACGATGATGATACTACGATGTTATATCGTAGTGTCGTCATAGTGCTATCGTGACATCGCGTTATCTTCATCCTGATATAGTTATCGCGTTACATGTATCGTACTATCGTAGTATCGACCCGATAGTGATATTACGATGGCATAAACGGAACAAGTGCAATGACTCGTGCGTGTTGTACTCATTGCGGAATAAATGAATAAATGAAGTTTAACTATAAAAGTGCACACATCAGACTATTTTGATGTCTAACCATCTACTGTCTGTTCCATGTTTTTTCTGCCGACGAACTTTTGGCTATCAAACACTTTAAATCTAAAACATATTTAAATGTAAGTACTTTTTCATCAATAACAAAAATGTCACCCTTCCCCTATTTTTATCATTTGATGAAATACTGTCAAATATTGATTTTATAGCCGAAACTAAAGATGGGAATTTAACATGGGGCAAAAAGGAGGTGGACTAAGGGAAAAGTCGAAAAACGAAAAAAAAAAAGGAAATTGATTCAGACACGTGGCTAGATAGCTTGGAAATGATGTTAATAAGAACACAAATTTAAAGTTAGATTTTGAAAATCGGTCTACAAATTCCAAAATTATTAAAAAACATCTATGTTTAGCCACACCATGTTAAATTCCCAAAGTTGTTTTTTTCGCAATAAAATCAATATTTGATGGAATTGGATCAAATTGTCTTTTTTTCTCGAGAGGGTGACCGTTTTGTTATTGCTGAAACAGTACATACATTTAAATAGCTTTTAGACTTAATGTGTTTAATAGCCAAATGTTCGTCGGCATCAAACTGTGGAACAGACAGTAGACTAATAATACGTGAAAAGTTCAAGTCATGGCGTCTTTGAGCTTCACCAATTGCATCAATTTGCTAGATTTCCTGGTCGTAATAAGTCTGCATTGGCGTATAAATATGTGTCACGACTTGACAACACCGGGCTTATTAAGAATGCATTGCGACCAGTGTAGACCCAGACCAGCCTGCGCGCAAGCGCAGTCTGGTCTGGATCTACACTGTTCGGAATTAAACCACCCAACAACGAATAATTCAACGACGTATGCAAGCTACATAAACAAACATACTGATCAGTATATACTCTCGTGTGAACAGAAATACTCCGCCCAGATTCGTTGACCTATTTTGTTTTCCTTAGACGTATACAATATAGTTTCTCTCAGCAATTCTACTTATTGTGTTATTCACAATAGCAATCGTTCTTCTGGAGAAGTGGAATGGCTTGTGTTTCCCATAATGTGTATCCCATACGGATTGTGTCTGTTTAGCTATGACGCATTGCCCGTGATTAGATAAAACCGTTTAAAGGCGAAACTAGGCCGTCAAATCATAAAAATGTCGATCTTTATACATGTACTACGTCCTACGGAGCACGCAGGGGACGTAAAATTCGTTTTTATTAATTCCTTTCCCACGAAATAACTATTCGTTCCCTCAATTTAACAATTCGTTCCCACGATTTAACAATTCGTTCCCTCGAATTAACAATTCGTTCCCACGAAATGACAATTCGTTCCTTCAATTTAACAATTCGTTCCCACGAAATAACAATTGGTTCCCTCGAATTAACAATTAACAATTCGTGGGAACGAATTCGAAGGAACGAATTTTTAAATTGAGGGTACGAATTGTTATTTCGTGGGAACGAATTGTCAATTCAAGGGAACGAATTGTCAATTCGTGGGAACCAATTGTTATATCATGGGAAAGAATTGTTATTTCGTGGGAACGAAGTAATACAAAAATCCATGTCCGCTGCGGGGCTCCGTAACGTCCATTCCATATCACATTGCTTAACGAGTTTCACACTGTCTGCTTTGCTTATGCAATGTAGTGTTGTACATGTTGGGAGATGACCATTTTCGGCATTCAACCGCTTAAAGGGATTGTATATTTCTTACATGGTGTATCTCGGAACATTTACGTCATTAAAGGTACATGCACACTCAGTAGGCACAAAATGGTCTTTATATCAGAGACATCATCTGAGACATTTTCTGGCAAAACAAACATTCATTCACCATTACTCCACGTATTAATTGACATTATTATACATTTTATATCAGATGTAAATTTCCACACTGACATCAGGGGCGATAACCGTGTTTCCTTAAATTGTTAACGAATCCAGAGGCTATGCATTGCATGTCACCGGTGGTGAATGGAAATATATCGTGTTAAAGCTAACTTAGCAGTTAAAAACGTTCTTGGGAAGGGGAATTACAGTTTCGCCTACTAAAAATTTGGTCGTTATTTCGGGATATTCCGTCGCTGAGTTTCTGCACTACGTAAAATGAAGATAAAATCAAGACCGTTAATTTTCGTTCTTAACACTTTCTACCCTAAGGAACTGAATGGGCTGCGATATGTTAATTTTGCAACCAATCCAATCATCGCAAAATGATTTTCAGACTATTCCATTTATAAAAAGGGGGTATTTGTTGTTCTCAAAAATATGAAAATTACTTTGAAACAGTGCAGATCCTGATGAGACGGCTCGTTACGAGCCGGCTCATCTGGATCTGCACTGTTTGCATAAACCGATATAGCGGGCTTTCGGGTTCAAAGGGTTAAGCTGCGTACAAACGCAAAATACGTAACTAGTGTGTTCCTTTGATTCTGCGCAGCGGAGAAACGAATGAAAAAAGGAGGTTTGTTGAACCTTGTATGTCACAGAAACGAATATATCACACGTGTGATATATTCGTGCTAATGCGTCACACATTTCGGTGAATACTGGCCGAATTCGGCCGAAAACATCACAAACCGAAAATCTCACCCAAATATTTTTCACATTTTGGTATAAACCAATATGTCACACAATCGCAAATTTCAAACTTGACCGAATATAGTCATATCATTATCAAATCGAATGTATTGACAAGACGATCACTTTGGAGCATTTATTGTCGAAATCTGATCTTTACGTAATCCAAGATGACCGCCGAAAGGTTAAAAGGTCATTATTTTAAATTAGATTTCAAACGTCTTATTTTCATGAACCGCCAGGCTGATATTGGACAAACTTCATGTTTCAAGCCAACTATTACTATGGTGGACAGAACAATTTTGATGGTATATATACAAGTAATAGACAGTCTGGACCATTTCTGACTTTCTTTATAATTGGGATAATAATAATTTCAGGTGAGCGAAGCAGGCCCATTTGGGCCTCTTGTTATATTACTTTTTAATCTCCATGTCTGTGATATAGTCTATCGCATGAAATGTAAACTTCTATGATAATAGTAACTAAATATAAAACATTATGGTACAAATTGTTAACCGATGGTCAGTTTCGCCCGTTCAATATTTACATGTCCAATACACTTTACATATATCATACTGTTCCAATAATTGGGTGTTCTATTTAGATGATTAAAATGAGATCAGCTTTAGATTTTAAAAGCATACTTTATCATAAGTCAATGTATATTCCAGCACCACTCCCCTGAAGGGGAGTGGTGCGTGAATATACATTGACTTATGATAAAGCACCCCTGAAGGGGAGTGGTGCGGGAATATACATTGACTTATCATAAATGCACCCCAGAAAGTGAAGGGGAGTGGGGCGGGAATATACATTGACTTATGATAAAGCACCCCTGAAGGGGAGTGGTGCTGGAATATACATTGACTTATGATAAAGCAACCCTGAAGGGGAGTGGTGCTGGAATATACATTGACTTATGATAAAGCACCCCTGAAGGGGAGTGGTGCGGGAATATACATTGACTTATGATAAAGCACCCCTGAAGGGGAGTGGTGCGTGAATATACATTGACTTATGATAAAGCGGGGCTTTATCTGGGCATACTGGTCATACACCGGGGCTTTAACCGCCGATGATGTCCAGCACTGCGGTGACATTACAGGTCTTTAACTGTTGCTATACATGTGCTACGACGTTCACCAACCAAATGGCCCTGCACTGCGGGGCATTTTACCGGGACATTTACTGGATTTAATAGCATAATAATTTGAAGCCCCTCTATTTCTCGGGGGTGTGTGGGTGGGGGAGGGGTGGGGCGATGCGGGAGGGAGGGGGGGGGGTGGGTGGGTGTGTGGAGCGGGTATTTAGTACTACATGTATTTACAAATTGGTCATACACTGGTCGTTATTGACCCGCATACCAAGTTTGAGGATCCTATGTCAATATTATTTTGAGTGCAAACCAAATCGCTAACAGACGGACAGACATAACATGATACGCCCCTAGTGATGTCTGTAATCAGCTGGAATAGCTCAGTGGTACAGCATCGGACTCCGGATCGGGAGACCCCGAGTTAGAATGGCGCCACTGGTCGATTCGGCGTGTCCTTGCGCAAGATAAGACACATTCGTGATAGCCTAGTCCTATTGGACGGGGACTTAAATAGTCGGTATCGACATGCAAGGTCATCGAGCCAGTGCCGTCGTTAAGTCAAAGAATTTACAGTTACCTTGTCTGCATGCGTGGCATGACTTTCAAATAACCCGGCGAATATGCCTGCTCTATTCTGTTTTATTTTATCGCACTGGTATCCCCCATTCGAATGTTCATGTGACATATTCGTCTGGACAATATTTTATTAATTTTTGTTACGAGTTTTTGTAACATGTGACACATTCGTTTTTGTTGCAAGGGGTAGTGATGCCAAACGCAAACGTCACACATTTGTGTGATGTATTCGTACGTATTCGTCACCATGTGTGACGCATTCGCACGAATATATCACACGTGTGATATATTCGTTTCTGTGACATATAAGGTTCAACAGAGGTTAACTACGTTTTGATGCCCTCTACAGAATGAACAATATGAAACGTAAATGTCGACAACAATTAAGAATCTTACAATTTCGTTCCTTCCTTTACACGATGCTTGGAGACGCGAAACAAGAAACTAAAGTTTCGTCCCTCAGTTTCTAGGCCGCGTAGAGACAAAACTTAAGAACCTTAACCTGGGGGCCATTTCACTAAATGTCGTACGACTAAAATGTTCGTAAGTGCGAATTTAGGATCGTCTGGAAATCTCAATTGATGGATTTACATTTATTGAGCAAAGGCTGCATATTCAGCCTATGCTCAATAAATGCAAATCCAATAATTGTTTACAAGAAAACATTGTTAATGTGAAATTTACAGACTATCATAATTTTGCACTTACGAAATGTTGCACTTACGAACATTTTAGTCTTACGAAGTTTAGTGAAACGGTCCAGCAGACACGAACTTCGAAGAACAAAAGTTAGCTGTCTTAAACTTCGACTGTACACGGCGTAGAGATGATGAAACGAACTGTCCCTAACGTACCACTGTATTAGGCAATTACTGACAACATGAATTGTCTTGGTCCGGTTTGCTGCTGGTCCCGAATCGAACACTTATCTGATTGTTTGACAAGATCGATGGGACATGACCGATCTGAAGACTGAGGAAATTAGTATAATATTGTATAATCGTGTTTCTGCAGCAATGACCTCGTGCACGGAACCACATTTAAGGAATACGTCGATTATCTTGTCATATGTGGCTGTGATTGGAGAACTGGGGCTTATGGGTTTTCTGAGCAGCGTACAGGATCCGGGGCCCGTTTCACTAAACTTCGTATGACTAAAATGTTCATAAGTGCAAATTTAGGATCGTCTGGAAATTTCAATTGATGGATTTACATTTATTGAGCATAGGCTGCATATGCAGCCTATGCTCAATAAATGCAAATCCAATGATTGTTTACAAGAAAATATTGTTAATGTGAAACTTACAGACTATCATAATTTTTCACTTACGAACATTTTAGTCCTACGAAGTTTAGTGAAACGGCCCCCAGGGGCGCGTTTCACTAAACTTTGCACGATCAAAATGATGTTCGTACGAAGATTTCTATGAATCTGCTTCTCACATTAACACGTTTCTCTAATGCTACCATTTTGTGCCTACGGGTTCATGTCATGAAATGTAGCACATCCGCGAAAGATTTTGATTTTGAAAAAATCGCCTGTCAGAACAAATGTTATCGTGGATTTCAATGTTGTACTTACGAACTTTTAAGTCGTACGACTATTTATGAAACGGGCCCCATGCAATGTTCGCCATTCCATCAATGAAACACCCGTCATACTTCTAACAAGCAATATAATCGTTACCTGTCTACAAGAGTATTTTATTTGATCAGGAGTTACAATGGTCACAACTCATATAAGCCACATTTCTCGAGTCACAGCCACGTATATAGGCCAATAATTCCAGCACAAACATATTTACACAATTCCCTAACATTTGACTGGCTCGTAGCAAGTCTCTGTCCAAAATTTATATCCCAGTAAACTCCCACGCCGAATTACTTTCCGTAACCGTGAGGCGCAGTTAAAATAATTCTTAAGAAAACGGAAAATAAACACATTTTCTTGATGAATTTATTTCAAATGCTGGAATTATAAGGAATGAATGGCCATTTTGTGGCATTTATCGGGGATATGAACTTGGAAAAGTCGCGGGAATACTGGACGAAGGCCGGAAGGCCTCCGTCCAGTATTCCCGCGACTTTTCCAAGTTTATACCCCGATAAATTCCACAAAAAGGTCATTCATTCCTATAGTGTCTTGTCATATCATATTTATCAATCAAAGCAAGTAGACGTTTTGAGTCAGCCAATGAAACGACATAAAAACCTCAATAAACCGGAACAAACACACGAACACGTCACTATTTTTATTTTTGATCGGTTTCACTGTCATTTTCAAAACGATAATGTCTCTCGATTCGTTAAAGCACACATCTGACTTGGGATCCTCACATGCCTCGCTTACAGTGGAATCTCTGTAAATCGGACACCCTGGGGATCTCACAGGGTGTCCGATTTACAGAGGTTCTGCTGTATTACGGAGAGTTACATAATTTGTGCCATTCAATTACGTCGACAAAGTGTAGAACATCGATCAATTACACGGTATCCATTAGCGCTATTTGTCCTGCGTGTTTGAGAAAACTACCGCATAATTATGCAAGACTCACATCGGGGATGAGTCCCAGAACGGGGCTCTTATTTCCCAGAACGAGGACTCTTATTTCCCAGAATGCGGGCTAATACCGCAGGTTCTGAATATGCCGTTTGCTTTTAAAGGTACATGCCCACTCAGTAGGCACAACATGTTCTTCATATCAGAGACATCATTTGAAACATTTTCTGGCAAAATAAACATTCATTCACCATTACCCCACGTATTGATTGACATTATTATACATTTTATACCAGACGTACATTTCCACACTGGTATCAGGGGCGATAGCCATGTTTCCTTAAAATGTTAACGGACATTACTATGTATTCTGTAACGGAGAATGTCCAAGTAACCGTACATTCCTTGAAAATAATGGAGCCGAGATCGCGATAGCGATCGATGCCCATTATTTTCAAGGAATGTACAGTTACGCGGATATTTTCCGACTTAAAATACACCTACATGTATGAAGTCACTTTGCTGAAAGACAAAACAAATTTATTCTTTTTATATGCGTCAATAAACAATACGATGAGCGACCTGCACCTAAATTCAACATCAATTACGGAAAATACCACGAATATCACGTCATGGTTTATTTTTTGTGTGGGGGCATTGTGCCACCTCACAGGCGTTGTCCATCAGTCGTGTGAGATTATTCAGTCGAAACCACTGACCATTCCTTAATTATACACATACAGTGTCTACATGTAGTGTTGATCTGGTGATGATATCCTACACGATAGTCCGTGGTATGGCATAAACATATATTATGCATTACTCATGTGTTCCGTCCAGATCTTGAAATGTCCCAATGGCATGTGTTGAATCAAAGTACTGAAAGTACTGAACATAGGGTACTACAAACTACAAGAATTCCGCCACGGAAGCGGTATCGCGCCTGAAAATGCCTTGTCGGTACAAAACAATGGTGTAGCAGGATTGTTGTTAAAGTTTCTGCATTACTTTGACATCGCCATGTTTACTTCTGTTTTGTGAATGAAATAGTTGGCCCCGGATCGAGTATATTAAAACATACAAATGACGTCATTGGGGAAACCGCTGACACAATTTTCAATGTATGGAAGCCCAAACTTGCATTAATATGGGTATCAATCTACGCTGGATTTGTTATACTGTCATTACTTAGTTCACTGACTGTAATTTATCACTTACTGACTTATTGACCCCCTTCCCTGAACATGGAAATTGACACTCATGTTGGCGTGTATTGGCCACCATAGACAAATGTCAATCAGGCAGAATTCGGGAATGTCACTAAAATCCGCTGTAAATCCATCGATAGAATGAGGATTAACATCAGTTAGACCCACACGTGCGAGTTTTGTTGCGACACAATCGCGATCATTAAACAAATCTGGGTAAACAGGTAGCTGTAACCCCTTGATATCGTTTGTGTGCTGAACGCCTCGCGTGTTTACACGTGTTCTTATCCGGTGGAGAGTATTCAGCGGGGAGCTAACTCTGCCGAAAACTATAGCCTGTTACTAAATTTAGCGATGACCGCACGATTTGTGACGCAAATGGGGGCAAATAACAACTTGAACGCGTAACAAAATAATCCGATGTATTTTTGTACGTAGAACATCCGTTGTTGATATTGTTCAGTGCAAGTAGTTTTTCATAATATTATTTTCAATTAGCGGTTGCGTATGACAGTTAAACGTTGATTAACACAATGCATTTTGTTGTTATGGTTATTCCAAGATATCACTACGGACTAGCCCATCGAGTGGGTCCTGGGGCGTGGCTAACTCTCCGAGGCGATCCCAATACATAGGCTACCCTATGTAAAAATGATTTACCTCACTAAACTTCGTACGATACAATGTTCGTACGAAGATTTCTCTGAATTTGCTTCACATATTAACGTGTTTCTCTCATGCTACCATTTTGTACCTACGGGTTCGTGTCATTAAATGCAGCACATTCACGAAAGATGTTCCAAAATCGGCTGTCAAAACAAATGTTATTGTGGATTGCAAATTCTTAGTAGTACGAAGTTTAGTGAAACGGTCCCCAGCTGTGGTTACGTTATTCCCAACACCGATAAACTGTGTGATAAAAATGCCGTTTTTATAGAACCGGGTCGTTATAAAGTCGTTCATCATTGAAAACATGACACAAGAGGATATTAAAATGTAACGTAACGACGAAATTTATGCATGTGATACGCATGATCGTTAATCATCCTGGTGCCAACACAAGTATACAGTAAAACCTCTCTAAACCGGACACCAAGAAGACTTCAGTAATTGGTAATTTATCTCGGATGATAATACCCGTTCATCATTGCAAAACTCACAGATATGTCTAAGAATTGTCATATGCCTGATGTACAGTGAAACATCTCTAAACCAGACACCCTGGGATCTCCCAGGGTGTCCGGTTTAGAGATGTATCACTGTACAATGATTACATATATATCAGATAATTTGCTCTGACACCATTGTCCGATTGCCCGTTGACCGATAAGAAAATGTATCAGGCTTTGACGCTCATACAAACATATATACACACTGTAATGTAATGTATCACGATCAATACATATTTGAAAAATAATTTTGCTGACTGTAGAATACCAGTGCATGTCGAATAAAGGGGCATATCAGGATTTTGTTTTCATACCATATAGGTACATACATGCACATATCGGATTAAAATATGATACTTACATGTATGCATCGATATCGGTGAAAATTGAAACAACCCAGCGGTCCAAGTATCGTCATATACGTTCAATTAAACTACTTTACACAGGGCCATGATGAAAACACATTTTTATTGTTTACATTATTTTTTAAAAAAATCCTGATAGGCCCCAATAATATAAATAGCTTACATGAGTTATGATATACGAGTTTAACCGAGTTTTCTGATTTCATAAGAAACGAGGCTATGCGTTTAATAAATATCATATTAAGTCAACACAATGTTAGATGGTATTATGGCATAAGCACAGCATAATACGGTGAAGCTGCACATAGCGTGTTTTTTTTAGTGGTCTCATTTGCATACTTATGTATTACACTAGTGTATTATGAGTTTTATTACACCATGTTATTACATTATGAACGTCTATTTTATGCAATGAAGTTTATTAGGTCCGGCTCGGCCACGGAAGGAATTCCAACGCTCGCTTTTCCTACTCCACTGCCTGCCAATACTTGTCTATTCCTCAATTTCAAGACACTGGAATATTGCGATTGAAATAAAGCAGTTTGATGGCTGAGCCTGAGCTGTGATACAGTTCAGGCTCAGACAATCAAGCTGCTCGATTGCGAGTTGGCATTACTAATATATGTTCAGAAACGTTGATAATCTATAGTCTGTTTCACGAAAGCTGCCCAAATTTTACAGCTATATAAACAATGCAAAAACAATATTTATTTCGATAATATTAAATTAAAGGAAAATTTAAGAATGAGCCTTCTTTTCATTTCGTGAAATTTGGTCAAATATTGATTTTATTGCGAAAATAAAATTTCCCCATGTTAAATCCCCATAGACATCTTCACGGAGTGAAGATGTCTATGGGGATTTAACATGGGGACATTTTTTATAATTTCAGAAATACTGGACCGATTTTTAAAAATTTAACTTTTGTTTTCTTAGTTAGATCATTTCCAAGCTATCTAGCTAGGTTTCGGAGTCAATTTAAAAAAAAAAGAAGTTTTTTGACTCCTCTCACAACTCCTCTACATTTTTCCCCCATGTTAAATTCCCATAGACAAATCAATTTTTCGTAATAAAACCAATATTTGACAAATTTTAACGAAATAAAAAGAAGGCTCATTTTTAAATTTTCCTTTAATTTAATATTATCGAAAAAAATATTGTTTTTGAATTGTTTATATGGCCGTAAAATTTAGGCAGCTTTCGTGAAACAGACTATAGTAAAGATTAACGCGGGCGCCTGTGGCCTTCATGACATTAAAGGTACATGCCCACTCAGTAGGCACAGAAATGTTCTTTATAGGAATTAAAGAGGTGTATAATTGTGTCACTATTCCACCAGTTATAAAACTAACAAGTGCCCACTATACAGATATAATCATTATTGATATTTATTTTACTGATAGTGACTCGCGGTGGTATCAGGCTATTTTCATATACAAATGAGGCATGATATGTTTTAATTATTTGTACTAATTAAATGCGTCACCTGAAAAAAAATATACTTTTCGACAAATACAGAGAATAAATAGTAATGACCGTTAACATTTTAAAGAAACACGGTTATCGCTCCTGATATCAGTGTGGAAATTACGTCTGATATAAAATGTATAATAATGCCAATCAATACGTGGGGTAATTGTGAATGAATATGAATTTGCCAGACAATGTATCAGATGATGTCTCTGATGTAAAGAACATGTTGTGTATACTGAGTGGGCATGTACCTTTAAGTTTGTATGGGCGGGCGGGCTGGCGGCGGGCATGCACAGTTTGTTCTTCTTGAAGGATCGAATCGAATCGAATCGACGAGAGGAACGTGGTTGCCAATAATAGTAGCTGTTACTTTGTTTGACTATTTAAAACACTACATGCGAAATCATATGTAGTGTGTAACCTCTCTACAGGGCATCCGGCTTAGAGAGATTTCACTGTAAATCAGGCATTTGATCATTCTGAGTCACAGTTCTGAGCGATCAGACATTATCACCTGAGATAAATGACCAAGAAACTCATCAAAAATATCATCAGATGTGTTTTTTGGTGTCCTGTTTAGAGAGGTTCCACTGTATAAACGTTTTCAAAATGAAGCAATACAGTAGAATCGACCGAACTAATGATACAAGTAAAACGTCAACACTACGAAACTACTGTAGCGTGTCCTCACGTACAAAGACAACACGGTGCGCGAGTTGCTAATGCGATTTGGCGGGAACAAGAAGATACCTCAGTGAAATGTTGCTGTGACTGGAGAAGTGGGGATCATAGGTGTTGCGACCATTGCAGATCCAGATCAGCCTGTGCGTCCGCACAGTCTGATCAGGATATACACTGCTTGCCATACCATCAATGAAACACACGTTATTCTTATGCACAGATACCAAGCAATACAGTAGCATTATCAGGCTACACAAGGGTGCTATTTACGGAGCCCGCACGGACGAAGATATTTTTTTTATTAATTCGTTCCCACGAAATAACAATTGGTTCCCTCAATTTAACAATTGGTTCCCGCGAATTAACAATTCGTTTCCACGAATTAATAATTCGTTCCCTCAATTTAACAATTCGTTATCACGAAATAACAATTTGTTACCACGAATTAATAATTCGTCCCCCCAATTTAACAATTCGTTCCCACGAAATAACAATTCGTTCCCACGGGAACGAATTTTTAATTCGTGGGAACGAATTGTTATATCGTGGTAACGAATTGTTAATTCGAGAGAACGAATTGCTAAACTGAGGGAACGAATTGTTATATCGTGGGAACGAATTGTTAAATTGAGGGAACGAATTGCTATTTCGTGGGAACGAATTAATAAAAAAAAATCCATGTCCCTTGCGGGGCTCCGTATCTATTGAATGAGGACCTACACCGCGATCGCAAATCAATTACACCCCATTTCTCCAATCACAGCCACAAAGTACTTGTACAATGTACGTGAGATCTCCAGTCACTAGGGATTTTCATCACGCATGCGCTAATGGCAAACAAACGGAAATGAATAAAATATATATCAGCGACATAGCGCTAATACATTACTTCCTTATTGTTTACCTCGGTTTCACCGGTGATGCAGACTGCACGAGCGTAGAATGTTTCACGTCGAAATATGCGCCTGATTCCTGACGAATATCTCATTCAGCTACATGCACAAGATGTTAACTTATAACCTCTGTCAACAATAACCGGGGCAAGAAATTTGAGTCGATTACTAGACGAAATAGAGGATTATGAAATATTCTATTTATTATATACTGCTCCATGGAAAAGTGAACACATTTTTTTCGGTCGGATATTTTGAGATATTTTGAAAAAAATATTTTAAAAAACCTTTTTTTTTAAATAATTATTGAAAATTGTGTGAAACCAAAAACATGTGAACAATTTTTTTTTCGGCCGGATATTTTGAAAAAAACAACAATATGAATATAGATAGCGGAAGTAGTCGTATTCTCACCGGAAGTTGTTTATTTCATCGATGAGAACATATGACTTTTATTTACATCGTATAACTATGTATTTCATGGGTGGGTACATAATAATATTGTATATAATAAAGTACGTTTATCACATGAAAACAGTGTTATTCCGTGTTGTAACCGATTTAATAAATGTGATATGACACACCTGTAATGACACCTCGAGCGAATTTTATTGGCTGGCCGCATCACCCTAATTATGTATTCATATTTTGCGCCAACGTTATGTCAAATGAATACATGGGAGACGTTCCAAATGACGTACGTAATGGCGAGATGTCCAAAGCAATGATGTTTGACGTTAACGTAATCATGTTTGAAACGTCATTAGAAGCGTCATTGACGCGTTAACATAACTGAACTTGTTCGAATCTGCTCCCTTTTGGTAATTTAAAGTGTTTATGGCATATTTATAATACTTTTGTTGCTGGAATTAAAACTATTTTTCTCTGTGGAGATTTAAACTCGATGCGAAAATAGTCAATGGCGTCTGCTCACTGAAACGTAAGGAAACGTTGGCTGCTCTTTGGAGGGTGAAGTCATGTGATAAACATAATCTCAAACTCGTTTCCATTTGATATGAGATTTATGAAACTCGTCCTCAATTTTATGCATAAATTGTGCGTGACTCGTTTCATAAATCTCATATCAAATGGACACTCGTTTAATATCCTCTATGTATACGATAGCTTTAAGTAGAGCTGAATGGAATCTCGTCAGGAACCGGTACATGTTTCGACGTGGAACAGTTTACGCCGGTGCGTAGTGCAGCATCAGTGGGTTTCTCAATCAATATATAGAATAGTAGGTTAGTGCCGTGAATGGGAAAACATATCTGGCAAGGCTTAGGAAGCGGGATGGGCGAGGCTCTGCCGAGTACATCCCGTTTCCTAAGCCTTGCCAGATATGTTTTCCCATTCACGGCACTAACCTACTATTCTATTTATCCCGTCAACACCTACACATAGCTTTAAAATGCAATCACCCCAGCCATCGCACATATTCATACGAAGTGATTAGTTCGTATTGACAGGATATCAAAAATGTTTCACGGCACATACGCAGTGTGTTGACGGGATAAAAACACCATCACAATGCATTGCATAATGCGATATTTTCATCAATGTACATTAAATTAATCAATACTTTTAACCCTAATTAATAACGTTATATAGAGAATCAGAGGTCACACCTTGTTGTTGGAGTTCACGAGATGCGCACTATGTTACCATTGGTGCACGCTCGCTTCGGTGTCAATCACATATTAGTTTCACAGTTTGAAAGCGCACTTAGAGACGGGGCTACATACAATGGAACATGTGCACGCGAAGGGGAGGACCAAACAATAAACTACTGTCTGTTTCACGAAAGCTGTCCACATTTTAAGGCCATATAAACAATGCAAACACGATATTCTTTTTGATAATATTAAATTTTGTCAAAATTTAAGAATGATCCTTCTTTTCTTTTCGTTAAATTCGTTAATGATTTTATTACGAAAAATTTATTTGTCTATGTGCATTTAACATGGGGGAAAAGGAGGTAGAGGAGTTGTGGGAGGAGTCAGAAAGCAAACAAAAATTGACTCCGAAACCTAGCCAGATAGCTTGGAAATGATCTAATTAAGAAAACAAACGCTAAATTTTGAAAATCGGTCCAGTATTTCTGAAATTCTAAAAATGGCCACATGTTAAATCCCCATATACATCTTCACTCTGTGAATATGTCTATGGGGATTTAACATGGGAAACTTGTTTTAACGCAATACAATCAATATTGGACCAAATGTCACGAAATAAAGAGAAGGCTCATTCTTAAATTTTCCTTTAATTTAATATTATCGAAAAATATATCGTTTTTGAATTGTTTATATAGCCGTAACATTTTGGCAGCTTTCGTGAAACAGCCACTAGTTACATGATGATTTTCATTGACTATTAACCCTTTGAACCCGAAATCCCGCTATAGTGGTTTATGCAAAAAGTACAGATCCAGATGAGCCGGCTCGTAACGAGCCGTCTCATCAGGATCTGCACTTTTTGAAAGTAATTTTAATATTTCTTAAAAACAAAAACACCCCCTTTTCATAAACGGACGAATCTGAAAATCATTTTGTGACCATTGGGTTGAAAGGGTTAACAGCACGTTGTGTGAATGGCGATCAGCGTGGAACCGGACCAGACTGCGTTGATGCGCATGCTGGTACGGGCATACACTGGTCCCAAAGATCATAATTCCTGTACTGGCTAGTCTAGTTCCAGCGAACATCTCTCGATACCGGTTAAAACTGATAGTTAACAACACATCGTGTGTTTCACATACAGTGGGGTCAGCGTGTAAGTGCACACACGAACGAACACGACTGGTTGGTTCCAACCTGTCGTTCGTTCGTGTGTGCACTTACACGCTGACCCCACTGTAGCTGACGACCAGTGTAGAACCAGAACGGACTGAGCCAAAATATGGAATGATCTACCAGTTTATGTTAAAGCTGCCAAGTCCGTGTAAGAAGACCTACTACATGTTGATACAAGTACTCAATATGCTTAGCTCTTAATTTAATACTCATGTGCGGTTTCATCATACATATATTAACACCATCTTCATGCAAGTGTTGCCTTGTGTTTATATGTTAATACTCTCATCCATATTATGTGTTAAAGGTGCATGCCCACTCAGTAGGTACAACATGTTATTTATATCAGAGACATCATCTGATACATTTTCTGGCAAAAGAAACATTCATTCACCATTACCCCACGTATTGATTGGCAGTATTATACATTTTATATCAAACGGTAATTTCCACACTGATATCAGGGGCGATAACCGTGTTTTATACTTTATAATCTGTCGAACATATTATTTTTTCAAATGACACATTTAATTAGGATAAATAATTAAAAAATATAATGCCTCATTTGCATATGAAAATAGCCTGATACCACCGCGCGTCACTATCAGTAAAATAAATATTACTAAATGATTATATATGTATAGTGGGCACTCGTAATGTTTAGAACTCGGGGAATAGTGACACAATTATACACTGATTTAATTCCTATAAAGAACATTTTGTGCCTACTGAGTGGGCATGTACCTTACATCGTGTGTTTTACTTACTGGATGACGACCAGTGTAGAACCAGAACAGACTGCGCAGATGCGACTCTGCTAACAAATCCCTACAATTTGATATTCGTTTATAAGCATTGTTAACTACACTCGTTTACTCGATGTCCAAGAGAGTGAGGAAAATACTTGAGTTAACGAACATTTGAGTTAACGAACGTTATTAAATAGGAAAACATGTACTTCGGCCCAAAACCTTGAGTTTGAGTTATCAGTAGTTCCACTTATTAATAAGAGGGTTTGTGTTAACCAGTGTAGACTGTACCATAACTTAAATTATTGTTGTGCGGTCAATTTACTGAATGGCGACCAGTACAGAACCTGACCAGCGCAGGCTGGTCTGGGTCTACACTGGTCGTAAAGCCATAACACCCATTTCTCCAGCAGTTATCAAAGTCCGCGTTCTAGAGCGTTGATCGATTGTCATGTACGTTCGCTGGACATTGGCAGCAAGACGAAATGTCATATAATAATTACAGTGGTATACCGTCATTCAGGACATTGGCCGGAATTATACGAAATTCAATACAATAATTACCCGTATTATACAGCCCTTCATACGTTGCTGTGACTCAGAAATGGGCGTAATGGTGGTGCGACCAGTGTAGATCCAGATCAGCCTGTGCATCCGCACAGTCTGATCAGGATCTGCACCGTTCGCCATACCGTCAATGAGACACATGTCATGCGTCTCTGACAACATGATCGTTATCAGGCGACATGAGTGTGCTGTTTGATCAGGAAGTAATCTAGTCTTAGAACCCATAAGCCCCATCGCTACTCTGGTCTCAGAACACATAAGCCCCATCACTACTGCGGTCTCAGAACCCATAAGCCCCATCGCTACTCTGGTCTCAGAACACATAACGCCCGAATACGTATTCGACTGGACCGGTAAAAAATATATGGGCCATGCTATATTACCTATCGCTGGTATTGATTTCGTTCGAAAAAGGGTAAACAGTTTACATGATTATATAATATGGCCTCGTTTACTACCTCTACGTGTAACATACACCCCCACCCCTATTCCAGGCATATCTTCTATCTTACCGATGCTCGTGTCACGAGTGTTTACCTTAACCAAGTCCAAGAGTGCAAACAGTACAGATAGACCACACATATCATATGAGACACACCATGCGATTTTGTACAGCGGAACCTCTCTTTATCCCGTCAACACAGTGCGTATGTGCCGTGAAACACGGTGCCGTGAAACGTTTTTGATATCCTGTCAATACGACCTAATCACTGCGTATGAATATGTGCGGCGGCTGGGGCTATTTTGTTTGCATTTTAAAGCCATTTGTAGGTGTTGACGGGATAAATAGAATAGTAGGTTATTGCCCTAAATGGGAAAACATATCTGGCGCGGCACGGAAACGGGATGTGCTCAGCAGAGGCTCGCCCATCCCGTTTCCTAAGCATTGCCAGATATTGTTTTCCCATTCTCAGCACTAACCTACTATTCTCTGTAATCCGGACACCAAGCAAACATATGTTATCTTATTTTTTATGAGTTTCTTGGTCATTTATTTCAGGTCATAATGTCTGTTCGTGATCGCATATATAGCACACATCTTTGGCTCTGAATGATCAAATGCCTGATGTACAGTGAAACCTCTCTAAGCCGGACACCCTGGGAGGTCCCCAGGGTGTCCGGCTTAGAGACGTTTCACTGTACCTGAACAATTGCGCGATATCTCATGAAAACTATATTTACGATTTTTCCGTTGATGACGTCGAAAGATAAAAGAAACTTTCATAGCAGCGCGACGTCATTTACAGAAAATATCACATTTTCTCTAAATAAATTTCATGAAAAATCACGCAGGTTCGTAGGTACAAAATCACATGGAGTGTCTCGTATGTACTATTGTCAGATTCACAATAACCTCCCTATTGTCGTGGTTGGTCACATGACAATGTCGTGTCGAATTACTAATTCCAGTTGATGGTCTTGGGCTACATTTGAATACTTGTCTATCGGCAGTGATCCCCCAGAGATAGTTAATATTGCCGACTCTCTATCCCTCCAGATGATCGTCGTATTCGGACATTGGTCGAGAAAACGGACCTACTGTCTGTTTCACGAAACCTGCCCAAATTGTACGGCTATAAACAATGCAAAAACAAGATTTGTTTCGATAATGTTAAGTAATAGCAAAATTTAAGAATGAGCCTGCTTTTTATTTAATGACATTTGGTGCAATACCGATTTTATTGCGGAAAATAATTGTTATTTTGTTTCTTTAATTTCAGAAATAGTGGACCGATTTTCATTTGTTTTCATAGTTCGATCATTTCCAAGATCTCTATCCGTCTCTAGCATGGTCGTATTCTGACCCCTGGCCGAGAAAATGGACCTTCTGACATTTACGATGTTCTTGGCCCGACCGCGCTTTCCTACACTGTATGAGGAGACGGCAAGCGTGCTGTCTGATTTGGAGCTACGTTTGTAGCACATATCGTCAAGAAAATCATAGAAAATTGATCATGCCATGTGTGAAAGGGCCACATGATGCCTTTTAATGACATTTACAACATTTTTTCTTGTAATCTTCACATACATACGATCCACTCGCGATCAACGGACCTAGGTAAGGACATTTAACTCATATACGGTTATACAAATTTCTAAAATAAATCTCCAATCTTTCTCATGTCTCATCGAAAGTATATGTTGTGACCACTCATTTGAACCGTCTCGCCGAGACGGTTCAAATGAGTGGTCACAACATATACTTTGGTTCAGAAATAAGGAAAATAGATAGAGATGAGACCACACATGGTGGCCACACATATAGGGAGATACGAGAAGACTAATCAGATTTGTCTATCAGCAAAATGGGAACTCACCAGCATGAAATGGGTTAAGTGACGAAATTCCGAACAGAGTAAGCCCTGTAACAGACTGCGCGGATGTGTAGACTGACCTGGGGATACGGTGATAGCATACGTAGTAAGGAAATAGAAAACTGATCTTGCCGCATTCGCAAATGTCAAATGGTGCTCTTTTAAAGGTCATACTGTCCGCTTGACGCTCTAATCGCGATTGACGGACTTACATGTAAGGCTACTTAAAGGTACATGCCCACTCATTACAAGGTGCATGATCACGTGGTTACAACAACAACAACGTCGCCCACTCCAAAGTAAGTATTATTTGATATTTTCCTTAATATGCAACGGATTTTGATGAAAAATGGCGCAGCAAACGCGTCTTCATGAGCTGAATTTTTTGGTCTATGGAGTTTGGCACAGACGTATGTCGTTTTTGCGAAGAATCGATTTCCGTGTCGGAAAATACAGAGACCACCAAATGCAGCTTAACAAGACGCGTTTGATGCGCCATATTTCATCAAAATCCGTTACGTAATAAGTACACTATGCAATAATACAATGTACGTACTTTGAATCGGTCCTTGTTGTTATTGTTAGTACCACGTGATCATACACCTTGCATTAGGCACAAAATCTTCTTTATAGGAATTAAAAAATTGTATAATTGTGTCAATATTCCACCAGTGCTAAAAATTACGAGTGCCCGCAATACAGATATAATCATTTAGTAATATTGATTTACGCGCGGTGGTATCAGGCTATTTTCATATGCAAATGAGGCATGATATTCTTTTAATTATTTATACTAATTAAATGCGTCACCTGACAAGAAAATATTTTCGACAGATAATAAAGTATGATCATTGCACATCAAAAAATAAATACATTTAATAAATAGTAATGTCCGTTAACATTTTAAGGAAACACAGTTATCGCCCCTGATATCAGTGTGGTAATTTACGTCTGATATAAAATGTATAATAATGCCAATCAGTACGTGGGCTAATGGTGAATGAATGTTTCTTTTGCCAGAAAATGTCTCCGATAATGTCTCTGATATAAAGAACAGTTGGTGCCTACTGAGTGGGCATGTAAATTTAACTGAAGAAATGACAAACAGCGTAAACCGTTATAATCAGACAATGCAGATAGTGATGGGGTTACGCTGATCGTACTGGCCGTAAGGAAAGGCGATGAGGAAAGAAACATTGCGGTATTTGCCACTTTGTCCTAATGCTTTTGAATGGTCATACTATCGAACTTACGATCGATTCGTGACCGTGGGTGGTCACGAATCGATCGTAAGTTCGATAGTATGACCATTCAAAATCATTAGGACAAAGTGGCAAAGTGGATCCACTCAGCAACAGCGTAGGCATCCACGCAATCATAGCAGGACCTACACTGGTCTCACATGTCATAAGGTACATTTTCTCAGTCGGGGGCCATTTTTACCTCACAAGAGACACTGTCTATTAAGGTCTTAGACAGTATTAATTGAAAACCGGCTGTCCAGTATTGTCCGATGGCCCGCGGCCTGTAGAATACCAATTCCAGCTTGGCGCGTGTGTTTGCATAATGTAATTCATTCTCAGCGCTCCAGATAAGATGCGTATTGACGTATTTTACGCACTGATTTTTCTTTAGCTGAATACGCATCGATTATCAACAGTGGCAGTACAAAATATGCCCAGCAAAGTGAAAATACGCATTGATTTTCAAATTGAGTAGTGGAAATACTTTAATAAAATTGAAAATGTGCTTATATGTAGCTACATGTACATGTAAGCTGCAAAAAGCACACAGTTTCGAAAATGTACTTAGTGGCGCTGCAACACTGTTTGCTTTTTGCAGCTCAACTAAGTACATTTTCAACTGTATTACAGTATAAATAAGTGTATACGTAGTAATAATACACTCAAATACGTGAATGTTTTAATTTGTTTTGATCATTTGTTCCCTATGTATTAATGAAGAAAATCAATAATCTATTTGCAAAAATGAAATACGCATTTAATTTGAAATCAGGGGGTACAATAATCTTTAAGCACAAAGCTTATCTGGAGCCCTGAGTAATACATGCGGTACAGTTGACCAGACTGGTGTCCGGTTAGACTTGTTCATATACCAGTGTAGCTACTGTGTCAAATGGTATGCTAAGCGATCGCCGGCGAGTGTCTCCACGCACGAAGGTCAAGGTCACCACAGTCAAGGTCAGTGTCGTAATGTGGGGAAGCTATTTGATAATGATCCGTCTAACGGATAAGGACAGGAATTATTCGACATTTCGACGTACGTCCACAATTGTTGACATGATGGTCCACGATATAGACCTTGACCTTGGCCAAATATTCATCCAGTGGGTTACTGAGCGCAGAAATAACACTCGTAATTGAATGTAGTTTCAATAAATGTCTGCAAAAAATCCCCAGCGGGGTTCCAATTTCTGGCTGACGGCCTTACTACCAATGTAACTGCGATCCAAATGGCACTGGGTGGATAGCCATCAATCCGAAGAAGTGAATTACATTTGGTCGTATGTCCGAAATAAGCCAATTCCCCCAGTCATAGCCACATAATAATTATGGTATTTATCAGGTAACCTGCCCTGTATTGACCGAATACGTACTGACTGATACAATAGTATTGACCTGATACACACATCCGGGTTACAACGAAGTGAACACTGACTTTCCATTGGTCGGATGACGTCACGTGACGTTACCAAATGACGTCAATGTAATGACGCGATGTAAACAAGTCCGCCTTCTATCCATAGACAACGACGTTATCTGTGGTCATTTTCGAGCATAAAACGTTACCTGATAAATAGAATACCAAGTTACTGTCGTTTGATACCAAGATTATCAGGCTCGGCTCGGAAACGGTAGGAATTCCTCGGCAAGCCTCGGAATTTCTACGCGTTTCCTAGCCGTAGCCTGATATTCTCTATTAACACAGCCATCTGCTTCTGTGCTCATACGTATGACCTACAGTGGAACATCTCTAATTATTTTGAAATGTCACACGGTCCATTTTGTCTGTTGCGTGCCTAATAAATCGACACAGATATATGGCGTCCACCGAGGTATGTGATAGTCCCTGCGTGTACAAATGAGACACGCCATGCGAATTTGTACCTAAGGCCATCTGCGTAATTTCATGAAATACTTTTATAAAATTTACTCTATTTTCCGTAAATGGCGTCAAAAGTTGACAAAACTTTCAGAGTATATGTGGAATAGTATTCCGCATGTACTCTAAAATAAGTGTCAACTTTTGACTTACTGTATGAAAAATATTGTAAAATTTTGAAAGCGTATTTCATGAAATTACGCAGTTGTCCGAAGGTATAAATCTCGTCTTAAATGTGGTTAGAGATATAAAACAGGTGTTGCAATCCGCGTCAGCGTCAAATGTTTCACGTCGAAATATGCGCCGGATTCCTATTCAGCTACATGCAAAATATACTGCATGAACACATTTTCGTCTAGCAACCGGCGCAAAATTATTTAATACACGAAAGATGCATTTATGCAATAGCGCTAAGTAGAGCCGAGCGGCATCTCGTTAAGAAACCGGTGCATTTTATTCAACCTGAACCAGTTTACGCCGGTGCACGAGTTTATCATAGGTAAATACCACGTGAATGGTTGAGGAAATCCTAATTAAGTTTAGAAACCATCAGAAAGACAGAGAAATAAAATTACCATGGAAACAAAAATATGCCTCTAATTATTAGAGGCATATTTTTGTTTCCATGGCAATTCTATTTCTCAGACTTTCGGTTGGTTTCAAACATAATTAGGATTGTTTTTACCATCCCTGTCATGTGTTATTCACATGTGCAGCACATTCTGCTATAATAAATTGAACGGCGCTGATAATACTGAATACATTAGTAACGTCAATGAACTTGCCACTAAAATATTGACGTTACAGCCTTAAACACAGTATTTCATTTGCTACGATACGAGGTCGTGTCCTACCAGCTGTAATTCGATATTAATTGCATAATTATGTTCTAACTATGCTATTACAGCAAGCAAGATAACATTTATTCTCATATTAACATGTGCACATTCCGCCAAAATATTTACATTAGCGGTAATAAAATTGCGGAATGTGTTATAATACGAGGTCGTGTCCGAACTAAGCTAGAAGCCTTGTTGTTCATATACAGCTATACTGATGAAAGTCGAAACATGCCGAATGCCTTTGCAGCGCAGTGCATAGGCAAACGTATGTAATGAAATGTTCGAATGCATTTGACCTTCGCCTTGACATGGGTGATATATAAAATTAAACTACTGCTACTGGTAAGATGTGTCCCGTCAACACAGTGCGTATGTGCCGTGAAACATTTTTGATATCCTGTCAATACGACCTAATCACTGCGTATGAATATGTGCGGTGGCTGTGGCTATCTTTTTGCATTTTAAAGCCAATTGTAAGTGTTGACGGGATAAAGAGAACAGTAGGTTAGTGCCGTGAATGGGAAAACATATCTGGCGCGGCACGGAAACGGGATGTGCTCGGCAGAGCCTCGCCCATCCCGTTTCCTAAGCCTTGCCAGATATTTTTTCCCATTCACAGCACTAACCTACTGTTCTCTTTAAACTTGTCTATGTACCGACATATCAGTGCAGGTAGGGCTTACGATTGCCAAGATATACATGGTACTTAAAACCTTCAAAGGGGCATATCGGGAGTTTTTTAAAAACTACTATTAAAAATAAAAACGTGTTGTCATTATGACCCTGTGTAAAGTGGTTTAATTAAAGATATAGAGGATATTCATATTTATGCAACGAATATCCTAACGGCACTCGTGAAATATGGACATTTCACACCACTCGATGAACATATATGTCATATTCTAACGGCACTCGTGAAATATGGACATTTTACACCACTCGATGAACATATATGTCATATTCGTTGCACAAATATGAATATTCTATTTATTATATACCGCTCCATGGGAATTAGCAGTTGTTTAGACTGTATACGGTAATGAATGTGTATTTGCAGCCTATTTGCGCTGCTTTGTGAAGATGCGCGTTATGAATATAGATAGCGGAAGTAGTCATATTTTCACTGGAAGTTGTTTATTTCATCGATGAGAACATATGACTTTTATTTACATTGTATAACTATATATTTCATGGGTAGGTATATAATAAATGGCGATACTAGAACCGCTGGGTTGTTTCTATTTTCATCCATATAGGTACATAAATATTGGATTTCCTATCTTGTTGCGTTCAAGAAGATACTTATGTACCGATATCGGTGAATATTGAAACAACCCAGCAGTCGTATATCGTCATATATCTTCAATTAAACGACTTTACACAGGGCAATGGTGAAAACACATTTTTATTTTTTATATTATTTTTTTTTCCAAACAAAATCTGATATGCCCCTTTAACGCAAATACGAAGCGAAGGGGGACGCGCAAACGCACAGGCGCACGGACACATGTCAATATCGCCGACTAAATCGCGTTCACCGCAATCGGGCGTGATAAAACCGCAGGTAGGTTTTAAAGAATATAGCGAACAGGCTGTTTTCAATTAGAATAGGCGGTCTTACTTTGATGCAAGGTGTTCAAAGCAAATCTACGATTGCGCCAAATTACATAATTACACATACCTAGCAGGTAAGTAAGTATTTAGACGAGCAGTTACAATATGAATCAGGCTATACGTGTAAGTTTCTTCATACAACCGTGTTGCAGTGGAACCTGGCTATGTCGGAACACCAGAATATGGAATCGTGCTTAATAGCCCATCGACATTGAAGAGTTCATTTAAGACCAACTAAAACCAGAATTACTCATTTCGCTCAAGTTTGATGGGTTTAACTTTGGTTTATCTCCTTTAATACACGGATAACATTTCTCTTGGTGTTTGGCCAACAGTACCCTATGGATAAATCTTTTATTTTATTAATTCGTTCGCACGAAATAACAATTCGTTCCCTCAATTTAACAATTCGTTCCCACGAATAAACAATTAATTCCTACGAATTAACAATTCGTTCCCACGAATTAACAATTCGTTCCCTCAATTTAACAATTCGTTCCCACGGGAACGAATTGTTAATTCGTGGGAACGAATTGTTAATTCGTGGGAACGAATGGTTAATTCGTGGGAACGAACGAATGGTTAATTCGTGGGAACGAATTGTTATATCGTGGGAACGAATTGTTAATTCGAGGGAACGAATTGTTAAATTGAGGGAACGAATTGTCATTTCGTAGGAACGAATTGTTAATTCGAGGGAACGAATTGTTATATCGTGGGAACGAATTGTTAATTCGAGGGAACGAATTGTTAAATTGAGGGAACGAATTGTTATTTCGTGGGAACGAATTCATAAAAAAATAATCCATGTCTTCTGCGGGGTTCCGCAGTACCCATACCTATTGTATGGTGGGTCGGTAAATGAACAGTTCGTCTCTTCATTCCTTCGCCGTGTAGAGGCGAACATTAGGACCTTAAATGTCATTCTTTCGTTTCTACGCTGCATAGAGACGAAAATTAAGGTACTTATTTTCGTCCCTATGTGGTGGAGAAAGGAAGGAGCGCAGTTTAGCGTTATGTTGACGTCCTTTACGGAGAATATGAATGACTTTCGAAATCAGTATCGGGAGCAATCGGCGATGCGATTAATGAGCTAACACCGGGGGTGGCTGGGGCGGGGAGGGGGGGGTGGGGGCGGGGGCTCATATAGCCTCATATAGAATACGGACAAAGACATGTAGTCATTGATGTTCAGTCTCTGGATTTTGGAGTTTACAATTGTGTGACGGATAGTGGGGTGGTTTAGGGACATTTGCTGGGCTGGGGTGGGAGGGAGCGTGGCCTTATTTTCTGAGCCGCTCTCATACAATAGCGACACGTGCAGACCCAGATCAGACTGCGCGGATGCGCAGGCTGATCTGAGCTGGTGCACGGGCGTCACGGGCAGGTCATATAGATACTACGATGTATGCATATATCCAGTATAATCGAATCACCAAGGCAGGCCATTCATTGACTGCAGAAATATGAACTCCAAGTTCCAGTTGAATCAAAACATATGGCCGAGCCATGCGTGTATTGCAGAAATATTAACTAAAAGCTGTCTAAAATAATTCGAATTCCGACAGCTACCGGCATTTTTGTATATACTAGTTCTTTGATCGGCGGTTGCTATGAAAACGTCCTGGTGCCAATGCTAAAATAGTTTTATCTCCTTAGTATCTCCTAATTAGGAGTTAATATCTCCTACTTAGGACTTACTATTTGCGACAATGCTAAACAATGTTTTATCTCCTAATTAGGAGATACTAACTCCTAATTATGACTTAGTATACATATATACATATATTTTAACATTGGCACCAGGATGCTTCCATAGGTTGCAGTCTATCGAAATACGTTTCGAATTCCGCGACCTACCAGCGTTGTTGTATGTCTTTGATCCGCCGCTGCAATTACCACGATACTAGTAATTTGGTGTAGAATTATTACAGTGTGCTGCATAAATAGAGAATAGTAGGTTAGTGCCGTGAATTGGAAAACATATCTGGCAAGGCTTAGGAAACGGGATGGGCGAGGCTCTGCCGAGCACATCCTGTTTCCGTGCCGCCCCAGATATTTTTCCCATTCACGGCACTAACCTTCTATTCTATTTATCCCGTCAACACCTACAAATGGCTTTAAAATGCAAAAAAATAACCCCAATCACCGCACATATTCATACGCAGTGATTAGGTCGTATTGACAGGATATCAAAAATGTTTCACGGCACCGTTTTTTACGGCACATACGTACTGTGTTGACGGGATAAAACATGTTTCGTTGTCATGTGTTTAAGTAATAGTTATAGTTCATATATGAAACTTTTAATAAATTAATTTCTTAGAGTAATATGTGAACTATAACGTACTTATTGTTTACCAGCCCACTCGCGAAGCCCCTAAACGTGATTTTGAATAGCTATACTAGCATGTGATTGGCGGTGTGATAAGTGAGCGCGTGGGTGGGAGGCAATATGCATTGCATCTGTCGAACGGGTGACAACAAGGTGTAAAATCAGTTCTAAATATATCGCTGAACATTTAATGATTAATTTAATAGATATATTGGCGAAAGCGTCTCAATATGCGATTAATTGAGACGAAATGCTGTTCTTTCATTGGTCGACAAACTAGGGTAAACAATAGTTGGCACCGGGGTTCATTCAAACTCCACGTCACCGTCGCAAATCTCTCGTAAAATATCACGAATTTGAGTTCTGCAATATTGATATTAAAGTATGTACATGTTATATCTGTAAATATAAATATAATCTTCAGCAATATCTTGGTATTTCATTAGAATTGTCTCCAAGGAGACAATTCTAATGAAATACCAAGGCATGTTTTAATTTCGAAGCAAACTATTCGATAATTGCTGTCTGTTGATGTGTAAACAGTAGTGTGATTCTATTTTTTATTTTACCCAATTCAAATTTTGACCCAATTGCTGCAGAAATGATGGAGTGACAATACTCAATTACTAATTCCTTATCTGAAGCGCTGATCTTTACACTCTAGTTGCATTACCATTTCATGGCCATGTCTGACCATATACCGCTTTTCACAATATAATATTTACAATGTCCTTACATTCATAATGGAAACGCCCATGCAACGTATTGCGTTTATATCCCAGTACATTGATTCGTTAAAGTTTTGACGTCATTAAAGTACATCACGTTCATCGTCGTTGTCAATAACGTCAAGAGTATTCTTCATTTTAACGCCATATTTAGTTATTTACATTTTTGAAACTATCAGAAAATGCAGTGTAAATATAAGTAATAAAACCATGGGCTGTTGCGTTTACTGTGGTTTAAACTATACATTGGTCTGTTTAAAGTGCCTGGAGTCCAAAGGAGGACGCCACGCACTTTAAAAATACCAAATGTATTGTAACCCAAGTAAACGCAACAGAAGGACTACACGCACTTTAAAAATACCAAATGAATTGTACCCCAGCTCATGGTTTTATTCATTAATTATAAAGCACTGTTATCTAGTCTTGGCTTTCATCATGTATGGTTAGCACAATGCGTTGGCGATATCAAGTATTGTTTAAGCATATTAAAGCAGAGGTTATTTGATAATTTTATCCAAAACTCGAATTCCAGACTAGTGGAATCTAGTCGAGCACTTGTTTACAGACAGTTTGCACAGTTTGAGTATCAGTCATATTTTGACATTTTCACAATTAGACAATTTCGGATTTCCTTCACAAAACTTAGAGTGTCCTCACATAGATTAGCTATAGAAACAGGAAGATGGCACAAGCCAAACAAAATACCCATTGAAAACATAAAATGTAATCTATGTAACGTTTTAGAAGATGAATATCATTTTCTATTTGAATGCGCTATTTACACTGATTTACGCTTGCAGTATGTAGGTACATTTTACCGACATCGTTAAATGAAGGGTTTGAAAAGGGGGAATTATCTCACACCCAAAAACAAAGTGTATTTTCTCTATTATTCAAGAAAGGCAATCCAGAAAATATCGAAAACTGGAGACCAATATCTCTCCTAAATGTCGATTATAAAACAGCTGCAAAAGTCCTAGCAAAAAACGTTTTTACGTTTTAAAAAACAAAAAATTTACCGAACATCATTAGTTTAGACCAACAGGGGTATATTAAAAATTGATATATTGGGAATAATATAAGACAAATTCAAGATATAATTGATTATACTGACATTCTTGATTTGGATGCAGCTATGCTTTTTGTAGATTTTAAAAATGCATTCGATACAGTAGAATGGGATTTCATGTTTGAAGTACTTAGGAAATTTGGATTTAAAACAACATTTATAAGATGGGTTAACGTTTTATACCAAAATATATCAGCATGTGTTATAAACAATGGCTGGAAATCACAGCTAGTATATCCCGTGGAGTCAGACAAGGGTGTCCTCTGTCTGCACTTTTATTTATAATTGTTGTTGAAATTCTAGGTATCAAGGTTAGAACAAACAACGAAATAAACGGTATATCTGTAAAAACAGACACTACGAAAAAACAAATAAAAATTACTCAACTAGCTGATGACACTACACTTTTCTTAACGAACGAAGCAGATGTAGAAAATACATTGAAAACAATTGAAGAATTTGGCACATTCTCAGGGCTAAAACTAAATAAAAGTAAAACAGTAGGTCTCTGGGTAGGAAAATCAAAACATAAAGCATGTAAAACAGTTTTAAATATAGAATTCACAAACACTTCTGTGAAAGCACTAGGTGTTTACTTCGGAAATGTTAAAGAAGAATGTGAAAATCTCAACTGGACTGACAAAATAAGCCAGTGCGAAAAAATAACAGATTCATGGAATAAAAGAAAATTAACATTTTATGGCAACATATTGGTAATAAAATCTCTTCTTTTATCCAAACTGACATACCTAATGCAAACCATAGTTACACCGAAATTCATAATTAACAAAATAAGTTCCATAGTTTACAGATTCTTATGGAATGGTAAAAATGATAAAATTAGACGCTCAATCATCATTGGAAAAAAATAAAACGGAGGTTTAGAAATGATTGATATCGAAACATATGCGAATAATATGAAATTAGAGTGGATTAAATCACTGAAATCCATTGATAACGCCAATTGGAAATTGATACCTGCATTCTTTCTTAATCAATATGGTAATCATTTTCTTATATTCAACACGAACCTGGACTCCATCAAATCGTTACCTAATGTACACCTCAGTATTCCTGCATTCTACAAACATCTTATTGGAATTTGGGCAGATTTTTGTATTGCGTTGAATAAAGAAAGCCCAAAACATTTTTATGATATCCGTAAACAAATCATTTGGGGTAACAAATATATAAAACATAACGGTAAATGCTTAATTTTCAAACGCTGGATAGACGCAGATTTGATTTTCATTAACGATATAATTTCTAAATTGATACCACTCGTATTCTTTCCCGCTTGAAAAATAAGCAAAACTGGATCTCGGAAATTAACACTATTAAAGAGTCAATACCAAGAGCCTGGAAAATTACTTTGACAACCACAGAGTCCATTCAGACAAAAGTTAAAACTAGCTTGACTACGGTTTACATAAATAATAAACCATTCGAAAACATCACGAACAAAGAACTATATTATATACTACTGAAGAAAAAAATAGAAATACCATATATCCATAAATACTGGGAACAACAATTTCAGCAGAACATTTCATGGGGATCCTTTTATTATGTCCTAAACAAAGTAGTAATTGATAACCGCGTTAAACAATTTAAATACAAAGCATTACATAGAATTCTAGCAACGAATGAAAACCTGTTTACCTGGAAAATCTCAAATAGCCCTAATTGTAAACATTGTAATGTAAAAGAAACGTATGATCATTTTTTCATTACATGTAGGTATCTGAATGAATTTTGGACAAATAGATCCAAATAGTCCGAAAATGTGGAATTGACAAATCAATCCGTTCGCTTGAGTTTCTTATCCTAGGATACAAACTTCAGCTTAAGGAATATGAATATATTAATAGTATACTGTCATATTTCGTATTGTATATACAAAACACACTTTATTACTGAAGCAAGAACTCGTAAATCGAATATGTTAAAGCTATTATACTACGACTTATTGATTGTCTCAAAAGTTCTTGAAAACCGTCAGAAGCTTTCTTCTGTTTTCAATAATGTTTTGAAACACTTGAAAGTCGTGATGTAGTATGATATACTTTATTAAGTGTTTACCGGAATACTTATGTACAATTGAACATGTAAACAATCAAGGTGGGCGCTGACCAGCGTGTGCATCACTCACACTCTAATATGCGTCTACATTGCTTGATGTATCTGCGAGTAATCAATACATACCGCTATATTCGTGGCCTGTATTGTTTAGGTAAATATTACCATTACAGCGCTGAATTATTTTTCGTCTGCTGTTTTAGTTTAATTTCCATTTTTTCTTTAATACAACATGATTTTGCAGCACTTGAGAATCATCTCCACTGGAAACGATTCTGGAGTCCTGCTGGGCCATGTTGTTTGTGCTGTTGAGAAATATGAAACAATAGCAGACGACAATGTTCGTCTCCCGCATTCAAAAGGTTGAACAAATATTATGAACAACAATATATACATGCAAATGTTTATTATACACTGTTTGTTATACAGAGCAAACACCACGCCTGATATCAATTTAAAAAAACCCGTAAGAAACCGAGTAGACTACGACCAGACTACACGTCCGTGTGTTCTGATCAATGTCCTCAATGACTGTCTTTCATGATGCAGAATTAAGTTGATCATCGAATATCAAGAGAGCATCATAATATGATCGAATACACTGAGTGTAGATATGAAAACATAACCAGAATAGGCTCTGATCAGCCTGTACATCTGTGCGGTCTGATCATAGCTCACACTACATGCAAATATGTAATACAAATCAAACTACTACTCACATGTTAGAATCAGAGTATATTCTGACCAGCATGTATGTATGTACATCTGTGCAGTCTGATCATAGCTCACACTACATGCACATATGTAATACAAATCAAACTACTACTCACTGTTAGACAATCAGAGTATATTCTGACTAGCATGTATGTATGTACATCTGTGCAGTCTGATCATAGCTCACACTACATGCAAATATGTAATACACATCAAACTACTACTCACTGTTAGACAATCAGAGTATATTCTGACTAGCATGTATGTATGTACTCTGTGCAGTCCTGATCATAGCTCACACTACATGCAAATATGTAATACAAATCAAACTACTACTGACTGTTAGACAATCAGAGTATATTCTGATCAGCCTGTACATCTGTGCAGTCTGATCATAGCTCACACTACATGCAAATATGTAATACACATCAAACTACTACTCACTGTTAGACAATCAGAGTATATTCTCACCAGCATGTATGTATGTACATCTGTGCAGTCTGATCATAGCTCACACTACATGCAAATATGTAATACAAATCAAACTACTACTCACTGTTAGACAATCAGAGTATATTCTGACCAGCATGTATGTATGTACATCTGTGCAGTCTGATCATAGCTCACAATACATGCAAATATGTAATACAAATCAAACTACTACTCACTGTTAGACAATCAGAGTATATTCTGACCAGCATGTATGTATGTACATCTGTGCAGTCTGATCATAGCTCACACTACATGCAAATATGTAATACAAATCAAACTACTACTGACTGTTAGACAATCAGAGTATATTCTGATCAGCCTGTACATCTGTGCAGTCTGATCATAGCTCACACTACATGCAAATATGTAATACAAATCAAACTACTACTCACTGTTAGACAATCAGAGTATTATCTGACCAGCATGTATGTATGTACATCTGTGCAGTCTGATCATAGCTCACACTACATGCAAATATGTAATACAAATCAAACTACTACTCACTGTTAGACAATCAGAGTATATTCTGACTAGCATGTATGTATGTACATCTGTGCAGTCTGATCATAGCTACACTACATGCAAATATGTAATACAAATCAAACTACTACTCACTGTTAGACAATCAGAGTATTACTGACCAGCATGTATGTATGTACATCTGTGCAGTCTGATCATAGCTCACACTACATGCAAATATGTAATACAAATCAAACTACTACTCACTGTTAGACAATCAGAGTATTATCTGACCAGCATGTATGTATGTACATCTGTGCAGTCTGATCATAGCTCAGACTACATGCAAATATGTAATACAAATCAAACTACTACTCACTGTTAGACAATCAGAGTATTATCTGACCAGCATGTATATGTACATCTGTGCAGTCTGATCATAGCTCACACTACATGCAAATATGTAATACAAATCAAACTACTACTCACTGTTAGACAATCAAATTATATTCTGACCAGCATGTATGTATGTACGTACTGGTCGGAATCACACTGCTTATCGCTAACATTGATATTAATGGATAACTTACTTATCGACTTACAAAATGTATGTTTTACATGTTTGTTGCTTGTTATAAAATAATAAAAGGATTGTCTACAGGCAATTCAAAAGAAGAAAAAACAAAAAACATTTTACCGACAGCGCCCAAGTATGTTTAAAGGACTTAGTTTGATCAAGTCAAATAATCAAAGGAAAGTAAGAAACCTAGGAACGTTCATTGTTAAATCATTTAAAAGGAGAGATGAAATATTGTCACATCTATAATGTATGTCAACTTAAATGTTTATACACATTGATAGATATACGCAGGATAATTCGTATTATGTGCGTATGTCTGATCAGTAGTGGACATTTTCTTTCATACTTTGGCGATTTACAACATTTCAACGTACCCTTTTCTTACGTTCAAGTGTATTCAGAATTTTCCATATGAATTACTCTCTCTCTCTCTCTCTCTCTCTCTCTCTCTCTCTCTCTCTCTCTCTCTCTCTCTCTCTCTCTCTCTCTCTCTCTCTGTCTCTCATATGTGTCTGTGACTGGAGAAATAGGCTTATGGGTTTTGCGACCATTGTAGATCATTATCAGCCTGTGCATCCGCACAGTCTGATCAGGATCTGCACTGTTCGCCATTCCATCAATGAAACACCCGACATGCTTCCAACTAGCAATGTATGTCGTTATCAGTCTACAGGGGTGTGCTATTTGCTCTGAGGCTACACTGGTCACAAATCCCATATCATTCCATTACCGGTAACTCCCGACCAGAGACCTGGTTTAGAGCCGGCCTCCCTGATGTACGTATTTGACTTTCTTGTATGTCAGTTGAATCTGGTTAGACCCCTTATATGAGTAAATTGATATGATTATTCGTAATCCTATTAAATTTAGGGGAAGGGGCCAAATGGCTTTGGTGTGGTATGGACCTGGCACCTGGTCAGGATATTTAAATTTCAGGGCGGAATACACTGTTTTAGATGTAAATAGTCCGTTCAGATTTTAGGATCCCTCCCCCTCCCCAATGCAGCAGGTTTTTATACGGGAATCGAACCCGTTGGCCCGGCCTTAAATGCCCTTAGCAGTTTATAGGCCGTTAAACACCAACAAACAAATAAACAAACAAACACAATCCAATAAGCCCAATTTCTCCAGTCACAGCCACATATAACAGGCACAACCACGGTTGGTGCTACATCATTATGTATAACACAATATAGACGGGGAGTTCTGGACTAGCTAACGTCAGTCACAACGGACACACTGGCAGGTGATTACCGATATCGTGACGTTTCCCTGGGCAATTTACACGGTCCTGGCCGCTGCAGACTTAGAATGTAGGTTACATGTTGATGTAAATGGACCAAAAGGCGGCCAGTCATAAAAGTTAGATACATACACAGGCCCGTACGCAGAGGGGGTGCCACGGGTGCGTACACACCCCCCTTAACCCGTTCAACACCTCAGGCCTGTATAGTGGTACATGTATTGGCAAAAAGTGTAGATCCAGATGAGCCGGCTCGTGACGAGCCGTCTCATCAGGATCTGCACTTTTTGCAAGTAATTTTCATAATTTTGAGAACAAAAACACCCCATGTTCATAAATGGACTGGTATGAAAATCAGTTTGTGATGATTTAAATTGGTCGCAAAATTAACAAATCAAAATCCAATTACTTCGGAGTGAAAGGGTTAATCTGCCAAGGTCTGTCCATGAATGTGCAAAAAAACAATGTTTAGCACTTCGCGCCGTCGATAACGCATCCCCCTAAATTAATTCCTGCGTACGGGCCTGATACATGTAGAAAGCTACTAATAATAATTTATCAATGCCATATGCGTAAGTATCGTCATGCCCAACCCACTGCGTTAACCTTGCCCGGATTATCAACGTTTCTTAACAGCTAGTGGCAATGCCGACTCGCGATCAAGCAATTTGATTGTCTGAGCCTGAGCTGTAGCACAGCTCAGGCTCAGTCAATAAAGCTGCTTGATTTCAGGCGCAGTATTCAAGTATTTTGAAATAAATAAATTCAACAATATCGGCAAGATTAGCTGTTGTATATATTAGAATGGAGGTATGTGTCAAACTTTACAATATCAGTTGCGCATGTCACAACGCTAACTGTAAATGCCGTGTTGATAAAATATATTTAACAATTATTTTGCAAAATCCCCAATTTGTTTTCTATGAAACTTATAGATACAACGGAGTTCTGAAATACGATACAGGGGCGGATCCAGCATTTGGGTAACGGGGGGAGGGGGGTGGTGTCATATTTTCAAGCTCTTCGAAATGCACTTTCCTGTGTTTTACGGCATTTAAATTCAGACTCCAACTGGTGGTAAACTGTGATCTATGTAAACTCCGTGGCTGAACGGATGGGTTGCAACCCCGGAACCCCTCCTGATCCGCCCCTGCGATACTACGGGGCGCCATGCAGGACAGGTTAATTATGTGTACAAAATTGAGTTTTGTAACACTAAAAATCACAAAATTCAATTCTGTGTCACAAAATTCAATTCTGTGTCACAAAATTCAATTCTGTCAATTCTGTGTCACAAAATTGAATTCTGTGTCACAAAATTGAATTCTGTGTCACAAAATTCAATTTTGTGAAGACAGAATTCATTTTTGTCCACAAAAATTAGTTGCGTATGTCATCTCTACGTTGATTGGTTGAGATCGGTCTTAGTCCATTTTACTAGATGGTGGAGTACACTTGCAGGTTTAAATATTTCAATGCGAAATATAACCCAATATATCAATATTATACTTCTTTATGAACAGTTATTTTGGTTATATTATGATTACAAATGATACACCATATAAGCATATATACTTTGAAGGAGAAATAAGAAAAATATTCAGAATTTTCCCTCAATTATGTAAACAGGGTCAAACATAAAGTAGCCGGAATATAGCTAGACCTGAGAGCATGCCCATATATAAAGAATACCAGGCTAGTGTATTTTGATATCAAGTTTATCAGGCAAGGCTAGGAAACACGTAGGAATTCCGAGGCTTGCCGAGGAATTCCTACCGTTTCCGAGTCGAGCCTGATAAACTTGATATTAAAATACACTAGCCTGGTATTCTATTTATCAGGTAACGTTTTATGCTCGAAAATGACATTAGATGACGTCGTATTCTAACAGTAGATCTAACCTTGTGAAACAAATGGTATTGGATCTGTGTCTACTAGTTGCGAAGTTACGTGTTCGCAACTATGTGTCTACATGCATTATTTACAGTATACACCATCTTAGTACATGTATCCATGGTATCTACACAAATACTACAAATGGTTTCCTCTAAATGGCCCAATACACACATTCTGTTTATAAACACAGACAGCAGTCAGAACACAGGCCACAGCGCGTGTATTATTGATTTAACTGGGGCAAATGTACCTTGCGATACACACTAAATGACGTCAGTACTCGCGGGAGATCTACATGTACATGAATTATGTGTACAATTATAACGCAAATGAGTTTAAATACGAATGGGTTTGTCAACGTTTGACTGTTTGGAGATAGTTGAAGCAAAATGGCAGAATGAGAAATGAATCATCGGCAGAATGCGAAATAAATCATCGACATTGAATGTGTAGATCGGCGACCGTGACCATTTCTCCAGTGCAGTTTCTGACCAATGGTAGTCCTTCTTACATGCGTGTGCAGAATTGACAGAATTGAATTTTGTGACACAGAATTGAATTCTGTGGCACAGAATTGAATTTTGTGACACAGAATTGAATTTTGTGGACATAATTGAATTCTGTGGCACAGAATTGAATTTTGTGACAGAATTGAATTTTGTGGCACAAAAATGAATTTTGTTGACAAAATTGAGCCATGTCCCACTTGGCGCCCCGTAGATACACATCCTTAAATGAGGCTACTGTTTATCAATCTGAGTCATCGCTTTCTGGGCATACCTGAGATACAGTGCATACACAGTGGAACCTCTCTAAACCGGACACCCTGGGAGCTCCCCAGGGTGTCAGGTTTAGAGAGGCTCCACAGAATTGGAGGTTATGACCTGCAGAAAACACGAATGTGCGTGTACCTTGCAGGCATAAGCATACAGTGGTAATAGTATACAGTCGAACCTCTCTACAACGGCCAGCCATGGGGAGACTGAAAACTGGCTGTTGAAGAGAGGTGGCTGTTGAAGAGAGGTATATCATATAGAAATCAGAGCTACATTTAAGGTGCATATTTTTTCATTTTTTCGCCAAAACTGGCAAGTTGGAAGTGCTTAAGAATCGTCTCAATGAGACGATTCTAAAGCACTCCCAACTTGCCAGTTCTGATGAAGAATTAACAAAATCCCCCACAAAGTTTATCAAATTACGCACACTAACTGTGGTCGCAATTCATCACATTGCGTTTTGAAATTTTGGCCGTTGTAGAGAGGTGGCTGTTGTAGAGAGGTGGCCGTTCGTGGAGGTTCGACTGTATTCAATTAAATTCAATTTATTAGCATTTAAGCATAATTTGCTTCTGGCCCGCTACATTGTCACTGAAGGTGCGAGAAGAGCAAAGGAAATACAAGTCATACAGTATAACCATGGTAACTATATGTAAATACATGTAGCAAGATAACCTGTGAGTCGAGTTCAGACAAGATGGAAACCATTCTGTAAACAGTGACGGTCCTGGGCACCGTTTCACTAAACTTCGTACGACTAAAATGTTCGTAAGTGCAAACGTATGATAGTCTTTGAATTTCACATTAACAATGTTTTCTTGTAAACAATTATTGGATTTACATTTATGGAGCATAGCTGCAGCCTATGCTCAATAAATGTAAAGCCATCCATTGAAATTTCCAGACGATCCTAAAGTTGCACTTACGAACTTTTTAGTCTTACGAAGATTAGTGAAACAGGCCCCTGAACCGTTCATGATAATGCGTCGGCGGATCTGAGCCATCACTTGTATAGTATAAATGACATTGAAATCGATCAAACTATTTGTTGAGTGTTCGGTTTAGAGAGGTTTCATTACTCGGACATCCATTGTGTATTTCCAGGTACGTGGCCATTGTTTACCCGATCAAGGCACACATTCTGTGTGGGCGACGCAAGATCCTAGTGGCCGTGTCAATCATCTGGCCACTCGGGATCATCTGTGGCTTGCCGACCCTGTTCTTCAACACGGTGGAGTATCCGCACGTCACCGTCCCCTACCCCCAGTGCTACATCAAATTCCCCGAGCACCAGCACTACATGATATTCGACTTCACCCAGTTCGCCACTTTCTACTTCGTCCCCGTTGTCATACAGGGCATCCTTTACGCGATTATTGGCAAACGCCTCTACGCCAGCACCGATGAACTTCACAAGAGGTTCCAAATGCGTCAAGAAACCGGTGCCAAATGCAAGCGCGATAAAACTTCCGACACTATCAAAGCGAGAAAGGATGTTGTGAAAATGCTAGCCGCTAGCGTATTGGTCTACATCGTGTGTTACGCGCCACCGCAGGTGTTGTTATTCTACGACGCGTTCTCCGATAGGCCGTTTCCAATCACGTGGTCATTTAGAGTTTTCAGCATCGTGATTTCGAATGTGAATTCAGCCGCGAACCCTGTACTGTACAGTATATTCAGTCAGAATTTCAGACGGAATTTCAAGAAGTGTTTATGTTTTTTGTGCCTTAGGACTGCAAGGGAGTATGGCAGGGCGCGGTTTGATTCGTTCGATTCGAAAGGCATGTCGGGTAAAGTGAGCTCTTCGCGCACCACGACTACCTCACGTCTGTAAACATTGTGAGAACTTAAATGCATTGTGTCTCAGATCTGCGCAGTTTATGACAGTATATGTTAGTATATATTAGAATGAAGCACACATTCTTTGAATTTAATCAAATAAAATGGTGCGTATAGTTGATCATTTAAAATAAACATTTATATCCTATAAAGCCAAACGCTACATGTTAAATATCTGATATACACATCCGCCTGCGTTAATCTTACACAGCGCAGCTCAGGCTCAACCAATCAAGCTATTTGATTTCAAGCACAGTATTCAAGTATTTTAAAATCATGAAAATCAAACCTTGGTGAGATTTTTGTAGGCGGTTGTATCATCGGAAACATCGTGTCTTTAAAGGTGTCTCAGATGATATCTCAGATATTCAATTATAGGAATGAATGGCCTTTTTGTGGAATTTATCGGGGTATAAACTTGGAAAAGTCGAGGGAATACTGGACGAAGGCCGGAAGGCCTCGTCCAGTATTCCCGCGACTTTTCCAAGTTTATATCCCCGATAAATTCAACAAAAAGGCCATTCATTCCTTATAATTCCAGCATTTGAAATAAATTCATCAAGAAAATGTGTTTATTTTCCGTTTTCTTAAGAATTATTTTAACTGCGCCTCACGGTTACGGAAAGTAGTTCGGCGTGGGAGTTTACTGGGATATAAATTTTGGACAGAGACTTGCTACGGGCCAATCAAATGTTAGGGAATTGTGTAAATAATTTTGTGCTGGAATTATCGTGTCTTTAAAGGTGTCTCAGATGATATCTCAGATATTCAATATTCGCTAAATGCACTGCAAATGGTCTTTATAAGGTAACCTGTCCTGTATTGACCTAATACGTACTGACTGATAACATAGTGTTGTATCAGGCATTGCCCTGATACAAACATCCGGCTTACAAGAAAGGGAAAACAGACGGTTCATTTGTTGGATGATGTCACGTTACGTTACCGAATGACGTCATCGTAATGACGCAACGCAAACAAGTCCCGCGTTCTGCGCATATCTGACACACCTTGCCTTACTAACCGAAGGGATTGCGATATCAGGACGCTTTAGATATGTATGACTTAGCTCGGGGGTCGGTCGCAGAACGGGGACCAATCCCAGAAATGAAGCTAATTGTCGCCAGAAAAGGGGCTAATATCGCAATATGCCGTTTTAACCGGAAGCACGAATCGCAATGAAGCCAAAGTTAGTGACGTCCACCGGCGTTCAGATGAAAGATGGCGGTGACTATGAGGCAAAACCTACTTTAGGCATATCCACCGTGAAATTATTAATAATGACGTCACATAAACAATGTTTGACTTTCTTGTTTCCATGACGGTCGTGTCTTGAAAACGTTCCACATGTACCTGCATTTTCCGGCCGTTGTCAGATTGGCCCCCGTTCTGTGATTGACGTCACGTTTTTCGGCCCCCGTTCCGGGTTTGGCCGCCGATCCCAGTTTTACAAATATAATACATGTAGCTGCCAAGCTACTTTTCATTTGTATCACGGATGTGTCATTGGTCGCATGACTCCACGTGACTTTACCGAATGACGTCAATCTGATGACGCAACGTAAATTACTCAATAATTATTTCAATAAACGCATCGCTATACATGCACATTTCATGATTTTTCCACGTATGAAACTTCAAAGAAATTAAAAAATGTTTATATAGAATGTTTATGAACGTATTTAATCCACTAATGTTTGTTATAAAATGATAGTGAGAATGTATCAACATGACATTTCTACCTATTACTCTCTGTATAAGTTGATAGGTTTATGCCAGTCCGTACACACATACATACATGTATAGTCAGTCATGCACGAAAAAGTGCCCTTGTGCTCGCATCATGATCAAGACAAGACAAGATAAATTCCATCAGTACGTATTCGGTAAATAAACAATACACTTTTTAACATAATGACGTTTCGTGTTATCTGAAAATGTAACAGCAATATCAGACTAAAAAATCAGCATAACCCGCTTGAATGGAACGCCAACTCTACATAAACTCAAATAATTAATGCTAGCTCTAAATAATTAGAGCTAGCATTACAATATTTAGAGCTAGTTCCAAGTCATTTGAAGAGCTCTGTAAATCATTTGGAGCTAGCTCTAAATATATAATGCTAGCTCTAATTATTTAGAGCTACCATTACTTATTTCAGTTTATGTAGATTTTGCATTGCATACACTTGGGTAGATTGGTATGCCATGTACATGTATCAACATATAAACTAATTGCGAACGGGAACTCTTGCAATCTACTCCCGTACCGTCCGGTACGGGAGTAGATTGCAAGAGTTGCCGTTCGCAACTACCTATAAGCTAATTGACATATTCATGGTTTGTTTATTTGTCCTCGCTTTTTACAGTCCACCTTAATGTGACATAATATGAAGCTTGATTTACGTGGCTTGATTGATGATGTTTTATCCCCACCTTGTCTTGTTTCTAACGAAATCAGCAAAGTCGTTTAACCCTTTCAACACCAAGTAACTTAATGGGCTGTTCCATGCCACTGTTTCATGCTATTTCATTGGTCCATTCAAATTTTCAGGCTATTCCATTCTTCAGAAAGGGTAATTTTTTCAAATTTGATAACTATTAACAAACAGTGGAGATCCTGATGAGACGGCTCGTTACGAGCCGGCTCATCTGGATCTGCACTGTTTGCAAACATTGTCTCTATAGAGGTCTGTGGTGTTGAAAGGGTTAACCCTTTCACCCCTAAGTAACTGGAATGGATTTTGGTATGTTAATTTTGCAACCAATCCAACCGTAACAAAATGGTTTTCAGACTAGTCCATTTATGAAAAGGGGGTATTTTTGTTCTCAAAAATATGAAAATTACTTTTAAAAAGTGCCGATCCTGATGAGAGATAGTCTGGATCTGCACCGTTTGCATAAACCGCTATAGCGGGCTTTCGAGTACAAAGGGTTAAATAAAAAAGTATATTGAAACATCACTCGAATACATGTAAGATCATCTTTGTACATATGTATATAAAAGCGTTCACTATACACATTCGCAAACAGAATTTCAAGGTGGAGGATCACGTGGTTTCCGAACGGCATGACGTCATGTTTTTTTAGATGTGTTTACAGTAGATTTCCTTTAATATCTTGCTAATAGAATGACATATTTTTATGAAAAATACCGCAGCAAATGCGGTACACGTTGCCCTTTATTGTATAGGCGGCTTTAATCTCATAATTCTGTCGTTTTGGCGAAGAATCGGTTACCGTAAATGTAAATAAAAACTAGAGCACGTGAAGGTAAGAAATAAACGGAACTCGATAATCGATTCTTTGTGAAATTTATAAGTTATTGTAAATAACTTTCAGAGCACCCATAAAACACATATGCCATCGTATTTGTTGCGCTACACATCATCAAAATCCGTCCGTTTGTTAGGAAGATGTTAATGAAAATCTACTGTAAAAATGACGTCACAGATTACGTCACGTCGGAAAATCGGGTTCGGAAACCACGTGATCATACACCTTGATTTTATAAGAAAAGTATTCCATGACGTTACAAACAGGAAATCATTGTATTGTTACAGGACTTTCGTTGTTTGACACCGCTCACGGCCAATGTAAATCATAGCATGCACATGCCATATACAAGAAATAAAGTGCATGGTGTACCTGCGGAGCTACTGTCACGAAACCGGCTTATTCTTAATCCCACCAGTTAGCAAAAATTACAAGTGCCCGCTATACAGATATAATCAGTTAGCAATATTTATTTTACTGATAGTGACGCGCGGTGGTATCAGTCTATTTTCATATGCAAATGAGGCATACTATGTTTTAATTATTTATACTAAATTAATGGAGTCACCTGAAAAAATAATGTTTTCGACAGATTATAAAGTAAGATCATAGCACATCAAAAAATAAATACAGAGAATAAATAGTGATGTCCGTTAACAATTTAAGGAAACACGATTATCGCCCCTGATATCAGTGTATACATGTACGTCTGTTATAAAATGTATAATACTGTCAATTAGTACGTGGGGTAATAGTTAATGAATGTTTATTTTGCCAGAAAATGTCTCATAAGATGCCTCTGATATAAAGAACATGTTGTGCACTGAGTGGGCATGTACCTTTAATAAGAACATTGTGTGCACTGAGTGGGCATGTACCTTTAATAAGAACATTGTGTGCACTGAGTGGGCGTGTACCTTTAATAAGAACATTGTGTGCACTGAGTGGGCATGTACCTTTAATAAGAACATTGTGTGCACTGAGTGGGCTGTACCTTTAATAAGAACATTGTGTGCACTGAGTGGGCATGTACCTTTAATAAGAACATTGTGTGCACTGAGTGGGCGTGTACCTTTAATAAGAACATTGTGTGCACTGAGTGGGCGTGTACCTTTAATAAGAACATTGTGTGCACTGAGTGGGCATGTACCTTTAATATTATCAAATAAAACAGATGGTTTGTACATTGTTTATATGACCGTCAAATTTGGGGCAGGTTCCGTGAAACAGACAGTAGATGGTTATATTATAAGTTATTGTGATTCTACATAGGCTATATGGTGTAATATTGCCCGTCTGGAGGTATGTTCACCCGAGGCGATCGCCTCGGGTGAACATACCTCCAGACGGGCAATATTACACCATATAGCCTGTGTAGAATCACAATAACGTATTTGTCATACCGCAGATCCTGTATTTGGCCGTATAAACATATCTCTTATTTTGATCTTTGCGTTTTTTCAGGAAGAAAAATAATCCGAGATTCGATTTTCTACCGTCAGTCTTAATATAAAGGCGTAAATGAACATTTTGTTTTTTTATTAAACGAAAACAAACTAAATATGGAGTAAGAAATCCATCGAAAGCGACTTTATGACAGTTTTTTTATATCGTGTAATTTAATGTATATTCCACTGCTCTATCGATCTGCTCTCCCTTTAGCGCCTCTAGAATAATGCGACTGGTTCCCAAACATTCGCTGTCATTGCTACGCCGCGGTTTCGTGCGTGGAACCCATAGTTTGTGACCTAAATATAGCCGTGTCACGAAGGCAAGCGCGTTTAGATTTGAAAAGCAATTTTCGTTATTTTGGCTAATTTTTCGCTCATATTTTGATGAGCGAAGAATATTTATGGAAAAATAAGCAATATAGACTGGTTTTGAGTGTACAATTTGTTAATTGTATTGATAAATTCGTGGTTTTATTGTGTTTAGTGAGGAATACAATTCGCAATCGGTAGACGCTTGCAAAATGTTCTTCATTGGACGCGAGGCGCCGGAGGGTAATCGCAATTCCTGTATGTCCGACGGTCTTGGCAGGTAATATAATATATATGACCAGGCAAGCTAGCCAATCAAAAGCCGAGAAACTTATCTGCGGTATGACAATGACAGTTATTGTTATCGGAGACGGTAAGAAAGCAGTAATAATACAGTTAGAACTGAACCGAATGTTCTATTTGAACCATGATGCATAAAGGGAGGCAATGCGGTGTAACGGAACAATATGCCACCTGTCAGATTTACATCCCTTGACTTCTACGAGAAGTTGCTAAACGTTATGTATGAACACTAAATGCAAGAATTATTTTCGCAAATAGTTACAAATTATGTCATTTAGTAGACTGCGAAATGCATGGGCATGTACATGTAGCACATGGTCTTCTTATTGATTTATTGATTGATTGATTGATTGATTGATTATGGTTTTACGTCCGTACAACAGCAAAATCCAACCCCACTCCTCATACGTATACATTTCCGTCCGTGTATGATACGGGGTAGATTGCAAGGGTTACCTTTCGCAACTAGGGTTGGGGTGAAACATTGTACATTCAACACTAAAAATAAATTAATAATTCTTATTATTTCAACACTGAAATACAGAGCTATGGGGGCTGTTTCACTAAATTTCGTACGACTAAAATGTTCGCAGTGCAAAATTAGAATAGTCTGAACATTTCAATTGATGGAGTATGCTCAATAAATGTAAATTCAATACTTGTTTACAATGTACATGAAAACATTGCTAATGTGAAATTTACAGACTATCATCATTTTGCACTTACGAACAGTTTAGTCGTACGAAGTTTAGTGAAACGCCCCCTGATCTGGTGCCAGGCGCCCTTACTACACCGGATCACTTTTCCTACGCATATTTTCATCAATAAAGAATAAGGAAGAGCAAAAGTAGGTTAAGGTCATGTAAAGGTCATACACATTTAACTACAGCACCGCCTGCCCTAATCGTGCCAATATTTATCAATCGTTGGCTGTCACTGATTGAATCTTGCGCTTGTAATCAAGTAGCTTGATTGGCTAAGCCTGAGCTGTGCTACAGCTCAGGCCCATCCAAGCAAACTGATATATTGCGAGTTAAGATTTCCAATAGATGTTCAGACGTGTTGAACTCTGGGTAATATTAGCGCAGACGGTTATGTAGCTGGTATAATGACTGGCATAGGATTAATTCGAAACACGCGTTCACCTAAGACACACGGACAAACAGAGATCGCCCTGCCGAACTACTGTCAGTTCCACGTTTTTCTGCCGACGAACTTTTGGCTATTAAACACATTAAATCTAAAATATATTTAAAATTTAGTATTTTTTCATCAATAACAAAAAAGTCACTCTCCCCAAAAACAAAAATTTGTTGGATGAAATTCCATCAAATATTGATTTTATTGCGAATAAACGATTTTCCTAGTATGGGAATTTAACATGGGGAGTCAATTTCCATTTTTTTTGGAAATTGACTCCGAAACGTGGCGAGATGGCTTGAAAATGATGTAATTAAGAAAATAAAAGTTAGATTTTGAAAATCGGTCCTCAAATAAAAAACTTTAAAAAAAAAAAATCTATTTTTAGCCCCCATGTTAAATTCCCATAGGAAAATCTTTTTTTTCGCAATAAAATCAATATTTGATGGAATGTCATCAAACATTTACTTTTAAATATTTTTTAGATTTAATGTGTTTAATGGCCAAAAGTTCGTCAGCAGCAAAACGTGGAACAGACAGTTCACGTTGTTTCAAAGGGGCGTGTGAAAACAGAATCGCTACATAACACCGTTCCTCCAAACAAAGTATATGTCGAGCAGACAGTGGGTACAGAGGCAACACAAACACTAAAGAAAGTACAAGACGAGTCAAGCGATCTGTGGTGTTCGCTGAAAACACAACTACCCGACACATATGTGCAAATAGTAATCAAGGTGTATGATCACGTGGTACTAACAACAACAACAAGTACTGAACATTCAAAGTACGTATTCTTTTATAGTGTCCTTATTACATAGCGGATTTTGACGAAATATGGCGCATCAAACCCGTCTTGTTAACCTGCATTTGGTGGTCTCTGTATTTTCGCCCAAACTTATGTCATCTTTGCGAAGAATCGATAAACGACATCAGTCTGTTCCAAACTCCCTAGACCACCAAATGCAGATCATGAAGACGCGTTTGCTGCGCCATAGTTCATCAAAATCCGTTGCATTTTAAGGAAAATATCAAATAATACTTACTTTGGAGTGGGCGACGTTGTTGTTGTTGTAACCACGTGATCATGCACTTTGGTAATACTTTAGTGCCTTTATTGCGCATGCTCATGTGTGTGAAGAATTTTGCCTGTATCGCCACAGTCAAATGCACAACCGTCTCTTCGTTTCTACGTCGCGTAGTGACGATAATTAACCCTTTCACCCTAAGTAACTGGAATGGATTTTTATATGTTAATTTTATATATGAAATTTGAAAATTACTTGCAAAAAGTGCAGATCCTGATGAGACGGCTCGTCGCGAGTCGGCTCATCTGAATCTGCACTGTTTGCCAATACCACTATACAGGCATGTGGTGTTGAAAGTGTTAAAGGTGCATTCCCACTCTGTAGGCATAAAGTGTTCTTTATAGGAATTAAATAAGAGTATACTTGTGTCACTATTAAATTCCATCAGCTCTAAAAATTACATGTGCCCGCTATACAGATATAATAATTTTAGTAATATTTAGTTTACTGATAGTGACGCGCGGTGGTATCGGGCTGTTTTCATATGCAAATGAGGCATGACATTGTTTAATTATTTATATTAATTAAATGCGTCACCTGAAACAATAATATTTTATGAATTAATATTTATTTTGCCAGAAAATGTATCAGATGATGTCTCTGATATAAAGAACAGTTTGTGCCTACTGAGTGCTCCTGTAAGAATCTTAATTTTCGTCTCTAGGCGGCTTAGAAATAGAAGACAAAGTCAAAGATACATGGCATATTCGTACCTCGACAAAGGAACAAACTAGTTAATTATTATTTTGTCAGTATTCAGCCCGTGTTATGTTTTATCAATACATTGTTATCAGGTCATTTGAAGTTGTTTATGTTGGATAACACTAGAGTCGTGGCCGGATGTACATGTATACTATTTGCAAAAACGATACAAAAAAATATTGTACCAAGATGAACCTTGCTGTATAGGAAGTCGAACAACAAAATATACACAGCCTGGTTTACTAGATGTGAACCAACATGTGCAACTAGTGTCGTATAGATATATAGATAATACCAGGCTAGTGTCTTTTGATATTAAGTTTATTAGGCAAGGCTAGGAAACGCGTAGGAATTCCGAGGCTCGCCGAGGAATTGCTACCGTTTCTGAGCCGAGCCTGCTGACTGGGTATGTACCGTTAACATCGGTCATATTAATTCTATAATAATAGTACAGTGGCTGTAAAAACGCTGGAAAATATATGGCGATGTTACAAGTGACACCGAGGACGGAATGATTTTGTTGTCAAATTATTATCTAGACTACTTACATTTATGCAGGTTAGGTGCTGATTATGATATCACTAACTGCAATGTACTCGGGTGCAAACTTGATAGCAGAGTTGCATTCGCACGTTACCAAGTACAGTAAAGATAGCCGGAGCACATTTAGGCCGTGGGCTCGTGCGGCTCATCTAGTACCCCGCTCTTATTTAGGGGGTGGAGTAATATATAGCGGATTTCACACGAGCGATGATTTATTATGTGTCAATGTGACTGGGGAAATGGATTTATGGGTGTTGCGACCGGTGTCTGATCAGGATCTGCACTGTACGCCCTTCCATCAATGCAACACACGTCATGATTCGAACAACGAATATAGATAGTTATCAGGCTACATGTGTGTGTTTATTAGGAGCGATGCTGTCCACAAATCCCATAAGCCCCATTTTGTTCAGTCACAGGTATATTTAAAATCCACGTAACCATATGCATTGGTCGCTATTTCATAAATGAAACACCCGTCGTGTTTCTAACAAGGTATATACACATACATGTACATGGTTATCAGGCTACATGGGTGTGACATTTGATACGGAGCGATACTGTCCAGGAATTCCATAAGCGCAATTTCAGCAGTCACAGCCACAGTAACGGCAAGTAATGAGCATTGCAAAGACTAGAGATGCTGGAACACAAACAGAGAATGTAATAGACGACGTACAGTATCAGTGGTTATCAGGCTACATGGGTGTGATATTTGATAAGGAGCTATACTGCCCACAAATCCCATAAGCGCAATTAAAGCAGTGACTGTAACGGCAAGTAAAGAGCACTGCAAAGACTAGAGATGCTGGAACACAAACAGAGAATGTAGTAGACGACGTACAGTACTTAGATGACGCACAACGACACAAACCGATCGAGCAGGACCAACAACGGCGGCGCATGGGCAACTACCCGGGCCTGTTTCACTACATTTCTTACATTACCACTGGACTAAGCTTACCAATATTGCCAATTGACGTAATATTTAAAACAAAAGTGCACGAAATCAAGCGGCGTAATTGTCTGCGCATGTGCTGTGCTACAGTTCAGGCTCAGACAATCAAATTACTTGAGTATGCTTTGGCATTGCGAATATATACTCAAAAACATTGATTATATGGGCAAAATTAACGCAGGTTGTTGTGTAAGATAGAACTACTCGTACGAATAGTTTTATCATTTTAGTTAACACTTCAATGCGGCTCACTAATGTTACCATTGTCCACCTACAAGTTATACTAGGGTTCTTCAGTCTAAATAAATCCACCTATGTTTCACAAAATCGGCTCTTACTGTGTAATTCAAACTTTGTCGCACACGTTAGTTTTGCACTTACATGTACGAACTTACACAACCGCTTTCGTTAATATTGCCCAGATTATCAACGTCTCCGAGCATCTATTGGCAATGCCAACTCGCAATCAAGCAACTTGATTGTATTAGTCTGAGCTGTAGCACAGCTCACGTTCAAACATTCAACCATTCAAGCTGCTTGATTGCAAGCAGTATATTCATTGACAAGTAATTCTAAATAAAGAAATTGGCATTATTGGCAAGATATTAGCGCAGGCGGTCGTGTAGTCGTAAATAAATTTCGTGAACACCACAGCCAGAGACAACACCGCGGAACACAACAGCCAAAGACAACGAGAACAATGAGTCAATGGCTGCACCGCCGTAGACAGCTACTCGCAGCGCCAAGGACCATACCACCGCTGCCACCACTACCGGATCCCGAAAGAAACAAGAATAAAGTAGACAGAACGACCAACTGGAAGACAAGTATGAACGTAGCCTATGAGGGTTCGTAGCTACATGTAGTTATCTACCGTTGAATTTATTTATAGATATCCGGTCCCAATTGTGTAGTTTAGGACCTTATTGCTTGAATAAATAACAAATGTAGCATGATATGTTGTGAAAATGAGTCAATTTTAGTGATTTCTACTAGTGTTGATCCAAATCATGTTACATATCTACACAATCTAATCTGGGACTACATTATTTGCCAAATTCATATTTTCACACTTATTAATGTTATTCCAATCAGTGTAGTCTCATATCAGACTGCAGTCTGATCTGGGTCTACTCTGTTCGCAAAACTTATTTTGTGCTATTCAGTAAGAAATAAACAATAGATATGCAAAGGGACATAACTATCTACAATCCCTCATTAAGACCATATAAAGCAGTCAAGCATATATCGGTAAATTGACTCATATTGTCGTATTCAACAGGCACCAGTAGCCGATTTCACCAACATTGTAAAGTATACTTTTCAAGCAAAGTATACTTTGAGGGTGTAATCATTTATTTTTCCTGAAATGCATTATTTCATATAGAACTAACAACTGCATATATTTGATGATTAAAAGTATGCAGAATTATTATACTGAATTTATTACATTATCACAGCCAAAATGGCTGTGATAATGTAACAAATTCAGAATAATAAAAATTATCCTATAATTGAAAATTTCTCCCTCAAAGTATACTTTGCTGGAAAAGTATACTTTGCAATGTTGGTGAAATAGGCTACAGGATGCACTCTGAAGCTGGCGTAGTAATGTCCACACGAAGATCCATCAACAATGGTTTCATATCGAGTAGAATGGTATTCCATTCGTTTGTTTGTGACACACTATAGTAATGTAGTTGGAAAAATATATTACGCATATTGTGTCATATCGGCTCATGGCCTAAAAATGTACGATACATATATAAATAAAACACATAGCCATGCATCTGTTATTCGACGACTAAATCTTGTTACGGTAGCCACGTGGATTGCTGAATATTGGACATAACTGGTATGCATTAGGACTTTACAATAAATCATATTGTTGAGAAAATAACATTTCATCTAATAGTATGTATGTTAAATTTACATAGTTAAGGTATATGTTTTATCCTACGTGTCTTCGAATGTTCTAGTTTTAATTGCATAGATTACGTATTCCAGGTGCAGTGATAATGTTCACGGACTGTCTTCACTAATTGTTTAATATAACTGCCACATTGTATTTTTATATGACATTTACATGTAGACATTTCGAATGTTTTGAAAGTGAAAACGAACTTTTCGATAAACCGTCGCATGTAATGCGTAGCTATAGCAACGAAATAACGTTGCTAGGGATAAGTTTAAAAAGGCAAGATTTCATGAAATAATTATGGTACACAACTCCACACACCTATGAAACTCGAAGCTTCGTGTTTCATAGGTGTGCGGAGTTTTGTACCATATGCGTTGGACTCTAACTGTATTTCTCTTTCCACGAAATAAATTTCAAATATGCATTGATCCAGTTTCGACTTTGTTCGTTTAAAAACTAACGTAGTAAGTAAAACTGATGCAGTTATTTCAGGACATTCAAAGTCGAAATGTATGACGTAACGTCAATGGACCGTGTGGTGTTATCTTCTAGTTTGGTTGCCTGGTGACTCCAGCACGCATGTGTGTATTATGACACGGATATATTACTGCATCTCTATTACACATGTATATTGCAAATATGTGCAGGATTTACATGTACGTATTGATCCATGATGGACATAATAGAGTGCTGTATGGCATTGTAATATAGAAAATAAAGGGTAACACAACATGCACTAACTACAGCACATGTACAAGTGACACACCATCGAAATTAGTTACAGCATTGGATGACAAAAACCGACATAATTATAATGACACCGGCTACAGTACAATACAATCGACAACCAAATGGCGCGTGTGCGATAACAAACGTGTACATGTTCATGCGGACAGCAATCATTTACCGTATACGGTCGTTTTACGTAACTTAAGATGACGTTAAACTGCTCCGTGGCCACGTAGATGCCTGTGAAAACGTGAGTATTGTACGAAATCATACGATTCATTGAACCGATATGTTATTGTCCGCACCAGCTTTCCAATGACATAACTCCCAACTTATTTGACTCAATGGTTCTGTAGATATAAAAACAGTCCTACAAGATTATGACTGCCCATTGTATTAACACCATAAACCGTCTTGAATAGTGGTATCATGCACAAACAGGTGTGTGCCTTCAAACAAAATAGTCAGGGGATAGAATGGAACGCTATAGCTGTCGGAGGTTTTATGCTGCTATGTTGTCTTGTTAGAGTAACGCGTGAACCGTCTACGGAGCATGTTGTTACTACGCTGTCCTGTTAGAATAACCTGTGAACTTGTCTAGGGAGTATATTATTATGTTAAACTGCTATGTTGTCTTGTTAGAGTAACGCGTGAACCCGTCTACGGTGCATGTTGTTACTACGCTGTCCTGTTAGAATAACCTGTGAACTTGTCTAGGGAGTATATTATTATATTAAACTGCTATGTTGTCTTGTCAAAGTAACTTATAATTATGAACTTATGTACGGGGCGTGTTATTATGTGAAACTGCTATGTTGTCTTGTCAGTGTAACGTGTGAACTTGTCTACAGAGCGTGTTATTATGTTAAACTACTATGTGTCTTGTCAGAGTAACGTGTGAACTTGTCTACAGAGCGTGTTATTATGTTAAACTGCTATGTGTCTTGTCAGAGTAACGTGTGAACTTGTTTACGGAGCGTGTTATTATGTTAAACAACTATGTGTCTTGTAGAGTAAGTGTCGATCTTGTCTACGGAGCGTGTTATTATGTGAAACTGCTATGTGTCTTGTCAGAGTAACGTGTGAACGTGTCTACAGAGCGTGTTATTATGTTAAACTGCTATGTGTCTTGTCAGAGTAAGTGAAAGTTGTCTACGGAGCGTGTTATTATGTTAAAAACTCTATGTGTCTTGTCAGAGTAACGTGTGAACTTGTCTACATGGCTGTTCCTTATGTGAAACTGCTATGTGTCTTGTCAGGATGCGACTGTCTAAACTAGCATGTCATTTGTGAAAAACTCTTTTGTGTTGTCAGAGTACGTGCGAACTTGTCTACAGGAGCGTGTTTTATTATGTTTAAATGCTATGTTGTGATTGTCAGAGTAACATGTGAAAGTGTCTACAGAGCATGTCTTATGTGAAACTGCTATGTGTCTTGCGAGTAACATGCGAAACGTGCTACAGGCGTGTTAGTATGTTAAACTGTAGTGCTTGTCAGAGTAACGTGTGAACTTGTCTACGGATAGCGTTGTCTATTTTGTTAAACTGCTATGTGTCTTGTCAGAGTAAACATGCGAACGTGTCTAAATGTTATGTTAAATGCTAGTTGCTGTCAGAGTAACATGCGCTTGTTACAGCTGTTCTTATGTTAAACTGCTATGTTGTCTTGTCAGAGTAACATGCGAACGTGTTCAGAGCGGTTAGTATGTAAATGCTGTGCTTGTCAGAGTAAACGTAGTGACTTGTCTTACAGAGCGTGTTATTATGTATGCTATGTCTTGTCAGTGTACGTGTGACTTGTCTACGGAGCGTTTTATGTTAAACTACTATGTCTTGTTCAGAGTAAACGTGTGAATGTTGTACGGGCGTGTTATTATGTGAAAGCTGCTAAGTGTCTGTCGGTAACATGCGAACGTGTCTACAGGCGTTATATGTTGAAACTGCTATGCTGTCTTGTCAGAGTAACGGTGTGAACTTGTCTACAGAGGTGTTATTATGTTAACTGCTATGTGTCTTGTCGAGTAACGTGTGAACTAGTCTACGGAGCGTGTTATTATGTTAAACTAGTATGTCTTGTCAGATAACGTGTGAACTTGTACGGGCGTGTTAGTATGTTAAATGTCTGTCTTGTCAGAGTAACATGCGTAACGTGTCTACATGAGAATTGTCATTATGTAAACTGCTATGTGTCTTGTCAGAGTAACATACGAACTTGTCTACAGAGCGTTGTTATTATGTTAAACTGCTTATTTGTTGTCTGTCAGAGTACTGTGAACGTTTCTTACAGAGCATGTCATTATGTAAACTGCTGTGTGTCAGAGTAACATAACGAAGTGTCTACAGCGCGTGTTAGTATGTTAAACTGCTATGTGTCTTGGTCGAGTAACATGCGAACTTGTCTACATAGCATGTCATTATGTGTGAAACTGCTATGTGTCTTGTCAGAGTAACATGCGAACTTGTACTGAGCTGTTTATTATGTTATGCTATGTTGTCTGTCAGGTAAACATGGACGTGTCTTACGAGCATTGTATGAAATGCTGCTATGTGTCGTTGTCAGAGTAATCGTGCGTAACTTGTCTACGAGTGTTATTAGTTTATGATGTTGTCTGTAGGTTATGTTGACGTGTCTTACAGAAAACATGTCTTATGTTACTGCTGTGTCCTGTCAGTAACATGCTGACTGTCTACAGAGCGTGTTATTATGTTAAACTGCTATGTTGTCATTGTCAGAGTAATATGTGAACGTGTATACAGAAGCATGTCATTAGTGAAAACCTGTATGTGTCTGGTCAGAGTAAACATTGCGACGTGTCTACAGAGGTGTTTTGTGTGAGTACTGTTAAAATGCTAGGTGCCTTGTAGTGTAACGTTGGGAAATTGTATCGGAGCGTGTTATTATGATAATGCTTATGTGTTTGTCAGAGTTAAAACATGTGAAGTGTCTACTGGATGTATTTATGTAAACTGCTTGTTGGTCTTGTAAGAGTATCATAATGCGAACTTGGTATACAGAAGCGTGTTTTTATGTTAAACTGCTATGTTGTCCATGTCAGAGTAATATGTGACGTGTACTTACAGAGCTTGTCATTAAATGTTAAAACTGATATGTGTCCTTGTCAGAGTTAAACATTGCGAACTTGTCTACAGAAGAGTGTTATTATGTTAAAACTGCTATGTTTTGTCATTGTCAGGAGGTAACATGCGAACGTGTCATTAGAGCATGTCATTATGTAAAACTGCTATGTGTTCATGTCAGAGTTAAACATGCAGAACATGTCTTACTTAGCAATGTATTATGTGAAACTGCATGTGTCTTGGTCAGAGTAAATGCGAAGTTGTCATTACAGGAGCGTGGTTTAGTTATGTTAAACTGCTTATGTCTCTTGTCAGAGTAACGTCGTGAACTTGGTCTAACGGAGCGTGTTTTATTATGGTTAACTGCTTTGTGTCTTGTCAGAACTTACATGCGAACGTGTCTTATAGAGCATTTCAATTATTGTTTAAACTGTATGTGTTTGAACAGTGTAAAAGAATGCGAAACTTGTCCTACAGGAGCGTGTTTTATTATTGTCAAATCTGCTAATGTTGTTCTTGTCAGAGTAACATGGAACTTGTCTACAGAGAGTGTTATTAAATTGTTATACTGTATGTTGTCATGTCAGAGTAATTTTTATGTTGAAACGTGGTCTAAGAGATGTCATTTGTTAAATGCAATGTGTCTGTCAGAGTTAATCATGCGAAACTTTGTCTAACAGAGGGTGTTATTATGTTAAACTGCTATGTTGTAGGGCAAGAGTAATATGTGGAACGTGCTACAGAGATGTCATTATGTTAAAACTGCGATGTGTCCTGTCAGGAGTAAACATGCGAACCATGTCTTACATTAGCATGTCATTATGTGAAACTGATATGTGTCTTGTTCAGAGTAAACATGCGAAACGTGTCTTACAGAGCGTGTTAGGTATGTTTTAAAACTGCTATGTGTTCTTGTCAGAGAGGGTAACGTGTGAACTTGTCTACGGAGGGCGTGTTGATTATGTTAATTTAAAACTGACTATTGTGTCTTGTCAGAGTAACATGCGAACGTGTCTACAGAGCATTTCAATTATGTTAAACTTGCTATGGTGTCTTTTCACGAGTAACATGTCGGAAACTTGTTACTAAGAGCGTGTTATTATGTCAAACTGCTATGTTATCTTGTCAGAGGTAACATAGGGCGAACGTGGTCTACAGAGCGGTGTTAGCTATGTTAAACTGCTATGTGTCTTGTCTGAGTAACGTGTGCAAAAACTTGTCTACAGAGGGCGTCGTTATTTATGTTTTTAAAACAGCCTATGAGTCTTTGTCAGAGTAACGTAGTGTAACTTGTTCACGGAGCGTGTTATTATGTTTAAACTTACTATGTGTCTTCGTCAGAGTAACGTGTGAACTTGTCTTACGGAGCGTGGTTATTATTTGTGAAACATGCTAATGTGTTTCTTGTCAGTAGTAACATTTGCGAAACGTTGTATACAGATGCGTCGTTAGTATGTTTAAAATGCTATGGTGTCTTTGTCAGTAGTAACGTGTGTAACTTGTCTACTGAGCGTGTTATGTTAAACTGCTATGTGTCTTGGTCAGAGTAACGTGTGAACTTGTCTACGTTAGCGTGTTATTAATGTTACATAGCTATTGAGTGTCTTGTCAGAGTAACATGGAACGTGTCTACGAGCTGTCATTAGTTAAACGCTATGTGTTTGTCAGAGTATGCGTTGTACAGGCGTGTTATTATGTTAAACTGCTATGTTGTCATGTCAGAGTAAACATGTGAACGTCTACAGAGCATGTCATTATGTTAAATGCTATGTGTCTTGTCAGAGTACATGCGAACGTGTCTACAGAGGTGTATTATATGTTAAAACTGCTATGTCTTGTCAGATAACTGCGACTTGTCAAAGCATGTATTATGTGAAACTGCTATGTGTCTTGTCAGAGTAACATGAATTGTCTACAGGGTTATTATGTTTAAACCTATGTCTGTCAGAGTAGTGAACGTGTCTACAAGCATGTCATTATGTGAAAATGTAATGTCTTGTAGGTATGCGAACGTGTCTACAGAGCGTGTTAGTATGTTAAACTGCTATGTGTCTTGTCAGAGTAACGTGTGAACTTGTCTACGGAGCGTGTTATTATGTTAAACTGCTATGTGTCTTGTCAGAGTAACATGCGAACGTGTCTACAGAGCATGTCATTATGTTAAACTGCTATGTGTCTTGTCAGAGTAACATGCGAACTTGTCTACAGAGCGTGTTATTATGTTAAACTGCTATGTTGTCATGTCAGAGTAATATGTGAACGTGTCTACAGAGCATGTCATTATGTTAAACTGCTATGTGTCCTGTCAGAGTAACATGCGAACTTGTCTACAGAGCGTGTTATTATGTTAAACTGCTATGTTGTCATGTCAGAGTAATATGTGAACGTGTCTTACAGAGATGTCATTATGTTAAACATGCTATGTCTGTCAGAGTAACATGCGAAACTGTCTACATAGCTGTATTATGTGAAACTGCATGTGTCTTGTCAGGTAACATGCGAACGTGTCTACAGAGCGTGTTAGTATGTTAAACTGCTATGTGTCTTGTCAGAGTAACGTGTGAACTTGTCTACGGAGCGTGTTATTATGTTAAACTGCTATGTGTCTTGTCAGAGTAACGTGTGAACGTGTCTACAGAGCGTGTTATTATGTAAACTGCGCTGCGTTAAGTCGAGTAACATGCAACGTGTCTCGAGTGTTAGTAGTTTAAATCTGTGTCTGTCCAGTTAAGTGGAACTTGTACGGAGCCTGTTATTATGTTAAACTGCTATGTGTCTTGTCAGAGTAACGTGTGAACGTGTCTACAGAGCGTGTTATTATGTGAAACTGCTAAGTGTCTTGTCAGAGTAACATGCGAACGTGTCTACAGAGCGTGTTAGTATGTTAAAGTGCTATGTGTCTTGTCAGAGTAACGTGTGAACTTGTCTACAGAGCGTGTTATTATGTTAAACTGCTATGTGTCTTGTCAGAGTAACGTGTGAACTTGTCTACGGAGCGTGTTATTATGTTAAACTACTATGTGTCTTGTCAGAGTAACGTGTGAACTTGTCTACGGAGCGTGTTAGTATGTTAAACTGCTCTGTGTCTTGTCAGAGTAACATGCGAACGTGTCTACAGAGCATGTCATTATGTTAAACTGCTATGTGTCTTGTCAGAGTAACATGCGAACTTGTCTACAGAGCGTGTTATTATGTTAAACTGCTATGTTGTCATGTCAGAGTAACATGTGAACGTGTCTACAGAGCATGTCATTATGTGAAACTGCTATGTGTCTTGTCAGAGTAACATGCGAACGTGTCTACAGAGCGTGTTAGTATGTTAAACTGCTATGTGTCTTGTCAGAGTAACGTGTGAACTTGTCTACGGAGCGTGTTATTATGTTAAACTGCTATGTGTCTTGTCAGAGTAACATGCGAACGTGTCTACAGAGCATGTCATTATGTTAAACTGCTATGTGTCTTGTCAGAGTAACATGCGAACTTGTCTACAGAGCGTGTTATTATGTTAAACTGCTATGTTGTCATGTCAGAGTAATATGTGAACGTGTCTACAGAGCATGTCATTATGTAAAACTGCTATGTGTCCTGTCAGAGTAACATGCGAATTGTCTACAGGAGCGTGTTATTTTATGTTAAACTGCTATGTTGTCATGTCAGAGTAATATGTGAACGTGTTTCTAGAGCATGTCATTATGTAAAACTGCATGTGTCCTGTCAGAGTAACATGCGAACATGTCTACATAGCATGTCATTATGTGAAACTGCTATGTGTCTTGTCAGAGTAACATGCGAACGTGTCTACAGAGCGTGTTAGTATGTTAAACTGATATGTGTCTTGTCAGAGTAACGTGTGAACTTGTCTACGGAGCGTGTTATTATGTTAAACTGCTATGTGTCTTGTCAGAGTAACATGCGAACGTGTCTACAGAGCATTTCATTATGTTAAACTACTATGTGTCTTGTCAGAGTAACATGCGAACTTGTCTACAGAGCGTGTTATTATGTCAAACTGCTATGTTGTCTTGTCAGAGTAACATGCGAACGTGTCTACAGAGCGTGTTAGTATGTTAAACTGCTATGTGTCTTGTCAGAGTAACGTGTGAACTTGTCTACAGAGCGTGTTATTATGTTAAACTGCTATGTGTCTTGTCAGAGTAACGTGTGAACTTGTCTACGGAGCGTGTTATTATGTTAAACTACTATGTGTCTTGTCAGAGTAACGTGTGAACTTGTCTACGGAGCGTGTTATTATGTGAAACTGCTATGTGTCTTGTCAGAGTAACATGCGAACGTGTCTACAGAGCGTGTTAGTATGTTAAACTGCTATGTGTCTTGTCAGAGTAACGTGTGAACTTGTCTACAGAGCGTGTTATTATGTTAAACTGCTATGTGTCTTGTCAGAGTAACGTGTGAACTTGTCTACGGAGCGTGTTATTATGTTAAACTACTATGTGTCTTGTCAGAGTAACGTGTGAACTTGTCTACGGAGCGTGTTAGTATGTTAAACTGCTCTGTGTCTTGTCAGAGTAACATGCGAACGTGTCTACAGAGCATGTCATTATGTTAAACTGCTATGTGTCTTGTCAGAGTAACATGCGAACTTGTCTACAGAGCGTGTTATTATGTTAAACTGCTATGTTGTCATGTCAGAGTAACATGTGAACGTGTCTACAGAGCATGTCATTATGTTAAACTGCTATGTTTGTCTTGTCTGTAAACATGCGAACGTGTCTACAGAGCGTGTTAGTATGTTAAACTGCTATGTGTCTTGTCAGAGTAACATGCGAACTTGTCTACATAGCATGTCATTATGTGAAACTGCTATGTGTCTTGTCAGAGTAACATGCGAACTTGTCTACAGAGCGTGTTATTATGTTAAACTGCTATGTTGTCATGTCAGAGTAACATGTGAACGTGTCTACAGAGCATGTCATTATGTGAAACTGCTATGTGTCTTGTCAGAGTAACATGCGAACGTGTCTACAGAGCATGTCGTTATGTGAAACTGCTATGTGTCTTGTCAGAGTAACATGTCGAAGGTGTTTTTTTTACATCGAGCGTGTTAGTATGTTAAACTGCTATGTGCCTTGTCAGAGTAACGTGTGAACTTGTCTACGGAGCGTGTTATTATGTTAAACTGCTATGTGTCTTGTCAGAGTAACATGCGAACGTGTCTACAGAGCATGTCATTATGTTAAACTGCTATGTGTCTTGTCAGAGTAACATGCGAACTTGTCTACAGAGCGTGTTATTATGTTAAACTGCTATGTTGTCATGTCAGAGTAATATGTGAACGTGTCTACAGAGCATGTCATTATGTTAAACTGCTATGTGGTCTGTCAGAGTAACATGCGAACTTGTCTACAGAGCGTGTTATTATGTTAAACTGCTATGTTGTCATGTCAGAGTAATATGTGAACGTGTCTACAGAGCATGTCATTATGTTAAACTGCTATGTGTCCTGTCAGAGTAACATGCGAACTTGTCTACAGAGCGTGTTATTATGTTAAACTGCTATGTTGTCATGTCAGAGTAATATGTGAACGTGTCTACAGAGCATGTCATTATGTTAAAACTGCTATGTGTCCTGTCAGAGTAACATGCGAACATGTCTACATAGCATGTCATTATGTTAAACTGCTATGTGTCTTGTCAGAGTAACTTGTGAACTTGTCTACGGAGCGTGTTATTATGTTAAACTGCTATGTGTCTTGTCAGAGTAACGTGTGAACTTGTCTACAGAGCGTGTTATTATGTTAAACTGCGCTGCGCCTTGTCAGAGTAACATGCGAACGTGTCTACAGAGCGTGTTAGTATGTTAAACTGCTATGTGTCTTGTCAGAGTAACGTGTGAACTTGTCTACGGAGCCTGTTATTATGTTAAACTGCTATGTGTCTTGTCAGAGTAACGTGTGAACTTGTCTACAGAGCGTGTTATTTATGTTAAATGTATTGTGTTTGCGTCAGAGTTAACGTGTTAACTTGTCTACATAGCGTGTTATTATGTTAAATTGCTATGTGTCTTGTCAGAGTAACATGTGAACTTGTCTACAGAGCGTGTTATTATGTTAAACTGCTCTGCGCCTTGTCAGAGTAACATGTGAACTTGTCTACAGAGCGTGTTATTATGTTAAACTACTATGTGTCTTGTCAGAGTAACATGCGAACGTGTCTACAGAGCATGTCATTATGTTAAACTGCTATGTGTCTTGTCAGAGTAACATGCGAACTTGTCTACAGAGCGTGTTATTATGTTAAACTGCTATGTGTCTTGTCAGAGTAACATGTGAACTTGTCTACAGAGCGTGTTATTATGTTAAACTGCTATGTGGCTTGTCAGAGTAACATGTGAACTTGTCTACAGAGCGTGTTATTATGTTAAACTGCTCTGCGCCTTGTCAGAGTAACAAGCGAACTTGTCTACAGATGTGTATTATTATTGTCGCCTTGTCAGAGTAACATGCGAACTTGTCTACAGAGCGTGTTATTATGTGAAGCTACTATGTTGTCTTAGCGTTAGCGTGTCGTGTGACGTCACGTTGAAAGAAAAAGAGTATTTGCAGTTTGCATCCAGTTTGAATCCATCTTATTTCCTTTCTCAATCTAATCTGAGTTGATGGCTGTTCATGTTGATGCAGTATTTTATAGAGAATAGTAGGTTAGTGCCGTGAATGGGAAAAAATATCTGGCAAGGCTCAGGCGGCTCACATCCCGTTTCCGAGCCGCGCCAGCTATTTTTTCCCATTCACGGCACAAACCTACTATTCTATTTATCCCGTCAACACCTTCAAATGGCTGTAAAATGCAAAAATTGTATTGACTGCATATCAAAAATGTTTCACGGCACTGTGTTTCACGGCACATACGCACTGTGTTGACGGGATAAGAGGATTTTCTATGCATTCCTCACACATTAGATTTAATTCAGTCTCTATTGGAGGAATAAAGGCTAAATGAGGACAATATATGTTAATTATGCTGCAAGCCTGATATATATATTGCATACATCATGTGATACCAAGCAGGAATCGAAAAATATGACTTTGAAAGAAGGTGCGTGATCACGTGGTTGCCACAACAACAACAACAATGGTTGCAAGTGTTCAAAGCGCGCCCACTCCAAAGTAAGTATTATTTGATATTTTCCTTAATAGGCAACTGATTTTCTTGAAATATGGCGTAGCAAAAGCGTCTTTATGAGCTGCATTTTGTGGTCCCGGAGTTCGGCACAAACGTATGTCGTTTTTGCGAAGAATGAATTTCCGTGTCAGTAGACACGGAAATCGATTTTTCGCAAAAACAATACAAGTTTGGGCCAATGCACAGAGACTACCAAAATGCAGCTTAACAAGACGCATTTGATGCGCCATATTTTATCAAAATCCGTTACATAATAAGAATAATACGTTCTTTGAATCGGAGGGCTTCTGGAAGTTTCAGTACCGGACTTGTTGTTGTTGTAACCACGTGATCATACACCTTGTTAACGTAGGTAATGCTTTTCTTTTTCTTTTACACGTATTTCTGCAATTACTTATTAAACAATATCATTTGCAGCTATCAACATATACACATCAACCAATGGCAATGCATCACCTTGTAGCAGTGTTGGGCCTCTACCTGATTGGTTTCACGAACTGTAAGTATAACTTACAAATAATGTACATGTTAAATTGTCACAATTATTAAATCAACTTCATTACGATAGTTGATGGGGTCCATCGCGCTTTCACATAAATTGATGTCTTGTACGAAGTTGAAACCTGAAAACAAGGACGAGATTTCGACTTTCTATTCGACGTTTTCACGAGTTCACCGCTTCGAAAATAAAGCGTGTTTGTGAGAACGAGACAAATACTACGGAGCCCTGCAGAATTATTTTGTTTATTAATTCGTTCCCACGAAATAACAATTCGTTCCCACGAAATAAAAAATCGTTCCCTCAATTTAACAATTCGTTTCCACGAATTAGCAATACGTTCCCTCAATTTAACAATCCCACGGGAACGAATTGTTAATTCGTGGGAACGAATTGTTTTATCGTGGGAACGAATTGTTTATTCTTGGGAACGAATTATTAAATTGAGGGAACGTATTGTCATTTCGTGGCAACGAATTGTTAATTCCAGGGAACGAATTGTTATATCGTGGGAACGAATTATTAATTCAAGGGAACGAATTGTTATTTCGTGGGAACGAATTAATAAAACAAAAATCCATGTCACCTGCGGGGCTCCGCAAAAATGCGAAATTCTATAAATGTTCGGAAATTTGATTTTCTAGTTTCGACTAAAAGGCGAAAGAAGAAATCACGTTGACGTAGTCAGATACCATATCTGATACATGTGCATGTGCAATGTGCATTGTGCATCTGACCTACTAAGATTATACAGATTGTGATGTGCATCCTGCATAATTGTATCACTGTGAAAACTACGGAGCCCCACAGGGGACGTAGAATTCTTTTTTTATTAATTCGTTCCCGCGAATTAATAATTCGTTCACACGAACTAACAGTTCGTTCCCACGAATTAACAATTCGTTCCCACGAAATAGCAATTCGTTCCCACGGGAACGAATTATTATATCGTGGGAACTTTAAATTGAGGGAACGAATTGTTATTTAGTGGGAACGAATCAATAAAAAAAGTCCATGTCCCCTGCGGGGCTCCGTAAAGTACAAACGCAAAAATGCGAAATTCGATAAATGTTCGTAAATTTGATTTTCTTGTTTCAACTAAAAGGCGAAAGAAGAAATCACGTTGACGTAGTCAGACACCATACCTGATACACGTGCATGTGCATGTGCATTGTACATCTGACCTACTGAGATTATACAGATTGTGGTGCACATCTTGCATAGTTGCATGTCATGTCATCACAGTTGTATCACAGTGAAAACTACGGAGCCCCGCAAGGGACGTATAATTCTTTTGTTATTAATTCGTTCCCGGGAATTAATAATTCGTTCCCACGAATTAACAATTCGTTCCCACAAATTGACAAATCGTTCCCTCAATTTAACAATTCGTTCCCACGAAATAACAATTCGTTCCCATGGGAACGAATTGTTAATTCGTGGGACCGAATTGTTAATTCGAGGGATGTCCTGTTTAGATAGATACCACTGTAACAAGAAATGGTAGCCTTGATAATAATAAAACAAACACAAGTCCTCGTTGACCTTGACCGTGGGCGGTCGTATTGGTAGCCTTGATAATAAAAAAGAAAGAAAAAAAAAACACTTTAACATTTTTGCCTTACACATATGCCTTCAAACAAGGTGAACACAAGTCCTCAGTGACCTTGACCTTGGGCGGTCGGGTGTAGGTAGCATGCACAACAAAGCACCATCCCTAGACTCACAGTGTTGCCAAATATTATCAAAATCAGTGAAGCGGTTCATGAGTTTTTGAAAATGAAAGGCGTTACTAACGTACGTGCGCAATTACGTCCGTATGAATGTACGTACGTACGCACGTGCGCACAGACATGGACTAACGCTATATCCCCTCTTGCCTATCGGCAAGGGGATAATTAAACAGTCCATGCAGATTTGTTCTCATTTTCAACCATGAACAAACACGACAGTCAAGGTCATGTAAATTAAATAAATAGAGAATATTCATATGTTTGCAACGAATATGACATATATGTTCATGGAGTGGTGTGAAATGTCCATATTTCACGAGTGTCGTAGGAATATGACATATATGTTCATCGAGTAGTGTGAAATGTCCATATTTCACGAGTGCGTAACAGGCACTCGTGAAATATGGACATTTCACACCACTCGATGAACATATATGTCATATTCGTTGCAAAAATATGAATATTATATTTATTATATACGGCTCCATGGAAATTAGCAGTTTTTTAGACTGTATACTGTAATGAATGTGTATTTGCAGCCTATTTGCAGTCCGGCACTGCAGGTGCGCGTTATGAATATAGATAGCGGAAGTAGTCGTATTTTCACCGGAAGTTGTTTATTTCATCGATGAGAACATATGACTTTTATTTACATCGTATAACTATGTATTTCATGGGTATAAATGACAGATGATAATAAGTTGCTGGAGGTCATTCGATGAGTCCAAAAATAGGTAGATCAGTAGCCTATTTCACGAACCTCCGTTAGTCGACTAAACTAGGTTAGTCTGCTAAGCTTCAGGCCGTTAGTCGACTAACGGGAAAAAACGCATTTCACGAACACGTTAGTCGACTAAGCAAAGTCTACTTTGCTTAGCCTCCTCGTTAGTCGGCTAAATTTTCGGTTAGTCTACTAAGCAAAATAGCAGACGACGGAATTCCAAGATGGCGGCGCCCACGGTTGTTTTGAACGTGGCTTACAAAATCGTTCGTGAAATTCAAACATGTCAAAAAGTTTAGCAGACTATGGTTAGTCTGCTAACAGTTTAGTCGACTAACGGAGGTTCGTGAAATAGGCTACAGGTGTATTATCATATCATAGCCTCGTTTTCATGTATAATACATACATGATAGAGTGCATGTGCACGCATGTCAACATAATAGTGTATATTGGTGCTCAAAAATATATATGTAGTGTGGCTCAGTGGTATCGAAGCGGGATAATACTTGTACGTTCATTCCATCTAGTCGAGAGTTCGAACCTCACAAAACGGTTTACTTTTGCCGATATTATTTTTTTTTTTATGACTGGTTGCTAGACAGGGACATATGTGAAACGGCGACAGTTATCACTATCACTGTATGACCTCCATGTGACATGATCGACGAGAACACACTCCCTGATTCTTCATGTAGACACATATGAAATGTGCATTTAGTTATTAGTTTTCTTCAATGTGAGACTAAAGTTCTACATATAATCTATCTCATGCTAAGTTAATGTAATTTGTAAGGGTAACGCATATAAAAAATAAATATACATGTATAATAAAAAAATATATGTATATAAATGTATGAAAATCTAAGATTCGAACTCACTACCTACGGCATTGATATTCATCGCTCTAACCCCTCGACTACATAAGACTTGATGAGAAACCTCAAAATCACTATTGAAAAGGAATACAGACATGGGTATATTTATTTACCTGTCTCACCTACATGTATTCTGTGTTTTGTTTATGGTCGGTTTGTTTGTAAACAAGTAGCAAGTTATCGTCTGCGGACTATAGGTATATAATAAAATGGGGTCCCCAGCGTTTCCGGTTTAGACGTATATACATAGCCCATCACGTTTACGTTCATCAGTTTTCTGTCAAAACATCGACTAAGTGATAATCACCCGGACATATACTGTAGAATATATTTGTAATTGAAGGTACTGTCATCACCTGATGCAGTACGTACAACTGTACATGCACGTGCAGCATATGAATGCATATTTATCCCGTCAACACAGTGCGTATGTGCCGTGAAACACGGTGCCGTGAAACATTTTTGATATCCTGTCAATACGACCTAATCACCGCGTATATATGCGGTGACTGGGGTTACCGTTTTGCATTTTAAAGCTATTTGTAGGTGTTGACGGGATAAATAGAATAATAGGTTAGTGCCGTGAATGGGAAAAATATCTGGCGCGGCACGGAAACGGGATGTGCTCGGCAGAGCCTCGCCCATCCCGTTTCCTAAGCCTTGCCAGATACTTTTTCCCATTCACGGCACTAACCTACTATTCTTTATATCTATTATCATTCACCATCCAAATTAGTGTTTTATGTTCTACATGTAATCATTCCGCAGATCGCAAAACATCAACAACTGCTACATTGATGACATATAGTAAATATAGGAAACAGTATTGATTGAATGGCGACCAACATCTGCAATGATCAAACCGAGCGGTTGCGTAGACTGATCTGGGCTACGATAGCCATCGTAAGATTGTTTTTCTTAGCCGGTGTTCCTTGTGTCAAGCTATCAGTTCACACAATGATCATAGACACACAACGTGTTTGCTTTTCCGTGATGCACGACTTTTTCGACTTTTCGTGCCCAGGTTTGCATATAGATGCAAACTTTTATTTTGTCTACAGATGTGTTCAAATTGCTTACCAACCTCTGACAAACTCTGAGTCGATGTGTAACTACTGTTATCAGGTTACAGGAGTGTGCTTGTTGAGCATGAGCTGCAGATCCCATAAGCCGTATTCCTTCAGTCACAACCATATATGAGGCACGCCACATATGTTAACATACATTTCACGAACAAAATATTTACAACATTTACGATAATTTAAGTCGAAGTTTTACGAAATTGTCGAATTCAATTCCGTGTTGTACTATGAAAATCTTGCGACGCCATTTACAGAAAATATCACAGTTTGTGTAAATACACTTCATGAGATATCACACATGTGCCTCAATTATCCGGGACTACATGTAATTATCGCCTACAGGTTCTCTGGACGGGCATGGATATTTGGTGCCACCAACCCTGAGGCCACCTGGAAACACTGTGCAGCCACCAAGAATAACCCCATTATTTCAGCCAGTACAACAATTCGATACTTGTAAGTACATATAACTGCACAATTTAATTTATATTCGTAATAGTTATAGTTCACATATTGAATGTTTAATGAATTAATTTCGTAGCGAGCGCTAGCGAGCGAGAAATTAATATATTAAACAATCAATATGTAACTATAGCTATAACTAACTTATTGTTTGACACGCCCCATCGCCGCCCCGTACACGCTTGCAAATCCCGATACTATTACATGATTGTTGGTTTCAGTTTATTAGTGGGGCCACTACACCATCCCGTTACTTGTAAGTACATTTATCAGGTAACCTGCCCTGTATTGACCGAATACGCACTGACTGATACATAGTGTTGTATCAGGCACTGACCTGATACAAACATCGGGGTTACAACGACGTGAAAACTGACGCTCCATTGGTCGGATGGCGTCACGTGACGTTACCGAATGACGTCAGTGTAATGACGCAACGTAAACAAGTTTGGGTTGTGTCCATAGATAACGACGTCATATGTGGTCATTTTCGAGCATAAAACGTTACCTGATCAATAGAATGCCAGGCTACTGTCTTTTGATAACAAGTTTATCAGGCTATACTCGGAAACGGTACGTTTTCTAGCCTTGCCTGGTAAACTTGATATCAAAATACACTAGCCTGGTATTCACTACATGTATGTAATTGCACTATTTCATTTATATTCAATTTCATATACACCCTGTTCGTATATGTATCAGGTACAGTGGGGTCAGCGTGTAAGTGCACACACGAACGAACACGACAGGTTGGAACCAACCTGTCGTGTTCGTTCGTGTGTGCACTTACACCTGTCGTGTTCGTTCGTGTGTGCACTTACACGCTGACCCCACTGTAACGTTATTTGTATTGGATAAATAACTAACATAATCTCGTATCTCGTATTGACCTGATATGAATATCCGGATTACATGTACATTGAATTGAAAACTAACGTTTCATTGGTCAAACGGTGTCCCAACGATGCAACGTAAACAAGCCCTGCTCTTTTCAGCGAAAACCATTTTATAGTTGGCAATCAGTTAGCATAAACCGTTAACTGATAAATAGAATACCGGCATAGTGTCTTTTTATGTCGAGTTTATCAAGCTCGGCTCGGAAACGGTAGGAATTCCTGCGCGTTTCCTAGCCTTGCCTGATAAACTTGATATCAAAAGACACTACTGTCTGTTCCACGTTTTGCTGCCGACGAACTTTTGGCCATTAAGCACATTAAATCAAAAACATATTTAAAACTCTTAGTCGGATTGGCTTGAAACTGTATACACTAATTTGTCATCATCCATGTTTTCATTCTATAGCTCACCCATGCGAGTTCAAGGTCAAATGACTTGGAAAGTGTGCTAAAGTGTTATTCCCACATGTTTTCTCTGCAACCTTAGTGAGATTGGCTTGAACTTTCATATACCTATTTGTCACCATCACTATGTTCGTTCCATAGCGCACTCAAGCGGCTCCTGAGTTCAGGGGCAAGGTCAAATGACTTAGAATTGTGTTTTCTTTTTTAATTTGCGTTAACGTGTTTGAGGGGTATACAGGCATCAATCAGTGTTACTGATTTACTGATCCATGGAGTTATCCGGCCTTGTATACTGGCTATGCCTCAACGGGCGTATATGTGGTGGTGACTGAAGAAATGTGGCTTATGGGTTTTGCGACCAGTGTGGATCCAGATCAGCCTGTGCATCCGCACAGTCTGATCAGGATCTGCACAGTTCGCCATTCCATTACAGCAGCAAGGACTGTAACTAGTTAGAGTGTGTTATTCGATCAGGAGCCACACTGGTCACAAGTCCCATAAGCCCCACATGTCACAGCCACGTATTATTACATTCGGTACCGGTACTCTTGTTTAGTATTTGTTTTCTATTTTTCAGACTGCAATGACACCGCGGCGAATATCGTATTTGTATTGGATTCCTCAGCAAGTGTGGGGCCCCGGAACTTCGTAGTCATGAAATCGTTTGTAAAGTCTATCGTAGAGGTAATGGTGCCATATTGAACATACCCATAGTATTGAAAAAAGTGTATCAAACAGTTAGTGTGTCGGTAGTTGCGAACAGTAACTCTTGCAATCTACTCCCATACCGTCCGTGGTTACGAACGGTACGGGGGTAGTTTGCACGAGTTACTGTTCGCAACTAGGATGCCAGTGCATATTGAACATACCAATTGTATTGAAATAAAGTGTATCAAACAGTTAGTGTGTCGGTATTTGCGAACAGTAACTCTTGCAATCTACTCCCATACCGTCCCTAGCTACGGACGGTACTGGAGTAGATTGTAAGTGTTACTGTTCGCAACTATTGTGTCAGTGCATATTGAACATACCCATAGTGCTGAAAAGTTAGTGTATCATACAGGTAGTTTGCCAGTAGTTGCGAACAGTAACTCTTGCAATCTACTCCCATACCGTCTGTGGCTACGGACGGTACGGCAGTAGATTACACGAGTTACTTTTCGCAACTATGGTGTCAGTGCTTATTGAACATACCCATAGTGTTGAAAGCGAAACTGTATAAGTTGAACGTGCCAGCGACACACAGTTTAAACGGGCACACAGTTTAAATATTCATCCGACAGACCAGTATGATGGAAATTATATGTAAGCAGTGTTATGCATATGGTGAGGATTAACTTCACACTCTCCGGAATTGAAGTTCAGTGTCATATCCACTAGGTCACAACCCATCATTTATATGCACCTTGTACCTAAAATGTGTTACACTCCTGACATCTCGTGGAAAATCTATTGTATGAGTAAGTTATAAAACATAATATGCCTGCCATACTATAGCTGAGCACGAACGGTTTATGAAATACATCAATGCTATACATATGTATATAGTTTTTACCTTCTTGAAATTGGTTAAAACTTTTTTCACAAAAATGCCAGGAATGTAACGGCTTTTGAGCAACGTAATTGTCCGCAGTAAATCATTGTTTATGCACACACATAATATCATGACATGTTTTCAGACAATCAGGCTGTTGTTGGATATGTTTTATCACAGTTACACCGTAACATAACACATAGGTGATGTTGAGCGTAACTTCCCGGTGTAATTTTTATCCGAGCTATTAGCTCGGATTTAGTAACTATATGAAAATTCTCAGTCATTGCAGATATGCTAATGAGTTAAGTGGCGGTCGCAGTGTCACTGTTTGTGGGTTTAACTTTAGAAAAACACGCGGTACTACGCCATAAAAAAGTAGTTCAACAACAGTAAAACAGCGAGCATTCATACCGTTTCAGCGTGTGTTGTTTGCTTTTTTGTGCTATATGTGTGTTATTGCAAAAAAATGTGTATACTTTATAAACTATTAACTGTTATGTATTAATATGAGTTCTTTGTTATGTATGTTGATATTTTGCGCAATGATATAGTAGGGGGCGGCATTTCCCTGTGACGTTTTTTGAATGACCAATCAGATTAAAGCTTACATTCTGAACTTTACATAGGTCAATGGCTCGATAAAATCCGACATTGGACAGCGAAATGATGATGATTTAAAGCAGAAACATTGTTTTTTGACTGTTACATACTGTTTTAATCATCTTGAGCCATCGATATTATTAATCAGTGTCCATTTTACTAATCTATAATGAATTTAGTGAAACAGTTCGCGCGGAAATCCAAACTTTCCAAAGAGGTGCTAGCAATTTTTTGATAATTACACGTCGTGTGTGTTAGCGCATGCCGACAGTCTTGCGACTTGACGTTACACAGCATATATAGTACGATACACTTCACAGAGGAAACGTTGTCTTGTGTTTGAATAAGGATAATAATTATCTCTAGATTATTTGTATTATGAATTAAAAAAAGTATATTTAAATAATTAGATATTAATTTAAATAAATATTTCGGCATCATTTACTCAGTAAATTAAAATTGAATGTGTAGCTGAAATGAAAGTGAAAGTAGAACGTTTTTGTTATATCCTCCGGGTTACAAATCGCTGAGGATTCCTATTTGAATTTGAAAATGATATGAATTTTAAATTTAGGAGATTGTGTCAGGAGAAAATGGACTGATGACATATGTCACCAGTCTAGTTCCTGAGCTATGACTGTGACAGGAAAAAAGGGACTGATGTTGTAAAATATATAAAGTTTAAACTGTGTATACAAAACTATAGATATACCCCCCCCCCCCCCGGCATACAAAGTATGTCGAGAGGTATATAGTTTTCGTAATTCCGTCCGTCCACGTTAAAGAGTTTGGCTTCATATACTTCCTTATCATCAACCATATTTTCATTCCATACCACACTCATGCGGCCTTCATTTCCAAGGTCAATGTCAAATTACTTAGACTTTTGCATCCGTACGATTTGCCTTAAAATTTTCTGCAACCGTAAGTCAGATTGACTTCAAACTTCATATACTTCCTTATCATCATCCATATTTTCATTCCATACATGTACCACACCCATGTGGCCTTCATGTCCAAGGTCAAGGTGAAATTACTTTGAACAATCATGTTTGTCAAGATAAATATTGTTTTTGCAGCATTGATAATGTATACTGATTCGACGAATATATTGATTTTAAATGGAGCATATATGAATTTTTGAGTGAAATATTAAAATGGTTGCCATGACAACCAATATTATTAAACGTTCACATGTTAAGTGTATTGTAATATGGTAACAGTACTCGGGTGTATTGCATTGATTTTCAAAAAGTAAACACCTTTTGAAAAAATAATATTTTTGTGTTTTCCAATATTGGTTACCATGGTTACTATGGTAATGCATATATATTTCAGAACTAGTGTATAATAACATATGACAAAGCAATATATCCTGTGAGTACATATAGTCGGGAAATTATTGAGCAAGTGAAACTTGTATGTAGCTGACCATTAGATAGTTGCTGTCTCAACTACTGACAAGCCGCAATACATCTATTCCGCAAAGTTCCGCATCCCTCCTGGTGCCAATTCTTAAAACTACAATGTACTTTCCAACAAATAAATTCTTAGTATATGTGTCCTCCACAAGCACGTACTGCGAAGGATTTCAGGACTTTCAGTCCTTTGATTTAAGTTACCCAACTGCTTTATTTCCAGCGTCTTCGAATTGGCATAGATGCATCAAGCGTCGGTATATTGACATATAGTCGGTATCCAGACATCAAAATCCACCTGTACGACTACAGGACAGAGGCGGATCTCCTGACCGCCATCGATGCTGTTCCCTATGAAAATGGTACTGTCGGTTTCATGAAAACGTCCCACATGTTACGGCTACATAGCCAATGCAAAATAAATTTATTTGTATTCCAACCTCCCTGCCAGGGCAGGGACGGTTGGAGGCGGGACGTCCTCTCACTCGGCCACAGTTCCCTCGGGCCACAGCAAACGTTTGCACACGGCTGGACATGATCAAACGTTATTGTTACATTTCCAACAAAAAACTGATGTAATTTGAGCATTATATTCAGTATTTTCAGTACTTTTATAAATCGTCCCATTCACGTAGATAATTTTCGGTATTCATATTCCGGGGCCACGTCATGAACGTCATGAAGTAGTCATGAACGTCATGAAGTAGTGACGTCATGAAGGCACTTCCGCGTAGTGACGTCATGAAGGCACTTGGTCTACGCGCGGCCCAGGAATGATCATTGCCTAAAGCCATATGCAAACAGCACGCACTATATGTTTGCACAAACAACGGAAACCATGTAACAATATAATAATAACATATGTATAACAGAGATAACGGAAAAAGGCACGGCTCTCGACCTCCTACGACAGGAGGGGTTTCGTTAGATCACAACCGTCCCTGTCCGATATTGACAATGGCGATATTGGGCAGGGACGGTTTGGTACGGGAATACATATCACCGGGCCACACATATAATAACACATTTCTAACAGGTGTAACGGAAACAGACACTGCGCTTGACCTGCTACGACATGAGGGATTCCTTGGCGCCCAACCAACCCTGCCCAATATCGCCATTATGATCACCGATGGGAAATCCACACACCCCAACCGCACGGCGGTGGCGGCAGAAAAAGTACTGGTGTGTATACAATTATGTCTTCGGCTGTAACGAAATAGAGGATATTTCATCGTACATGTTAGACTAGCAATCGCTCTTTAATGTTCTCCTGCTTTCAGCTCATTTATTTCTGTGGGCGTTATTGATGCTTTGTTCTATGACACAATCTTTTTCAGTCATTTTATATGTTGGCTATTTATTGTGTGTTTATTTCACTTGGCGGACCGTACGCCGCTAGACATATATCTGTACCTCGGTATCTGTTGAAGACTATACATCTATGGTCACTGGTGTAAGTTTTGTGAATGGACTTAACCCCTTGAACCCGGAAACCCGCTATAGCGGTGTTTACAAACAGTGCAGATCCAGATGAGCCGGCTCGTTACGAGCCGACTCATCGGGATCTACACTTGTTGCAAGTGATTTACATATTTTTTAAAATAAAAACACACCCTTTTCAGAAATGGATAATCTGAAAATCATTTTGTGACGATTGGATTGGTCGAAAAATTAGAATATCACAGTCCATTCCAGTTAGTGAGGGTTGAAAGGGTTAAATCATTGAAGTATATTTATACACTCATTTTTATTGAAAACATCTGATTGTTTTGTTTATTTCTCAATAAAATTATTGAGTGTTACCACTCTTTTGAATACGGTTCTAATGGATGGTAGTAACATATTAATTCAAACAGAAATAGAATAAATAGCAGAACAAAAATCTACAAATGTTCATACTACTGTAAATGTATCCGACTTATATTGGGTTCAATGGTTACATTTTTGGCTTATATGTGGATGTCTCTGGAAAAATGTGGCTTATGGGATTTGTTCCTGATCGAATAACACACTCTGACAACTATTTACAATGCTTGATAAAAGCACGATGGGTGTTGCTTTGATGGTACAGTGGGGTCAGCGTGTAAGTGCACACACGTGTTCGTTCGTGTGTGCACTTACACGCTGACCCCACTGTATGGCGGATGCACAGGCTGATCTGGGTCTACACTGGTCACAATCGAACCGAACGTTCACTGACTCTTCATTTCTTTTCCAGGCGAACAACATAACGATGTTTGCCATTGGTATCGGGCCGGAAATAAACATAAACGAACTGAAAACCATCGGATCGAAGCCGGATGTAAAACATGTGTTCACTGTGCTCAGCTTCGACTCCCTAGCAAAGATAGTCGGCACCATAAGCAACGCCACATGTAACGGTTAGTAACGATTTCAACAATTGCGTTACCCTAACAACGATCGTAGGCACCATTAGTAACTCTACATGCATTGCTTTCCTCAGTGTCGACACCCTCGTAACAAACGAGGTACCAAAACCATGTTTCGCTCAATTCGATGGTATATCAACGATTTGGTGGCATCGTTAGCAATGGCGCGACGTGTGCAGTGGTTAGACATGATTTACAGTGTTTTGTTTGGAAATCTCAAAATTAAATTAACTCATGTGTGAAAAGTATTGTTATGTGATAAATATAAGTGTCTATGCTATTTTTGAGCTCATATAAAGAAAATATTTAGGATTCTCCACAAACAAGATGGCGTATCCTCAGCTTGAAATGGGTTAAACTACTTCTTTCATTTCAGTGAAAGCACCAACTGGCGTAATTCCACCAATAACTGTAACCACAGAAGGTACTTGTATATATAATTACTTGACATTCCCCCATACATATACAAGTGTGTATATTGTTAAGACACACCACATTGAATGACACTATCCCAACATGAATAGTGTAACAAATGGGAATTTCAATTTGGCGTGGAAGTATGTCACGGTACGTAACTCACTATGGGAAGAATATGTGCATTCGTGCCCGGCTAGCTCAGTCGGTTAGAGCGATGGTACGGTAATCAAGAGGTCCCCGGTTCGAGCCTTGGGTAAGATATGAATCTTTCTCACCCTGTGACATATATACCATGCAAAAACTCTTTTTTTTCGATAATATTAAATTTTATCAAAATTTAAGAATTAGCCATCTGAATATTTCGTGAAATTTGGTCAAATATTGATTTAATTACGAAAAATTGATTTGTCTATGAGAATTTAACATGGGGGGGGGGGGGGAACGAGGTGGAAGAGCTGGGGGAGGAACCAAACAACTAGATCGACTCTGAAACCTGGCTAGATAGCTTACAAATGATCTAATTATGTCCTTCCGTAGTTTTTAAATTTCAACCGGACGTTGTGTGGTTAATGGTTTTATTGTTACGACATGAATGAACTTCCATCAAAACATGGCGGCCTCCATCGATAGATTCAAACGCTTTCTTTTCTTTGTAAAATTCACTGTAACATCAAACTTCCATTACATAATATAAAGCCACACATACCATCGCTGAACCGTCAAAATCGAAATATATCCACATAAATTGCAACACATTTCACAAATATTCAAAAAATCACATTTTATATTCACAATCTGAAATACACTATCACTTATAAGGGGGGATAACTCACCGTTCATTATTCATACATGATATAATTAGCATTACTGTAGGTAATAAAAAATTGTATTTTCAACACTATTCCTTCATACGAATTACATATTGTCTCTTTACTATACAATATTCGGCTTTGTACCAATATCATCGTGGGAACAAAACATGTACATGTAAGATTCACCGCTTATACAGATAAGTATATATTAATAGAGAATATTAGGTTAGTAACGTGAATAGGAAAACTATCTGACAAGGCTAAGGAAACGGGATGGGCGAGGCTCTGCCGAGCACATCCCATTTCCGTGCCGCGTCAGATATTTTTCCCATTCACGGCACTAACCTACTATTCTATTTATCCCGTCAACACTTACGCATGGCTTTAAAATGCAAAAGAAATAACCCCAGCCACCGCACATATTCATACGCTGTGATTATGTCGTATTGGCAGGATATCAAAAATGTTTTAAGGCACCGTGTTTCACGGCTCATACGCACTGTGTTGATGGGACAATTTGGGTTATTCATACAATAATAAGAGCACAGACTGACAGTAAGGCGTGTTCTTTGTTGCCAACAGCAATATGTGTGTATTGATGTTGTGAAACCATCTACATGTACTTACAGTAATTTCCAATAACCTCCGAAGGGAAGCACATTTAATACACGTTGTTTTAAAGTCACTCTTTTTATTATGGTCTTTATCAAAATAGTGTGAAAATGTATTGGCAGTCCTATGTGACGTCCATAGAGTATCAGTAAACCGGATGTTATGTGTGAAAATGTATTGGCAGTCCTATGTGACGTCCATAGAGTATCAGTAAACCGGATGTTATGTGTGAAAATGTATTGGCAGTCCTATGTGACGTCCATAGCGTAGCAGTAAACCGGATGTTATAACATCCGGTTTACTGCTACACAATGGACGTCACATAGGACTGCCAATACATTTTCACACTATTTTGATAAAGACCATGTGGTCGAAAATTTAATAAAAAGAGTGACTTTAAAACAATGCATCAACTGTGTGTTTGATGTTTTAGGGGACTGCAACCAAACATTTGCGGATATTGTGTTCGTGCTCGATTCATCTGGTAGTGTTGGCCTGAGTGACTTCTCGCTGATTATACAGTTTGTGATGAACGTGACAGATGCGATGGACATTGGTGAAAACGCCACCAAGGTTGCGGTGATCACCTTCCAAAACTACCCCACTGTGAGATTATCCCTGGATTCATATGATACGAAACACGACGTCATCGATGCTATCAGCCGGATACCATACTCACAAGGTAAACATACAATGTAGTACGTGTGTAGGAATTACATTATGCGCATGTATTATCATGTGTTACAAACCTTGCACAACGATTCATTGAGTAAGTAAGTAAGCAAGTACGTAAGTCAGTAAGTAAGTAAGTAAGTAAGTAAGTGATCATTATAAATGTACATGCAAATATTTTGCCAACAAGCTACATGTATATCATTATGATAGCTACTGAAATAAGCGATTGAATGTGCTTATTCCGCTTTTGCTGTTTAACACTCGTATATTCATATCCTCGTACGACTATGTATCGTACGTGTTGACTTTTCGTAACAACAGTGGACATCTCTGGAATGCATGCACAACTATATAACGTACTTGTTTGTTTATCCTCAACATCAGTTTTTAATTATTAATCAATATTTGTGAACGTTTCTCAACATATACAGTGAAACCTATCTAAACCGGATATCTTGGGACCCCATTGTTTTAATTTAGATGCGTTTCATTGTAATCTATTTCATTGTCGTGTATGTTGATGACTGAAAATGATAAATGGTGTTAATGTAGTGTTTAAATACAGTGGGATCTCTTCAAAACCGGACACGCTGGGGTCCTCCCAGGGTGTCCGGTTTGTAGAGGTTCCACTGTATTAGTAACGTCAACCTGTAAGAAAGCAATGTGATTGTCTAAGCTTGAGCTGTATGATATATACATGCAGTTGTACAAAGATTGGCAATATTACCGTATGCTGTATTGTAACAAATGTCACAGGGTGAGGAAAACACACAATCTGTTCACTCACCGTGAGTTACAAATGCACACCGTGACACACACACACATATCAAGCACTTTCAATTTTCAGGTGGCACAAACACAGCCCTGGCCCTAGAACTACTTACGAACCAAGGGTTTGTAGGTGGCAGAATCGACGCGCCTGATATAGTCATTGTGATAACCGACGGAAAATCCGACAACCCTGATCTCACCAAAGCCGCGGCTGATGAGGCGAAAGAAAATCATACAACGATTTTTGCAATAGGTAACTGTTTAGTATATACAAGTGAATGATCTTGCTGATGATTTAATATAACGCATGTACATTAATGTACCATGTTTGTTAACGAATTTATTGATTTCGTACTAAGCGAGACAGTCAACCGTAAGCAAATACACAATGTATTGAAAACTGAATCACAAACATACTATATTATCACATGGAAATTGTGTTATGCCGTATTTTAACCTTATTTATTACCGTTTAAAAAATGTATCGTGTTATAAATATAATCGTCCATGGTTCTCTTCGGTCTCCTTTTGGATATACTGTTTCTATTTTTCGTGATCATATACATTGAACATTTAAGATCATGTATACGTCCATGTAGGAGATGTGTTATGTATATATAACATAGAAACCGGAAAGTGACTCTGATTTGACATGAATTAGTATCGTATTGCATACGATTGACTTTCACAATGTAACGCATGGTCTACAATAATATAATTCAATTCAATATATAATATTGAATTGAAAAGGTGTATTGAAGATGTTAATGATACAACAACAGAAAACATGTTAGATGATCAATACATCTTTAATGTATGATGTTGTGCTTATGTCCTAAATACAAGTTGAGTTAATATGACATTTATTAAAAAACTGTGCCTCGTTTCTTCTGAATCAGAAAACTCTTTACTATCATATAATCTCTCTAAACCGGACACCCTGGAAAGTCCCCAGGGTGTCCGGTTTAGAGAGGTTTCACTGTAGGAATTTGATCATTCCGAGCCATATATGTGTGCTGTGCGATCATGAACAGACATTATCGCCTGAAAAATATGACCAAGAAACTCATCAAAACCATGATCACTTATGTTTTCTTGATGTTCGGTTTAGAGAGGCTCCACTGTAGTAAATGATAACTCGTGTCATATTCGTTATATCATTCCAGGTATTGGAGACAATATCGACAGGATCGAGCTGAATAACATTGCCAGTGACCCGGATGTAGAATATGTGTTCTACGTCCACAACTTCACGGGATTGGCGAGTATTGTCAACAAAGTGGCCCAAACAACCTGCGCAGGTACTGATGGTGTAAAAGTTACACTCTTGCCTGAACTAATTTTTCAATACAGTGAAACCTCTCTAAACCGGACGCACTGGGAGGTCCACAGGGTGTCCGGCTTAGAGAGGTTTCGTTGTAAATCAGGCATTTGATCATTCTGAGCCATAGTTCTGTGCTATGCGATCACCCAATATTATCCCGTCAACACAGTGCTTATCTGCCGTGAAACACTGTGCGGTGAAACATTTTTGATATCCTGTCAATACGACCTAATCACTGCGTATGAATATGTGCGGTGGCTGGGATTATTTTTTTACATTTTAAAGCCATTAGTAGGTGTTGACGGGATAAATAGAATAGTAGGTTAGTGCCATGAATGGGAAAAATATCTGGCGCGGCTCGGAAACGGGATGTGCTCGACAGAGCCTCGTCCATCCCGTTTCCTAAGCCTTGCCAAATATTTTTCCCATTCACGGCACTAACCTACTATTCTCTATCTATTTTCCTTATTTCTGAACCAAAGTATATGTTGTGACCACTCATTTGAACCGTCTCGGCGAGACGGTTCACATGAGTGGTCACAACATATACTTCTGATGAGAAATAAAGAAATTCTTGAGCCTTGCCGGATGTTTTTATGACCAGAGATAAATGACCAAGAAACACATCAAAAACAAGATCACATGTGTTTTATTGGAGTCCAGTTCAGAGAGGTTCCGCTGTATTTGTCAATTTATTTCTTTCACAGTACCTGGATATTGTGTTTGAAATCAAGCAGCCCGATTGTCTGAGCTCAGGCTCATGCAATCAAACTGCTTTATCGCAAGTTGGCATTGTCAATAGATTGTCTGACACGTTGATAATCTTGCAATATTAAGGCAGGCGGTTGTGTATGATAGCATAGTGTCTACTACGGCAAGTCAAAGCTGTGAAATTGTCAGAAAATTACGTCACCATGTTAGACGTTCCGAAACGTCTCGCTGTTGTGGATGACCATGGTTATTCTAGTTTCCAAGGTTACTCGTATTGTTGCAAACAATATTCGGATGATTCGGACGTTACCAACCAACACCGTAATAACGGAATGACCAAAATGTCGACGTTGACGTCATGAACTAATTTAACTGACCTGGCGTCTTTGATTACAATTCTAAACGTCAGAAACGAAACACATGTTGTATGCATATCTGAAATCTAACGTCGCCATCAGATTTATATTTTGATAATAACAGAAACTTACAGATTTTACGGATTTCAGTGTTGACCCCTGTGGCGTTTTGACGTGTTAATTTGACATGCTAGACGTTGCCGACGTTTGAATTTCCTGATAATATTGTTTAACAGTAGTTGATGTTTTCATGCAAAATGAAATCGCACACCTATCTAAAATACATGCACACAATCAACAATAGAGTAAAGGGGTTCATACAGCTAAACTGTTAATGGCTGCTGGAATTACTAATGAAAGAAATGACACTACTCACACTTGTTAATGAATGACATACACACATGTCAAATTGAATACTTCCAGTACCAGAGAAAGAAACAGCAACGCCGCCGCTGCCAACAACAACAAGTCCTACCACCACACCTAAACCCACGACCACAACTATGGCGACAACAACATCATCACGTAAGATAACAAACTTTGTCTGCGTTAATATATATATTTATGACTAGACATATGTATTTACGGGCTATGGCTGGTCATAAATATATTGACTAACGCAGACTATGTTTTAGTAAGTCAAAGGCTGATAATTCCATATCAAACGCATGTGATTTCATTATTTGATTCAAGCTACAGTAGTCAATATTTGGTCTGCTCTATCCATTGTATGCCACTGGCCACTGTGTTGATTGTATAGTTTGTTTGTGGGCTCTTCAACGCTACATTCCTCTACACTTCCACATGCGTAGCTAAACTATACATGTTCCCGTCAATTCAACCTGCAAATATTCATCAATGCCATACATACGTTTCTTACTAGTTCGAAAGTATGATCATATTAATCAGCTAATTCCAGTTGTGAAGATGGAGGCTTCATGGCAACTAGGTTGGTGCGACACACCATCACACGTTTCTTGATAATTGTTATATAATTATTAGAACTAAAATACAGTTTGGTGAACATATAAACAAACAAATACCAACAACTTAGTGACAGATTTAAAAAATCGTCAATGTAAACAAACTGTCTGTTTCGTATGAACATCAGAACCATTTACACGTAGGGTTAGTGGCCATATGGCAATGATGCCTGAAGTCGATTGTCGTGTAGCTTTCGTGTATCATATGTGCGCATTTAGCTTGATAAACATAAACAATCAGTATAAATAACTGCATAGGGATATATTCAAATGCTGTTTTTTCATCCTCAGCATGTGCGGCTAAAGTCGCCGATGTCATATTTGTGCTTGACTCATCCGGAAGCCTCGGTGCGGAAAATTTCGCAAAGATGAAGCAGTTTATGACACAGACGGTCGACATATTCGACGTAGGGGATGATTTCACACGAGTCGGCCTCATAGCGTTCAACCAACACGCCACGCTCGAGTTCGGCTTGACACAATACAATAACAGCTTCGATTTGGATACAGCTATACTCAACATAAGGTAATGTATGTTCAGCTATGGGAGGCATATATGGTGTTCATCTAAAAATCACTGTGACACATATGAGTACACATTGAAGAACCGTAAGATACAACATCTACGGTATTGATTGATGAGACGTCGTTGTTAACGTTCAAATGGAAGTACTGTTGGACATTCTTGTCCAAAACACGTCACTAGTGTGTCCAATAATTTATCGATGTCGGTAAAGGTCTAAAACTCGTTTTGAGTTGTTGAAAACACTTCATCCGCCGCGGTTTTCGTTTTCGTTGCTTGTTCTTTGATTACCTTATTGTGAATATCTATAATGTGCAATAATAGTGCTGGAGTGTTTCCTCTGTACAAGTAACCTGATTTACAGTGAAACACACATTCTGAGTGGAAACATATTAATGCTGGTGTACCACAAGGTTAAATCTTAGGGCCACTCTTATTTCTCATCTATATTAGGTAATGAGATTAATTCCAACATACGATTATTCGCGGACGACACAAGTCTTTACTATATTACTTTACGAATTGTTACTGGTGCCACTAAACTATGCAGTATAGGCAAACGTTACACAGAAACACAATGGGAAAGCCTCGAACAGCGAAGAAGTAAACACAAATTACTTTTATTCTACAAAATCAAACACAATATGACCAACTTATCGGAGTAATTTAATACCCGAACAAACACAAACTCGATACAGGCTAAGAAACGACGAAGACATTCCATTAATACACACACGTAATAAACTGTATCAAGATTCATTTCTTCCATCTACCATAAAGAATGGAATTCCCTATCCTCGAATGCAAGAAACAACCCAACCCTTATCTCGTTTAAGAATGTACTAAATGTTAACTTGCGTAAACCACCAACCTACTACTACACAGCTACTAACCGACAAGGTCAAATTATCCTGACTCGTATCCGGCTAGGGTGCAGCGCGCTGAACTACGACTTATTCCGGAAATCAATAGTTGATAGCGCTACATGCGCCTGTGGCGCAACCGAAAATGCTAATCACTACATTCTCTCATGTCCCCTTTATACAAATCAAATACAACGATATTTGTCATCTCTTCCTTGTCCACCGATCCTCAATAACTTAATTTACGGCAGCGAATGTTTAATGGACAATGAAAACAGCCTTGTATTCCAAAGGGTTCAACAATTCATACTTGCCTCTAAACGTTTCACTGCATGACGGGAGACTGCCCCTGCGACTGAACGGTTTGTTACGATTATCTTGTAAACTGTCAATAGAAGAACAAATGCTAGTCGTATATCGTTATAACAGTTCAATTGAATTCAATGCCAATGGTTCGGAGCGCATGCTTGGGATAACTTTTTTTTTTCCTTCAATTACCTAACAAAACTTACATATGTATACATTATATGCATTCTTGCCACATTCCCATTTACTGAATAATGCTTTACTCAAGGAGAAGAATTCACATAAGCTCTGTGAGCTTGTTTTCTAATCCTTATTCACTGTTACTTTATATGTATTTTGATGCATATATATACATGTATATTATTTGAAATAAATAGTTTTTAAACTAATAACAGTGGATGAAAGTGTTGAAATCTTGCCCACTCCAAAGTAAGTATTATTTGTTATTTTATTTAATATGAAACGGATTTTGATGAAATATGGCGCAGCAAACGCGTCTTCACGAGCTGCATTTGGTCGTCCAGTGAGTTCGGCACAGAAATGTCGTTTTTGCGAAGAATCGATTTCCGTGTCTACCAACACGGAAATCGATTCTTCGCAAAAACGACAGAAGTTTGGGCCAAAGTACAGAGACCACCAAATGCAGCTTAACAAGACGCGTTTGATGCGCCATATTTCATCAAAATTTGTTACGTAATAAGGACAATATAAAAGAGTACGTACTTTGAATCGGATGGATTTTGGAAGTTTCAGTACTTGTTGTTGTTCATAGTACCACGTGATCATACACCTTGTAAGTGTGTGTTGGGTACACGGCTTCTTGTCAGTCCTGTATCAATGCATGTGTATATCTCTGCAAATGTTCGATGCATACTTAGACGTTACAATGAACACAATATAAAAATACTCGATCCTGCAATTGATTTTTTTGATTTTTTTGATTTTTCTAAATTGATAATATGAAATATATGCAGAAAACTGCATGTACAAATAACAAATATTAAAAAGTTACAAAGGTTTGAACATTATGCGAGTTCCTCTATGACGTCATCAATGAGCAATTATTTGTTATATTTATGTATATTAAGTCTATGTGATTTTTTTATTATTTTATTACATGAACTTGATAATTTATGATGAAATAAAATGAAAAATGTAAAAACAATATTTTTTATTGAAATTTTCAAAATTCTCCTGGAAGGAAAAAAATGCATAACCGTGCATAAAATGTACAATTATATAAACATATTTGATCGGATTGCTAGTATCATTTTTGCATGGGGATTTCTTCATGTCGTTTGTATTGTCATTATCTATCAGTTTACACAATATATTTTAAATTTTAATTTTTCTATTCACATGACCTTTAAGGTATAGCGACGGAGGAACGAATACCGGTGAAGCGCTCCAGCTATTGAGACAGGCATTCATGAACGACCGACCAAACAATCCAGACATCGCCGTCATCATCACCGACGGCCTCTCCGCCGACCCCGTAGCTACAATGCAGCAGGTATCAATGTAACCCGAATCTTCTGGCTGTAATGCTGAGCGACTTACTTGTAAGTCGCTCAGCATTACAGACAGACAATTCGGGTTAGTATCAATATTACCATGGTCCAATAGAGCTAAGATGTAACAGCTTATCTCGTACTAAAACAGGTTAAATGTTGTTTGCCGGGTTAACCCTTTCAACACCAAGTAACTTAATAGGATGTTCCATGCCAATGTTTCACGCTATTTCATTCATTTTGTTCATTCAAATTTTCCCATTCTTCTAAAAGGGTAATCTGTACGACGTTTAAAATTATTAACAAACAGTGGAGATCCTGATGAGACGGCTCGTTACGAGCCGGCTCATCTGGATCTGCACTATTTGCAAACATTGTCTCTATAGAGGTCTGTGGTGTTGAAAGGGTTAAAGCAGCTCATGTGGGGCATCCGTGTTCAACGGACACATGTTCGTTCTCATCTACATAACCGTGAACAGATGTAGAACATAACTATGTGATTGTGATTTGAGAAATGGGGTTTATGTGTTTTGAGTCGAGTGTAGATTCAGATTGGTCCGGGCATCCGCAGTCAGATTAGCCAGTCTGATTAGAATCTGGGTGGATATGGTAGGTGGGATCATGTGATTGGTGGTAATTTAACGATCGGGATTCGCCCTTACCGGAATCCCGACTGGAGACCTGGTTTGGCCCTCATGTACGTCTTCGGCTTACTTGTATGTGAGAGTTGAATTTGGTTACATGTATACCCCATTATATGAGTAATATAATTATTTGTAATCCTATTACTTTTAGGGGAAGGGCCAAGTGGCTTTGGTGTCGAATGGACCTGGCACCAGGTCAGGTTATTCTAATTTCAGGGCTGAATATATTTGTTTTTCGATGTAAATATTTCACTCTGATTTTCGGACCCCCCTCCACCCCAAAAAAAACTAAAAGCGCTACGTGATCCGCAGAAAAAAAGCCTATCTGTGAATGTGCTCGGAATCAGACTGACCTGGGCTCAGTTGTGGCCAATGAAACGTTAACCCTTTCACCCCTAAGTAACTGGTCCCAGTAATGGATTTTGATATGTTAATTTTCCGACCAATCCAAATGGGGCTTGTGGGATGTGTGACTAGTCTAGCTCTTGCTCAAATATCACACCCCCGTAGCCTGATAAGGATGATCGTATTTAGCTTGTTAGAAGCATGAAGAGTTATTGAACGACGGAATGACGAACATCCCATCAGCCGCAAACCCCATAAGCAAGATTTCTCCAGTCACAGTCATATACATTGGAGCCTCTCCAAACATGTCATGATTGCAAAACACTAATATGTGCCATGAAGTGCTGACATGTCTGATTTACAGTGGAACATCTCCAAACCGGACACCCTCGGAGGTCCCGAGGGTGTCCGGTTTGGAGATGTTCCACTATAAATCAGACATGTTAGCACTTCATGGCACATATTAGTGTTTTGCCATCATGAAATGTCATTGTAATTGTAATCAGAGTCATAACAGTGAAACACATGTAAGTTAAATATCCATAATTCCCCGAGTGTACGGTTTCGAGGGGTTTCACTGTATGTGTAATATTTCAGGCTCGCCTTGCCAGGGAAGCGGGAGCAACCCTCATTGCCATTGGCGTGGGTAACGGGACAGATAACAAGGAACTGGAAAACATCGCATCACCCAATCCGACCACGAATGGCAAGCTCGTATTCCAGGTTGGCAACTTTGAAGCCCTCCAGCGTCTCCACTATATCATTGCGCTGGTGGCATGTGGAGGTAACTATGCATAAACAATACCAGGTTTTTAATATAATTGCTGTTATCAAATGAGGCGAGAAAACGCGTTGGAATTCTGAGGCTCACCGAGAAATTATACAGAGCCCCGCGCGGGACATGGATCATTTTTAGTAACTCGTTCCCACGAAATAACAATTCATTCACACGAATTAACAATTCGTTCCCTTAATTTAACAATTCGTTCCCACGAAATAACAATTCGTTCTCACAGGGATGAATTGTTAATTCCACGGGAACGAATTGTTATATCGTGGGAACGAATTGTTATTTCGTGGGAACGAATTAATAAAAAAATAATTCTACGTCCCCTGCGGGGCTCCGTAGAATTACTACTGTCCCCGAGGAGAGACTGATAAGCATGTCAACTCCAGCTTGACACACTTGAGGTAACAGTGGGTGGTTGGTCCGGCGAACGCGACGGCGTAAATTAACGGTAGGGGTTCCTCCTTATAGAATCACGAATTTGCCTGGTTTGGCCATCAGGTACGTTTTTAGCTTTGGTTCTTTTGATACCTGTTTGTTTAATTGGGTTATTGCCCATTATAAAAGTAGCAAGAGTATTACTGATCCTACTGCTGTTGGGAGGGACCAAGTGAGTCTGGTGTGGCGAGGACCTGGCAACATATCAGGATCCCCCACTCATATGTACAGGTAATATATGGGATTTAGTACTAAACCTATTGACCCGGCCTTAAATGACCTTAGCTGCTGATAAACCCCAAGAAACAAACACTTTAGGTAACTATGGCGTTGAGTAGATAAGGCCAGGCGAGTGCCTTTAGATACATGCATCAATTTTCTTGGCTGAGGCTCGGAAACGCGTAGGACGCCTGAGACACGCCGACGAGTTCCGGCAGTTTTCGATTCAAACTTTATAAGCATTTCTTTCAATGTTTCTTGCCTTCAAAATATGATTGTTGTTAGATTACAAATCGTGTTAGCGCGTTTATCAACACAGGAGTCGGCCATCTTGAATGTTGATTTATGGTTGTTTTTTTTCGGGGTATGTTCCGAAAGTTTCAATAAATCTGCTAATTCGTCCCGAGTTTTCATTGGCTGTTGATCATCTCGCAGATGAATGAGGCACCGTGAAGGAGAACTTGAAACGTTTATATTGTTTTGATTTTAGCAATATTAAAGAGCACATGTGACATGTGAATAGAGAATACACAATGTGTCCAGGAAACGAACGTCAGTGCAAAATGTGGCAGTCGACTGAAACAAAGGTACATTGAAACCTCTCTAAACCGGACACCCTTTGAGGTCCCCAGGGTGTCCGGCTTAGAGAGGTTTCACTGTAAATCAGGCATTTGATCATTCTGAGCCATAGTTGTGTACTATGCGATTACGAACAGACCTTATCACCTGAGATAAATGACAAAAAAATCATCAAAAATAAGATCACAGGTTTTGTTTTGGTTTCAGGTTTAGAGAGGTTTCACTGTATTTGCTGGCGACGTTTACAATCAGGCATAGTTACTATAGTTACGCCGTCAGTAACACGGTTAGACCATACACATAGTTCCAATGTATGTGGCTGTGACTGGAGAAATGGGGCTTATTGGATTTGTGACCAGTGTAGCTCCTGTTCAAATAGCACACTCCAGTAGCATAATAACGATCTATTTTGCTTGTTAGAAGCATGGTGGGCGTTTCATTGATGGAATGGCGAACAACACAGATCCTGATCAGAATGTGCGAATGTACAGGCTGATCTGGATCTACCCTGGTCACAAAACCCATAAACCCCCATTTCTCCAGTCACAACCAGCCGAAAACATTGTACGAAATGTGTACATATTCCTATTTCGTACAGCGGGTTACGGTGGAAACAACAATACTCAACCGTCAACGAATGCCACTGACGTCAATCAAACAATGAGCATTAACTGCACCGACGCCGCCGACGCCGACTGTGGAATGCGGGGACGGGACATATGCACGGACTACCAACCCTGGGCAAAGGCGCACTGCCCGCTAACTTGTGGATTCTGCCAGGGTATGCTGTCAACTATCATTTTTAGCTGCGAGCCTCTCGCAGCTTACAGGGGGGTCAGCGTGTAAGTGCATGCACGAACGAACACGACACTTACACGCTGACCCCACTGTATGTAGCCGGTTCTCAAAATACAGTCAGATATCACGGCGCTATTTTTGTTTGTGGCGCGTATAACCACAGGTGTTTGAAGAGTGAATCCGGATATGGAATTAACACCCTTATCGCATCGCCGTATTTCGCCGATATTGATTTTGAAAATCAGTCATATTTTCCTTAAATGATGTCGAAAATTGACAAAAAATTCAGAGCTCTTGCGGATGTGTACGTAATGCATAGCAAACAAATGCTAAGCCTGTTTCTATACAGCTCCTTCCCCTCTGCACATACAAAATATGTCGAGTGCTATACAGTTTCCCATAACACCATTTACTACAATTACTCTATTTGAAATATTTAAAGGAGAATATACTAAAACACTGTTTACCACCCATGTCAGTTGGGCTCGCAGCTCAGTACTTTCAGTACTTTGGTTAAATGTGGGATTTATTTCCATGATATTGTTGTAAGTCCGTTAAAGAAACATGTGCGTAACATATATACGAGCGTGACTGGGGAAATGGGGTTTATGGGATTTGTGACCAGTGTAAAATGTAGCTTCTGCGCAAGCTAAATACATGTATCATGATGACGATATAATTTTCTAGTTAGAAAGCATAGTTTATAAGAGAATACTAATAATCCAAAACAAGTATAGTATGTATAGCCCAAATCGCAATCAAGCAGTTTGATTGGCCGAGCCTGAGCTGTCGTACAGCTCAGGCTCAGCCAATCAAGCTGCTTGATTTCATGCTCAATATTCAAATACTTTGACAATATATTGGCAATGTTAGCGCAGGCCGTGGTGTGTAGAACATTGCACACCGATGTATTTCGCCCGCAGGCCCGCCTACAACGCCCGCCCCGTGTGTCGACCACCTGTCCAACTGCCACGAATACGGCACCTACATCTGCACACAGGTGTCGCTGATCCGCTGGACAAAGGACAATTGCCGTGCTTACTGCGGACTGTGCGGTAAGTGCTGGTTAGTTAGTTAGCTTAAGAATTGGCTCGCAGACCTTCCAAACACGGGCATATGAGACCGGAAAATGTATCAAGCCAATGGCTCTTGGCCCGTTTTTCGAGTTTAGTATTTGTTTCAAAGCAGTCGACAAAGGACACTTGCCGTGCTTACTGCGTACTGTGTGGTAAGTGCTGGTTAGTTAGTTCAGGGGCGGATCTGGATGGGGAGGGGGTTCAGGGGTTGCAACCTCCCCGTTCAGCCACAGAGTTTACATAGATCACAGTTTACCACCAGCTGGAGTCTGAATTTAAATGCCGTAAAACAAACAGATTTGAAAATATTTACGGGGGGGGGGCATACACACGGACCCACCTAGCATACTCGGTCCACTCCGTGGAGCTCGAAAATAGGACTACACACCCCCCCCCCCTCCCCCCCCCCCCCCCCGTTCCCCAAATGCTGGATCCGCCCCTGTAGTTATCTTAGGAATTGGCTCGCAGACCTTTCAAACACGGGCATATGAGACCGGAATATGTATCAAGCCACCCGTTTTTCTTTCCTAATTTAGTATAGGTTGCAATGCAGTCGAAATGTCTGCTTTAAATCAAGGAGGTTATGAGTTTATTTGACCTAGCTAGTTCATTCTCCTACCGCACTGTGCAGTATGTCAGACCGTTTTAAGGGCTGAGTTCATATGATATATGGAGACTCAATCGTAACAGTATAATTATTTATCCCGTCAACACACAGTGCGTATGTGCCGCGAAACACGGTGCCGTGAAACATTTTTGATATCCAGTCAATACAATTTTTGCATTTTACAGCCATTTGTAGGTGTTGACGGGATAAATAGAATAGCAGGTTAATGCCGTGAATGGGAAAAAATATCCCATTCACGGCACTAACCTACTATTCTCTATCTATTATCCTTATTTCTGAACCAAAATATATGTTGTGACCACTCATTTGAACCGTCTCGGCGAGACGGTTCAAATGAGTGGTCACAACATATACTTCTGATGAGAAATAAAGAAATTCTTGAGCCTTGCTGTTTTTTCCTATTCACGGCACTAACCTACTATTCTCTATATGTAATGATGCTATTTGAGGGCTGGTCAAGTGTAGAAAGCATCGACGGTTTTGTTAGTAACCCTTTGAATGTGGTAACCGAACATTGTCGTCTGCTGTTGTTTTATATTGTGTCTTGATTGAATCATTTCCATTGGAAATGATTCTAAAGTGTTGTAAAACCATTTAGTTGATGAGAAAAAATGGAAAATATAAAATAAATAGCAGACGACACAGTTTAATTCAAGAGTGTAAGGGTCAATCATTGACTTTGTGGAATGTGATTTAAATTCAGATAGTTAAATAACATTCAATGTAAGACTGAGTAATTGTATATTACTCCTTGCACAAACATACTTTGAACAATTGAACGGCGTTTGTGCCATGCTGTGACAGTAATGGCCGAGTATGTAACACGACATAAACTGAAAAAGTGTATTAAGCCTTACTACTCTGAATTAAATTTTGTCTTCTGCTGGAAATGCTTTATTTTCAATATTTCTCGACAAAAACCTGTTTTGACGGCGCATGAGAATCGTCTCAACTGGAGACGATTCTCATGTGCTGTCACAACCATTTTTTTGCTAAGAATTAAGGCAACAATAAAAAACAGCAGACGACACTTTCCGTCTCCAGCGTAGAGAGGGTTAAGCAGTACCGTAACCAGGATGAGGCAGACGAGGAGGTCTCATCGTCTGTCATTTTGCCGATTTGTTTATGCTAAAAATTAAACAAATCCCCGGGGTGGTGGCGGGGATAATGCTCCCTGGCCCCCATATATATGGAACGTCAAATCTACATAAACACAAATAAGTGTTTAGCTTAGAGCTATCATTAATTATTTAAAGCTATCATTAAATATTTAGAGCTATCATTAACTATTTAGAGCTATCATTAAATATTAGAGCTATCATTAATTATTTAGAAGCTATCATTAATGATTTAGAGCTATCATTAATTATTTGAGTTTATGTAGATTTAGAGCTACATAAATTAAAATAATTGTATCCCCCAGACTTCGTCGGGGGATACTATGGGCTTGACACTTTCCGCGTCCGCGTCCGCGTCCGCGTCCGCGTCCGCGTCCGCGTCCGCCACAGACACTTCTTGTCCGGAGCATAACTCGAACACCCTTTGGAATATTTTCATGAAACTTCACACATGCATAGACCACGACCCGAAGGTGTGTCACGCACAAGAATGACAACTCTTGCATAGTTAATTTTTTAGTTATCTCCCTTTTTTGTTTCGCGCACTGATTGAGCATAACTCGACCACCATTTGGAATATTTTCATGAAACTTCACACATGCATAGACCACGACCCGAAGGTGTGTCGCGCACAAGAATGACAACTCTTGCATAGTTAATTTTTTAGTTATCTCCCTTTTTTGTTTCGCGCACTGATTGAGTATAACTCGACCACCATTTGGAATATTTTCATGAAACTTCACACATGCATAGACCACGACCCGAAGGTGTGTCGTGCACAATAATGACAACTCTTGCATAGCTCATTTTTTTAGTTTTTAGTTATCTCCCTTTTTTGTTTTCGTGCACTGATTTCCTGTCCGGAGCATAACTCGACCACCCTTTGGAATATTTTCATGAAACTTCACACATGCATAGACCACGACCCGAAGGTGTGTCGCGCACAAGAGTGACAACTCTTGCATAGCTAATTGTTTAGTTATCTCCATTTTTGTTTTGCGCACTCTACAAACTGGACAGTAATGCATGAAGACCCGTTTTTCTCGTGTGCTCTGTACATTTTACCTGTAGAGAGAACAATAGCCTTCTCTGGTTGAACAATAGTGACTGGGAGAACCATTCACCTGTGCATGTGCTAGCATGTGCAAATGTCCAGACTGACCACTGACCACTTACAGGTAATTATACCCCCCGCAACGAGTTGTGGGGGGGGGGGGTTTACTGGAGTCAGGTTGTCCGTCCGTCCGTTCCGTCCGTCCGTCCGTCCGTCCGTCCGTCCGTGCGTCCGTGCGTCCGTAAACTTAACATCAGATAAATATTGTTAAAACTTCTATTTCCTTCATCTAAAATGCTTAATATTTCACACATGCATTCCTGTAAGGCTCTACTACCATGCTGTGCCAAATCCACGGGCGTCCAACCCCCGCTGATCTCAAGGTCAAGGTCAAATACTTTGTCTCTTTACAAAACCTAATATCAGAGAAATATTGTTATAACTTCTATTTCCTTCATCTAAAATGCTTAATATTTCACACATGCATTCCTGTAAGGCTCTACTACCATGCTGTGCCACATCCACGATGGTCCAACCCCCGCTGATCCCAAGGTCAAGGTCAAATACTTAATCTCTTTACAAAACTTAACATCAGAGAAATATTGTTATAACTTCTATTTCCTTCATCTAAAATGCTTAATATTTCACACATGCATTCCTGTAAGGCTCTACTACTATGCTGTGCCACATCCACGATGGTTCAACCCCCGCTGATCCCAAGATCAAGATCAAATACTTAGTCTCTTTACAAAACTTAACATCAGAGAGATATTGTTATAACTTCTATTTCCTTCATCTAAAATGCTTAATATTTCACACATGCATTCCTGTAAGGCTCTACTACCATGCTGTGCCACATCCATGATGGTCCAACCCCCGCTGATCCCAAGGTCAAGGTCAAATACTTAGTCTCTTTACAAAACTTAACATCAGAGAAATGTTGTTATAACTTCTATTTCCTTCATCTAAAATGCTTAATATTTCACACATGCATTCCTATAAGGCTCTACTACCATGCTGTGCCACATCCACGATGGTCCAACCCCCGCTGATACCAAGGTCAAGGTCAAATACTTAGTCCCTTTACAAAACTTAACATCAGAGAAATATTGTTATAACTTCTATTTCCTTCATCTAAAATGCTTAATATTTCACACATGCATTCCTGTAAGGCTCTACTACCTTGCTGTGCCAAATCCACGACCGTCCAACCCCCGCTGATTCCAAGGTCAAGGTCTCTTTACAAAACTTAACATCGGAGAAATAAGTTATAACTTCTATTTCCTTCATTTAAAATTCTTATTATTTCACTTGTGAATTCCTCTAAGGTTGTACTGTCATGCTGTGACAAATCTACGACCATCCAACCCCCGCTAATCCCAAGGTCAAGGCCACATACTTAAGTCTCTTTACAAAACTTAACATCAGAAAAATATGTTATAACTTCTATTTCTTTAATCGAAAATTCTTAATATTTCATACATGCATTTCTCTAAGGCTCTACTATCATGCTGTGCCAAATTCCCGCTGATCTCGAGGTCAAGGTCAAATACTTAGTCTCTTTACAAAACTTAACATCAGAGAAATCGGTTATAACTTCTATTTCCTTGCTCGAATCTGCTTCACATTTCACACACGCATTGCTCCAATGGACCTCAATGGACCTCAAATTCACGTGCATGCCTTTCCCGCTAAGCCCACAGTCTAGGTCACAAGCCCACACAATTGGAATTTTTTACATATTTTAGGGGTACCTGGCCCCACGCGGGGGGTATTCCGTAAGCCTCGCTTACTGACCAATCTAGTTTATACAGGTAAATGATTATATTACATTTCCGTAAACTGTGTTGAAAATATTGTGGCAATATGTGGACCTGTGCAGATATGATATGTAGATAAATATAGGACTATTAACAAAATTGCTGGGCTCCAGTAGCGAGCATTATTTTTTTTAATTTACTTTTTTTCCATTTTTTTTTAAATTCTTTTTCAATTTTTGTCTATTTTATCATATAATGAAACAATCATTGACTAGTGAGCCATAGAATATAATCTGATATTCTATGGCTCACTAGTCAATAATTGTATAATATGTTCGGGTCAGTGAAAATTGCTTTCGGGCCCAGGCTCGAGGTCAACGTGGGCCAAGGCGAGGCATTTGATTCCGCGGAATTCTTGTTTACTTATCTCCCCTTGTTGTTTCATGCACTGATTTCGTGTCCGGAACATAACTCGAACACCCTTTGGAATAGTTTCATTAAACCTCACACATGCATAGACCACGAACCAAAGGTGTGTCGCGCGCAAGAATGACAACTCTTTCATCATTATTTGTTTTTTACTTATCTCCCTTTGTTGTTTCATGCATTGATTTCGTGTCCGGAGCATAACTCGAACACCCTTTGGAATATTTTTATGCCACCGGGTTTCGAAGAAACGGGTGGCATATAGTGTTTGGACCGTCCGTCTGTCCGTCTGTCCGTCTGTCCGTCCGTCTGTCCGTCTGTCTGTCCGTCCGTCCGTCCGTCCGTCCGTCTGTCCGTCCGTCACACTTTTCGGTTAACCAATTTGTCACAGTTTCTCAAATATGCTGCAGGTGGCATCCACGTTCGACAGACGCATTTCTTGTTTTATTAAACTACACACATGCATAGAAGAAGACCCAAAGGTGAGTCGCGCGCAAGAATGACGACTCTTGCGTCGTTAATTTATTAGTGTGTTGTTTCGTGCACTGATTTCGTGTCCGGAGCATAACTCGAACACCCTTTGGAATATTTTCATGAAACTTCACACATGCATAGACCACGACCCTAAATGTGTGTCACGCAAGAATGACAACTCTTGCATCACTAATTTTTTAGTTATCTCCCTTTGTTTTTCTGCGCACTGATTTTGTCTCCGGAGCATAAACCGAACACCCTTTTTTCAAACTACTTGTGTATCTGGGGAGGGGGATACACATGCGCCTGTCGATAAGCATCCATTTCTAGTTATTAATAGCTATTGAGTTGTTGAGCTAGTGAGAACTTGAGCTAGCATTTCATATTTAGAGCTAGATCAAAATGATTTAGAGAGCTCTTCAAGTGATTTGGAGCTAGCTCTAACTATTTAATGCTAGCTCTAATTATTTAGACATAGCATTATAATTAGTTGAGTTTACGTAGTGTTGGCTATAGATATAGATATAAAAATATAATAATATATAGATATCAATAGATATCGGTACTTCTTTCTCCTCGTCTGTTTGTTTACGCCTGGTTACGGCGCAGTTAGTGATAAAACCTCACATGCAGTGAATATATTCTGGCGGTCGTGGTTAGGTCATAAATAAAACCTCAACATTACAAAAGCATGAATATATTCTGGCGGTCGTGTTAGTCATAAAACCTCACATGCAGTGAATATATTCTGGCGGTCGTGTTAGTCATAAAACCTCACATTCGTGATACTGGCGGGTGGTAGTCAATAAAACCTCACATGAAAGTGAATATATTCTGGCGGTCTTGTTAGTCATAAAAACTCACATGCAGTGAATATATTCTGGCGGTCCTGTTAGTCATAAAACCTCACATGAAGTGAATATATTCTGAAGGTCGTGTTAGTCATAAAACCTCACATGAAGTGAATATATTCTGGCGGCCGTGTTAGTCATAAAGCCTCACATGAAGTGAATATATTCTGGCGGCCGTTTTAGTCATAAAACCTCACATGAAGTGAATATATTCTGGCGTTCGTGTTAGTCATAAAATCTCACATGAAGTGAATATATTCTGGCGGTCGTGTTAGTAATAAAACCTCACATGTAGTGAATATATTCTTGCGGTGGTGTTAGTCATAAAACCTCACATGAAGTGAATATATTCTGGCGGTCGTGTTATTCATAATACCTCACATGCAGTGAATATATTCTGGCGGTCGTGTTAGTCATAAAGCCTCACATGAAGTGAATATATTCTGGCGGTCGTGTTAGTCATAAAGCCTCACATGAAGTGAATATATTCTGGCGGCCGTGTTAGTCATAAAACCTCACATGAAGTGAATATATTCTGGCGGTCATGTTAGTCATAAAACCTCACATGAAGTGAATATATTCTGGCGGTCGTGTTAGTCATAAAACCTCACATGAAGTGAATATATTCTGGCGGTCATGTTAGTCATAAAACCGCACATGAAGTGAATATATTCTGGCGGTCGTGTTAGTCATAAAACCTCACATAGGTGAATATATTCTGGCGGTCGTGTTAGTAATAAAACCTCACATGCAGTGAATATATTCCGGCGGTCATGTTAGTCATAAAACCTCACATGAAGTGAATATATTCTGGCGGTCATGTTAGTCATAAATCCTCACATGAAGTGAATATATTCTGGCGGTCGTGTTAGTCATAAAACCTCACATGAAGTGAATATATTCTGGCGGTCATGTTAGTCATAAAACCGCACATGAAGTGAATATATTCTGGCGGTCGTGTTAGTCATAAAACCTCACATAGGTGAATATATTCTGGCGGTCGTGTTAGTAATAAAACCTCACATGCAGTGAATATATTCCGGCGGTCGTGTTAGTCATAAACCTCACATGCAGTGAATATATTCTGGCGGTCGTGTTAGTCATAAAGCCTCACATGAAGTGAATATATTCTGGCGGCCGTGTTAGTCATAAAACCTCACATGAAGTGAATATATTCTGGCGGTCATGTTAGTCATAAAACCTCACATGAAGTGAATATATTCTGGCGGTCATGTTAGTCATAAATCCTCACATGAAGTGAATATATTCTGGCGGTCGTGTTAGTAATAAAACCTCACATGCAGTGAATATATTCTGGCGGTCGTGTTAGTCATAAAACCTCACCTGCAGTGAATATATTCTGGCGCTCGTGTTAGTCATAAAACCTCATATGCAGTGAATATTTTCTGGCGGTCGTGTTAGTCATAAAACCTCATATGCAGTGAATATATTCTGGCGGTCGTGTTAGTCATAAAACCTCACATGCAGTGAATATATTCTGGCGGTCGTGTTAGTCATCAAACATCACATGCAGTGAATATATTCTGGCGGTCGTGTTAGTCATAAAACCTCACATGCAGTGAATATATTCTGGCGGTCGTGTTAGTCATAAAACCTCATATGTAGTGAATATATTCTGGCGGTCGTGTTAGTCATAAAACCTCACATGCAGTGAATATATTCTGGCGCTCGTCTTAGTCATAAAACCTCATATGTAGTGAATATATTCTGGCGGTCGTGTTAGTCATAAAACTTCACATGCAGTGAATATATTCTGGCGGTCGTGTTAGTCATACAACCTCACATGCAGTGAATATATTCTGGCGGTCGTGTTAGTCATAAAACCTCACATGCAGTGAATATATTCTGGCGGTCGTGTTAGTCATAAAACCTCACATGCAGTGAATATATTCTGGCGGTCGTGTTAGTCATACAACCTCACATGCAGTGAATATATTCTGGCGGTCGTGTTAGTCATAAAACCTCACATGCAGTGAATATATTCTGGCGGTCGTGTTAGTCATACAACCTCACATGCAGTGAATATATTCTGGTGGTCGTGTTACATGTAGTCATAAAACCTCACATGCAGTGAATATATTCTGGCGGTCGTGTTAGTCATAAAACCTCACATGCAGTGAATATATTCTGGCGGTCGTGTTAGTCATACAACCTCACATGCAGTGAATATATTCTGGCGCTCGTGTTAGTCATAAAACCTCACATGCAGTGAATATATTCTGGCGGTCGTGTTAGTCATCAAACCTCACATGCAGTGAATATATTCTGGCGGTCGTGTTAGTCATAAACCTCATGCAGTGAATATATTCTGGCGGTCGTGTTATCATAAAACCTCACATGCAGTGAATATATTCTGGCGGTCGTGTTAGTCATAAAACCTCACATGCAGTGAATATATTCTGGCGCTCGTGTTAGTCATAAAACCTCACATGCAGTGAATATATTCTGGCGATCGTGTTAGTCATCAAACCTCACGAATATGGCGTCGAGTAGTTATACCTCACATTGCAGTGAATATATTCTGGCGGTCATGTTAGTCATCAAACCTCACATGCAGTGAATATATTCTGGCGGTCGTTAGCATGGTTAGTCATAAAATATCTGGCGCGGCGCGGCAAAGCCTCGCCCATTCCGTTTCATAAGCCTTGTCAGATATTTTTCACATTCACGGCATTAACCTATTATTCTCTATTTATTGTGTTATAGTGGACAGTATGGTAGTGGACAGTACGGTTCCCACGAGGGCGCTCGTGACGGTGTCTGCTGCGCCGGTCTTGATAACTACACAACAATGTATGTATTTACGTGTACATAGAGGATCTTACAGACGTGATGATATTATGGAATATCAGCGCTCCAGATAAGCGTTGTGTCTAATGAGTATTGTACCCGCTGATTTCAAAGTTATTGATTTTATTGCGAAAAAACAGTTTTCCTATGGGAATTTAACATGGGGCTAAAAATAGATTTTTTAAAAATATTTATTTTATTTGTGGACCGATTTTCAAAATATAACTTTTGTTTTCTTACTTACATCATGTTCAAGCTATCTCGCCAGGTTTCGGAGTCAATTTCCTTGACTCCCCATCTTAAATTCCCATAGAAAAATCGTTTTTTCGCAATAAAATCAATATTTGATGGAATTTCATCAAACAAAATATTTTGGGGAGGGTGACTTTTTTGTTATTGATGAAAAAGTACTTACTTTTAAATATTTTTTAAATTTAATTTATTTAATAGCCAAAAGTTCGTCGGCATACAAACGTGGAATAGACAGTAGTTTAGCTCTACTGATGTAGGTGGTGGTCGGGCGAATGTGTAAATTAACGGTAGGGGTTCCAGTCAAAGCCAAATATAACCTCTCCAAACCGGACATAGGTAAATCATGTATATCCCTATTTTTAGCGGTTTTAGTGTCATTTATCTCTGTTGAGTGTGTCTGTTCATGATCGCAAAAAAAGCACCCATGACTTGCAGTGCCCATTTGTCGGATGTACAGTGGCACATCTCTAAACCGGGCACCATGGGTGTCCGGTTTAGAGAGGTTCCACTGTAGTATAACATGATGATTTAACGCCCTGTTTTAGCATCGGTGACCTGTACAAACACCATCGCCAATTGTGGCGAGTATGGCGGACTGAGCATGTGTCACGCTGACCTGTACAGCTCGTGGGCGAAGTCGCACTGTGCCGAGTATTGTGGATTCTGTACAAACTACATCATTATCCAGCCGACTGTCCTACCTAATCATCTCACGTAAGCTCAGTATTGTAAAACTGTTATCTATATAGAGGATCTCAAACTCGTTTCCATTTGATATGACATTTATGAAACAAGTCGTGCACAATGTATGCACCGAGCATCTGGCATACAATTTCTGACGAGTTTCATAAATCGCAGATCAAATGGAAACGAGTTTGAGATTCTGTTTATCACATAACTTCATACTCCAAATAGCAGAAAACTTGGAGATATCTGTAGTCGATTTCATCAACATTGCAAAGTATACTTATCTCGCAAAGTATACTTTGAGGGAGTAATCATTTATTTTTTCCCGAAATTATTTCATATACGTGTAGAACTAACGACTGTATATATTTGATGATTAAAAGTATGCAGAACCGTATACAAATGTGTTAAATACCAATATGTTTCAATGCAAATCAAGGCGCACAGATGTCAGCGTAGAATAGCCATACACGTCATCATATTATGTGGTACAGATGTGCATATTATGTGTATACGTAAAACAGGACTTTACACGTACATGTATATGTAATCGGTTACAATACGTTCACTATATATTGATCATTTACCTTTTCTTGTAGGTGCCCGGGATGGAAACTGCCCAAGGCGTGCCAGATGATGATGTATGACGACAAATTGCTGCCCCTGCCTATCTGTCCCCCGGGATACATGCTTACTGTCGAAATACCGGAGCCATAACAATTGACATATTTAAAAAAAATTAAAAGGACAACACTTTTCTCATTTCTTCACAACATACACTTTGGACGAGAAATGAAAATTATTTAAACAAAAATATGTTAAAGTTGTTATACCCAAAGAGGGGTGGGTTTTCAAAAAATAAAAAGGACGTCTCTTTTCTAATTTCTTCTCTAAATAATATTTTGTGACCACCATTTGAACCGTCTCGTTGAGACGGTTCAAATGAGTGGTCACAACATATATTTTGGACGAGAAATGAAAATGATTTAAAAGAAATATGTTAAAGTTGTTATACCCAACGAGGGGCGGGTGTTCCGTACGTACTTGTGCATGTATACATAGACGATGGCAGGCTACTTCAGCTTACAGTCGAACTACCAGGGGGCGTTTCACTAAACTTCGTACGACTAAGACATTCGTAAATGCAAAATTATTATAGTCTGTAAATTTCACATTAAAATGTTTTCTTGTAGACAATTTTTTGATTTAATTTTATTGAGCATAGGCTGCATATGCACATAAATGTACACTGGCGAACATTTTAGTCGTACGAAGTTTATTGAAACGGGCCCCTGAGCCTTAACAATTTACATGCTTTTGACACACGAATTTTCCATATTTTTTTGAGAAAAAAAAGAACAACACTTTTCTCATTTCTTCTGTAAATAATATTTGTGACCACCATTTGAACCGACTCGATGAGACTGTTCAAATGAGTGGTCACAACATATATTTTGGACGAGAAATGATGAAATGAAAATTATTTTTAAAAAAATATGTTAAAGTTGTTGTACCCAAAAAGAGATGGGTGTTCGGCATACACTTTTCTCATTTCTTCTCTAAATAATACTTTGTGACCACCATTTGACGTTTAGACGGTTCAAATGAGTGGTGACAACCTATACTTTGGACGAGAAATGAGAAAAAAACATATAGTTAATAATATTTTAAAATTATTGCTATGCGTATAACGAGCAAAATGGCCGTGTGGAAGTTGTTCCTCTATACATAGACTATGGTATAATACTTCTAACGATGCCAAGGTGTATGATCACGTGGTACTAACAACAACAACAACAACAAGTACTGACCAGAAGATTATCTGATTCAAAGTACGTATTCTTTTATATTGTCTTTACGCGCATGAAAGGCGTCTGGTTAAGCTGCATTTGGTGGTCTCTGTATTTTCGCCCAAACTTCTGTCGTTTTGCGACACCGAAATGGATTCTTCGCAAAAACGACATAAGTCTGTGCCGACATAAGTCTGTGAAGACGCGTTTGCTGCGCTATATTTCATCAAATTCCGTTGCATATTAAGGAAAATATCAAATAATACTTACTTTGGTGTGGGCGATGTAGTTGTTGTTGTAACCACGAGATCATGCACATTGGTTGTGTTTGGTTACGATACACATTTGGAATCATGCTATGGAACTGTGACTGAAGAAATTGGGATTATGTGATTTATGACCAGTATATCATCGCCTTATGAAATACATTGTAGACGTAACACACTTGTATAACCGGTTCATTATCTTTTCTGCTTCTTAGAAGTATGCGGTTGTTTCATTAATGAATAGCGAACAACGTAGATCCGGTGAATGGTGAAAAGCATAGATCCAGATCAGCCTGTGCATCCGCACAGGCTGATCTGGATCTATGTTTTTCACCATTTATCAAGTTACAGCCACATATTTATAGTTATATGGAGTAAACGACATTGTTTTCACGGCAACATGTACGAGGGCTGATCCAGAAGTTCGTGGACACCGTCTGTAATTAATGAACACAACGATATAGATGGTGCAATATTAGCTCACAATCAAGTTATTATATACTCGTATATGTACAATTTACGTTAAATTTTCGTACTCTCCATGTTAACTGGATGCTGTATTTACTACATGGTGCTTTCATAATGTTCATTTGTCTGTAGTTAAAGGTACATGTCCACTCAGTTGGCACACAATGTTCTTTATATCAAACTGTGCATGACCGCCGCCAGCCCGCCTGCCCGTACAAGCTTAAAGGTGCATACCCACTCAGTACACACAAAATGTTCTTTATATCAGAGAAATCATCTGAGACATTTTGTGGCAAAATAAACATTCGTTCGCCATTACCCCACGTATTGCTTGGCATTATTATACATTTTATATCAGACTTATGTTTCCACACTGATATCAGGGGCGATAACCGTGTTTCCTTCAAATGTTAACGGACATTACTATTTATTCTCTATATTTATTTGTTGATGTGCAATGATCATATAATCTCTCGAAAATATTATTTTTTCAGTTGACGAATTTTAATTAGTATAAATAATTAAAAAATATCATGCCTCATTTGCATATGAAAATAGCCTAATACCAACGCGCGTCACTATCAGTAACATAAATATTACTAAATGATTATATCTGTATAGCTGGCCCTCGTAATTTTTAGAACTGGTGGAATAGAGTGGGCATGCATCTTTAAAAAGTACACACCAAAGACACAAACGGACTATCTGAACAATGTGATAACTGGTTTCGTCTAGTACAACAGGCGCCCGTTTCACTAAACTTCATACGACTAAAATGTCCGTAAGTGCAAATTTAGGATCGTCTGGAAGTGTCAATTAATGGATTTACATTTATTGAGCATAGGCTGCATATGCAGCCTATGCTCAATAAATGTAAATCCAATAATTGTCTGCAAACAAATATTACTAATGTGAAATGTATAGACTATCCAATAATTGTTTACATGAGAACATTGTTAATGTGTATTTACAGACTATCATAATTTTGCACTTACGAACATTTTAGTCGTACGAAGTTTAGTGAAACGGCCTACAGGTGTACATGTATTTTCATAATGTTGAACATGTTTTAAATTATTTGTACATATAGTTTACCGATATCTATATATGATTATTCTACGGGGCATAAATATACCATATACCCGTATAAATTAAACATGGAAACGCCCATTAAACGTAACGTATTGTATTTATATTACAATGTTTACTTTGTCCCCATGTGACGTTGTGCACCGTTGATTGGTTCAGTTTGTTGGACACCATTAAAGGTAACATGCACTCAGTAGGCAGAACATGTACTTTATAGGAATTAAATAAGTGTATAATTGTGTCACTATTCCAACAGTTCTAAAAATTACGAGTGCCCGCTAGACAGTAATATTTATTTTACTGATAGTGACTCGCGGTGGTATCAGGCTATTTCCAGATGCAAATGAGGCACGGTATTAATTATTTATACTAATTAAATACGGAACATTAATATTTTCGACAGATTATAAAGTATGATCATGCACATCAAAAAGTAAATACAGATAAGATATAGTAATGTCCGTTAACATTTTAAGGAAACACGGTTATCGCCGTCTGATATAAAATGTATAATAATGCCAAACAATACGTCGGGCAATGGTGAATGAATGTTTGTTTTGCCAGAAAACGTCATATCTACAGAATATACAAAACTATCTGTCTCCCTATATTATAACCTGGCATGTTGTGGCTACTGAGTGGGCATATACCTTTAATATGTACGGCGTTGTCAATATCAACACACATTTGACTGATACCTTAATGTTCCATGAATTGCGACAAAATGCCGTGCATGTTGAAGAACATTCTTAATCAGAAAATATTTACACTGTCCTTACATTCATAATGGAAACGCCCATTCACCGTATTACATTTATATTAGCAGCCACACGTGACGTCGCGCGACGTTGTTGACTCGTTATTTAAAGATTGTTTGGCGTCATTAAAATGCATACGTTCATCGTCATCGTCACGCTATTGATCGGCAACGTGGCTGACTTAGTTTACTTATATCTGCGGGGACTCCATATTTGTTAAAATGCTACGTTTAACATCAATGTTGAACTAAGAACTGTAACTCACGCGAACCATATGGCTCTCGCCGGTGACTGGTTATTGAACTTTCATTACATACAGTAGCTGCGGCCTGTTTGTATTGTACGGAGCCTCGCAGGGGACATGGATTTGTTTTTATTAATTCGTTCCCACGAAATAACAATTCGTTCCCTCAATTTAACAATTCGTTCCAACGAATTAACAATTCGTTCCCGTGGGGAACGATTTGTTATTTCGTGGGAACGAATTAATAAGGGATTTCGAAGGAACGAATTGTTAATTCATGGGAACGAATTATTAATTCGTGGGGACGAATTGTTAAATTGTAGGAACGAATTGTTAATTCGTGGGAACGAATTGTTAAATTGAGGGAACGAATTGTTAATTCGTGGGAACGAATTCTTAATTTGTGGGAACAAATTGTTAAATTGAGGGAACGAATTGTTATTTCGTGGGAACGAATTAATAAAAAAAAGAAGTATACGTCCTCTGCGGGGCTCCGTAGTATTGGCTGCATTCCTATGCCGCGAACTGCGCCTCCCACACGGTATCCGAGTGCATTTAGAGAACACCATGCTAGTGTATTTTGATATCACGTTTATCAGGGTAGGCTAGGAAACGCGAAGGAATTCCGAGGTTTAACGAGGAATTCCTACCGTTTCCGAGCCGTGCCTGATAAACTTGATATCAACAGACACTAGCCTGGTATTATATTTATCAGGTAACGTGTCTGTCTTCAAACTGAACAAGATAGACACCATTTTCACAGGGCGTGGACGTGTTTCCGTCATCATAACGACGTCATGTGATGTCGTTCAACCAATAGAACTAGACGGTTTGAGTTATCAAGTCAATGACCTGATAACACATTATGTTACCAGTCAATGTATTGTCGGTCAATGCAAGAGAAGGTATCTGATAAATGATCATAGCATTATTTATTGTAAAGCATGACGAAATAATAAACTTACAATTAGACACAGGAGATAGGGGAGCGACGTTGCCGGTCAGTCATGTGTCGTTATTGACGTCTAAGACACTTTAGCCAATCAACAACGACACGTGATGTCACGTGGGGCTAATCGAAACTTAAACGCAATTGGCGTGAGAAGTACTTAACCTACCAAGCAATGTAAATATTAACACTATGCACATGTATGTGGCTGGCAACGACGGACATATATGGCTTATTAAGTTTTAGCTCCTGTTCATGTAACCCATCTATGCATACATGCACCGATGTAGGTCTGAAGTTTGTTTTCGTTAAATGCAACAAGTGTCACCACCCACCATCTCGCCACCGCCCCAACAACACAATGACAGGCATTCAGTCAGTGTACTTGGATTGCTGAACCGATTATACCCCAGTACATTCTCTAAAACTGTAATTTATTCCTATAATACACTTCAGTATTATGTATTTTTTTCAATTATACGCCATTCGCACGAATCGTCAAACACCAAACGGACATGACATGTTGGGTCTACCGGATATTTTTAACCCTTTCACCGTAAGTAACTGGAATCGATTTTTATGAAAATTACTTGCAAAAAGTGCAGATCCTGATGAGACGGCTCGTCACGAGCCGGCTCATCTGAATCTGCACTGTTTGCCAATACCACTATGTGGTGTTGAAAGGGCTAAATGTACAAGCCCACTCATTAGGCACAAAGTGTTCTTTATAGAAATTAAATAAGTGTATACTTGTGTCACTATTAAATTCCATCAGTTCTAAAATTTACAAGTGCCCGCTATACAGATATAATCATTTAGTAATATTTAGCTTACTGATAGTGACGCGCGGTGGTATCGGGATGTTTTCATATGCAAATAAGGCATGACATTGTTTAATTATTTATATTAATTAAATGCGTCACCTGAAACAATAATATTTTATGAATTAATGTTTATTTTGCCAGAAAAGGTATCAGATGATGTCTCTGATATAAAGAACAGTTTGTGCCTACTGAGTGCTCCTGTAAGAATCTTAATTTTCGTCTCTCGGCGGCTTAGAAATACAAGACAAAGTCAAAGATACATGGCATATTCGTACCTCCTTGGACATGTTGGAACGACAAAGGAACAAACTAGTTAATTAATCTTGTAGTCAGCCCGTGTTATGTTTTATCAATACATTGTTATCAGGTCATTTGAAGTTGTTTATGTTGGATAACACTAGAGTCGTGGCCGGATGTACATGTATACTATTTACATAAACGATAAAAAAAAATAATGTACCAAGTTGAACCTTGCTGTATACACATCCAGTATAGTAAGTCGAACAACAACATATACACAGCCTGGTTTACATCTACTGTCTGTTTCACGAAAGCTGCCCAAATTTTATGGCTATATAAACAATGCAAAAACAATTTTTTTTTTGATAATATTAAATTAAAGCAAAATTTAAGAATGAGCCTTCTTTTTATTTCGTGAAATTTGAAAAAAAATATTGGTTTTATTACGAAAAATTGATTTCTCTATGGGAATTTAACATGGGGGGGAGGGAAGAGGTAGAGGACTTGTGGGAGGAGTGAAAAAACAATTTTTTTTGGAAATTGACTGCGAAACCTGGCTAGATAGCTTGGAAATGATCGAACTAAGAAAACAAAAGTTAAATTTTAAAAATCGGTCCAGTATTTCTGAAATTCTAAAAAATTTCCCCGTGTTAAATCCCCATAGACATCTTCACTCCGTGAAGATGTCTATGGGGATTTAACACGAGGAAATTTTGTTTTCGCAATAAAATCAATATTTGACAAAATTTCACAAAGTTTCCTTTTATTTAATATTATCGAAAAAAATATTGTTTTGGAATTGTTTATATAGCCGTAAAATTTGGGCAGGTTTCGTGAAACATACTATAGTGTCGTATCAATACATAGAGCATACCAGGGACCGGTTGCTCAAAGCTTCTGTTAGCTTAACAGACTGTTAAATCCTTAGCTTTGCTAAGGATTTAACAGTCTGTTAAGCTAACAGAGGTTTTGAGCAATTGGGCCCTGGCTAGTGTCTTTTGATATTAAGTGTATTAGGCAACGCTAGGAAACGCGTAGGAATTCCGAGGCTCGCCGAGGAATTCCTACCGTTTCTGAGCCGAGCCTACTGAGTGGGTACAGTAGCGATTTTCTGCCGGTCAACTATACGTACTATACCAATACTATACGTATACTATACCAATACGATATGTTTTCTATACGATATGCATATAATATAAACGTACGGTATGTGTGTACCGTACATACCAACCAATATCGTATAGATATACCATTCAAATCGTACGTTTATACCATTTTTATACATGTGTATAATTGTGGTACGTTTGTATCGTCAAACATACCAGATTATGGTATATTCATACTATATCCGCACGGATATATCGTATATACGAACGGATATCGTATGTTTGTATAATATTCGTATAGTACGTTTGTACTATACGATGATACGGTACAAACATACCAATATTATATGATCATACGATATGCTCATTAAATATACCAATACTATACGATTACGATATGTATACGATATTAGTATATACAAATAGGTAAGGAGCAGAAAAGCATTACTGTTTGTACCTTGAACATCGGTCATATTAATTCTATGATAATAGTACAGTGGCTGTAAAAACGCTGGCAAATATATGACGATGTTACCAGTGACACCGAGGACGGAATGACTTCGTTGTCAACTTATTATCTAGGCTAATTACACTTATGCAGGTTATGTGCTGATTAAGGTATCACTAACTGCAGTGTACGCGGGTGCAAACTTGATAGCAGAGTTGCATTCGCACGTTACTAAGTACAGTAAAGATAGCCGGAGCACATTTAGGCCGTGGGCTCGAGCGGCTCATCTAGTACCCCGCTCTTATTTAGGGGGTGGAGTAATATATAGCGGATCTCACACAAGTGATGATTTACTATCTGTGAATGTGACTGGAGAAATGGATGTATGGGTGTTGCGACCGGTGTAGAGCCAGATCAGTCTGTACGTCCGCACAGTCTGATCAGGATCTGCAATATAGGCTATTTCATCAATGAAACACACGTCGTGATTCGAACAACGAATATAGATAGTTATCAGGCTACATGTGTGTGCTATTTGATTAGGAGCGGTACTGTCCACAAATCCCATAATCACCATTTTGTTCAGTCACAGGTACATTTAAAATCCACGTAACCATATGCATTGGTCGCTATTTCTTAAATGAAATACCCGTCGTGTTTCTAACAAGGCATATACACATACATGTACATGGTTATCAGGCTACATGGGTGTGATATTTGATACGGAGCGATACTGTCCAGGAATTCCATAAGCGCAATTTCAGCAGTCACAGCCACAGTAACGGCAAGTAATGAGCATTGCAAAGACTAGAGATGCTGGAACACAAACAGAGAATGTAGTAGACGACGTACAGTACGTAGATGACGCACAACGACACAAACCGATCGAGCAGGACCAACAACGCCGGCGCATGGGCAACAGACCGGGCCTGTTTCAATACATTTCTTACATTATCACCTGGGCTAATCTTGCCAATATTGCCAATTGACGTAATATTTAAAAAATAAAAGTGCACGAAATCAAGCGGCGTAATTGTCTGCGCATGTGCTGTGCTACAGTTCAGGCTCATACAATCAAAGTACATGTACTTGAATATGCTTTGGCATTGCGAATATATACTCGGAAACGTTGATAATATGGGAAAAATTAACGCAGGTTATTGTGTAAGATAAAACATATTCGTACGAAGAGTTTTATCATTTTAGTTAACAGTTCAATGCGGCTCACTAATGTTACCATTTTCCACCTACAAGTTCTACTAGTGTTCTTCAATCTAAATAAATCCACCTATGTTTTCACAAAATCGGCTCCTACTGTGTAATTCGAACTTTGTCGCACACGTTAGTTTTGCACTTACATGTACGAACTTACACAACCGCTTTCGTTAATATTGCCCAGATTATCAACGTCTCTCAGTATCTATTGGCAATGCCAACTCACAATCAAGCAATTTGATTGTATTAGTCTGAGCTGTCGCACAGCTCACGTTCAAACATTCAACCATTCAAGCTGCTTGATTGCAAGCAGTATATTCATTGACAAGTAATTTAAAGACATTGATATTATTGGCAAGATTTTATAAGAAAATGCATAAACACAACAGCCAGAGACAACACCACGGAACACCACAGCCAAATACAACCAGAACAATTAGTCAAGGGCTGCACCGCCGTAGACAGCTACTCGCAGCGCCAAAGACCAAACCACCGCTGCCACCACTACCGGTAGCCTATTTCACAAACATTGCAAAGTATACTTATCTAGCAAAGTATACTTTTAGGGAGTAATCATTTATTTTTCCCAAAATGCATTATTTTATATAGAACTAGCCACTGCACATATTTGATGATTAAAAGTATGCATAATTATTATACTGAATGTATTACATTATCACAGCCAAAATGGCTGTGATAATGTAATAAATTCAGTATAATAAAAATTAATAAATTTATCCTTAAATTGAAAATGTCTCCCTTAAAGTATACTTTGCTAGAAAAGTATACTTTGCACTTTTGATGAAATATGCTACTGATCGCGAGAAAAACAAGAATCAAGTAGACAGAACGGCCAACTGGAAGACAAGTATGACTGTATTATATGAGGGTCCGTAGCTACATGTAGTTATCTACCGTTGAATTTATTTATAGATACCCGGTCCCAATTGTGTAGTGTAGGACCTTATTGCTTGAAAAAATAACAAATGTAGCATGATATGTTGTGAAAATGAGTCTGGGACTACATTATTTGAAAAATTCATATTTTCACACTTATGAATGTTATTGCAATCAGTGTAGACTCAGATCAGACTGTACATATGTGCGGTCTGATCTGGGTCTACTCTGTTCGCAAAACTTATGTTGTACTATTCAGTAAGAAATAAACGCCGAAATACAGCATATGACCGGATCGCTATAAATAGATATGCAAAGGGACATAACTAGCTACGATCCCTCATTAAGACCATATAAAGCAGTCAAGCATATAATTATCGGTAAATTGACTCATATTGTCGTATTCAACAGGCACCAGTAGCCGATTTCACCAACATTGCAAAGTATAATTTTCTAGCAAAGTATACTTTGAGGGTGTAATCATTTATTTTTCCTGAAATGCATTATTTCATATAGAAGTAACAACTACATATATTTGATAATTAAACGTATGCAGAATTATTATACTGAATTTATTACATTATCACAGCCAAAATGGCTGTGATAATGTAATAAAATCAGTATAATAAAAATTATCATATAATTGAAAATTTCTCCCTCGAAGTATACTTTGCTAGAAAAGTATACTTTTCAAAGTTGGTGAAATAGGCTACAGGACGCACTCTAAAGCTAGCGTAGTAATGTCTACAAGAAGGTTCATCAACAATGTTTTCATATCCAGTAGAATGGTATTCCATTCGTTTGTTTGTGACACAATGTAGTAATGTAGTTGGAAACATATATTACGCATATTGTGTCATATCAGCTCATGGCCTAAGAATGTACGATATATATATATATATAACGCATAGCCATGCATCTGTTATTTGACGACTAAATCTTGTTACGGTAGCAACGTGGATTGTTGAATATTGGACATAACTGGTATGCATTAGGACTTTACAATAACTCATATTGTTGAGAAAATAACATTTCATCTAATAGTATGTACGTTAAATTTACATAGTTAAGGTATATGTTCTAGTTTTAATTGCATAGATTACGTATACCAGGTGCAGTGATAATGTTCACGGACTGTCTTCACTAGTTGTTTAATATAACTGCCACAATGTATCTTTATATGACATTTGCATGTAGACATTTCGAATGTTTTGAAAGTGAAAACGTACTTTTAGATAAAGCGTGTTATTATGTTAAACTGCTATGTGTCTTGTCAGAGTAACATGTGAACGTGTCTACAGAGCGTGTTAGTATGTTAAACTGCTATGTGTCTTGTCAGAGTAACATGCGAACTTGTCTACAGAGCGTGTTATTATGTGAAACCACGTGATCATACACCTTGTTAACGTAGGTAATGCTTTTCTTTTTCTTTTACACGTATTTCTGCAATTACTTATTAAACAATATTATTTGCAGCTATCAACATATATTCATCAACCAATGGCAATGCATCACCTTGTAGCAGTGTTGGGCCTCTACCTGATTGGTTTCACGAACTGTAAGTATAACTTACAAATAATGTACATGTTAAACTGTCACAATTATTAAATCAACTTCATTACGATAGTTGATGACGTCCATCGCGTTTCACATAATTTTATGTCTTGTACGAAGTCGAAACATGTAAACAAGGACGTGGCGATTTCGACTTTCTATTCGACGTTTTCATGTTTTCTCGAAAATAAAGCGTTTTGTGAGAACGAGACAAGTACAACGGAACCCCGCAGGGAACGTAGAATTCTTTTTTTTATTAATTCGTTCCCAGGAAATAACAATTCGTTGCCTCAATTTAACAATTCGTTCCCACGAATTAACAATTCGTTCCCTGAATTTAACAATTCGTTCCCACGAAATAACAATTCGTTCCCACGGGAACGAATTGCTATATCGTGGGAACGAATTGTTTATTCTTGGGAACGAATTATTAAATTCAGGGAACGTATTGTCATTTCGTGGCAGCGAATTGTTAATTCGAGGGAACGAATTGTTATATCCTAGGAACGAATTGTTATATTGTGGGAACGAATTATTAATTCAAGGGAACGAATTGTTATTTTGTGGGAACGAATTAATAACAAAAATCCATGTCCCCTGCGGGGCTCCGTAAAGTACAAACGCAAAAATGCGAAATTCGATAAATGTTCGTAAATTTGCTGTTCTAGTTTCGACTAAAAGGCGAAATAAGAATTTAACAGTTCGTTCCCACGAAATAACAATTCGTTCCCACGGGAACGAATTGTTAGTTCGTGGGAACGAATCGTTATATCGTGGGAACGAATTGTTAATTCGAGGGATGTCCTGTTTAGATAGATACCACTGTAACAAGAAATGGCAGCGTTAAACAAAGCTTGTGCCCTCGCTGTCAGCCTTGATAATAATAAAACAAACACAAGTCTCGTTGACCTTGACCGTGGGCGGTCGTATTGGCAGCCTTGATAATACAAAAGAAAGAAAACAAAACACTTTAACATTTTTGCCTTACAAATATGCCTTCAAACAAGGTGAACACAAGTCCTCAGTGACCTTGACCTTGTGCGGTCGGGTGTAGGTAGCATGCACAACAAAGCACCATCCCTAGACTCACAGTGTGGCCAAATATTATCAAAATCAGTGAAGCGGTTCATGAGTTTTTGAAAATGAAAGGCGTTACTAACGTACGTGCGCAATTACGTCCGTATGAATGTACGTACGTACGCACGTGCGCACAGACATGGACTAACGCTATATCCCCTCTTGCTTATCGGCAAGGGGATAATTAAACAGTCCATGCAGATTTGTTCTCATTTTCAATCATGAACAAACACGACAATCAAATAAATTACAGTCAATGCCATGTAACTGAAATGCAATGGATTTACATTTATTGAGCCTCTGCTCAATAAATGTAAATCCAATAATACATGGGGTCCCCAGCTTGTCCGGTTTAGACGTATAGACATAGCCCATCACGTTTACGTTCATCAGTTTTCTGTCAAAACATCGACGAAGTGATAAGCACCCTACGGAAGCCCATTAGGGCCACTTCACTTTTTTTTAATTTCCATTTATTCAAGATGTTTTCTTGAATTTTCAAGTTCTTTTCTTGTATTTTCAAGTTCTTTTCTTGAATTTTCAAGATCTTTTCTTGAATTTTCAAGAAAAGATCTTGATAATTCAATTAAAGAACTTGAAAATTCAATAAAAGAACTTAAAACTTGAAAATTCAAGAAAAGATCTCGAAAATTCAAGAAAATATAAAAAAGTGAAGTGGCCCTAATGGGCTTCCGTAGCACCCGGCCATATACTGTAGAATATATTTGTAACTGAAGGGCCTGTCATACAAGGGCCAGCGTACAACTGTACATGCACGTGCAGCATATGAATGCCTATATCTATTATTGGGTGGTCAGTTACAAAAGTCATTTACGAGGGGTGTTCAATAATTAATTTCCCAACACATACATGCATGATCCCAATAAAATTAAATGACATTAATTTAAGGTATTCGATCATAAATAGATATATACACTTGGCTTCAATGATAATTGCTTCAGAAGAGTAATGTGACATATGAATATACGATATGTGAGTATTGTCATGTTACTGTATACTATTATTATGACACTTTCAGTTGCCATCTCCGTCATCTTTGTATGTACAAGCCATCGTGCAGTTTCACAACGTCGTGCGTTTGACACATACCGCAAATAATATGAAAGTAAACAAAATAAAATGTGGTGCAATACCATACAGATATGACAACGGCGTGCTATAAATATTATGACAAGAAAGTATACAAAATACAGGATACATTGTATCTGAGCATTTCTCCCATCAATCTTAAAATAAATGTTGATGTATAAAGTTTTTAATTTGATGCATAGCTTATTGTTAGTGTACACGTTAGCCATATGTAAAGCCATATCTACTCTCATAATGGGCGAGTAGACACCAGGGACACTACATTCAGGTAACTGCTTACATGTCACTGGATTTCATAGCTAATAACAGAGTACAGTAGAGAGTATATATCGTATGTGTTGTGTGGTTGGCCAGGTAAAAGTGATACACTGTGCGATTTTCTGTGTATGAGGGAATTTATAATGGTGGTTCATGTTGTTAAAAACACAGGCACAAACCTGTCCAGAAAACTGACATATTTTACAGTTTGGTGTAATATAATTGATAGGAGTCCATTCTCCTGGCTTTTCTACATGTGATTAGCTACATCATATCATATGTTATACTTCACATTTTGCGTTCCTTGTCAAACGGCAGAACAGGTGAAACTGGCTGATGGCTGGAATACACAAAGATGGCCGACTTGGCCACACCATGTGACATATAGGATACAGAAACGAGGCAGCGTACACATACATGTTATGCATATATTCCATCACATTTACAAAGCACTATATATATATAGCACTGTTTTTGAGATCTGATTAAATATGCCACTTCATGAGTGGGTGTAGGTTTATTACACTTTTCTGTTATTTACTGAACGCCCCTCATTTATGTCCTCTTTTTGTCGCTGACAATTGTCTTTCCACGTGCTAAACCTTACGTAAACATAACTATACTGTAGACTACGTGTCGAAGATTTACCAGGTAAGATTTTATTTAAAGTATTTCAACATTTCTGCCGTCGGTCTGTATATATATTTTTATTCCACCGGGTTTCGAAGAAACGGGTGGCATATAGTGTTTGGACCGTCCGTCTGTCCGTCTGTCCGGGCCAACATCGGGGGTTTAGGAGCTGAGGGTAAGGGTTAGTAACAAAGGATTCCTTTGTTATAGTCGGTAAGCTCCTAATTCCATTGATCTTTAGGAGCAAATCCTTTGATCTTTTAAAGAACAAATAGCTCATAACTCCCAAATGTTTGAACGTCCGTCCGTCTGTCCGTCCGTCCGGGCACACGAATTGGCAGTTACGTGACTATGTCACATAGGGATGGACTTGTTAAAGGTTAGGGTTAGTAACATAACTAATAGAAAAAACTAACGAATAATTTATTTATGTGACACTTATTCCGTTTATGTGACACCTTTTTAAAGAACAAATGGTCACATAAGTATCCATTCGCGAGAACGTCCGTTCGTCCATCCATCCATCCGTCTGTCCGTCCGTCCGTCCGTCCATATGTCCGTCTGTCCGGGCCAACATCGGGGGTTTAGGAGCTTAGGGTAAGGGTTAGCAACAAAGGATTCCTTTGTTATAGTCGGTAAGCTCGTAATTCCATTGATCTTTAGGAGCTAATCCTTTGATCTTTTAAAGAACAAAAAGCTCATAACTCCCAAATGTTTGAACGTCCGTCCGTCCGTCCGTCCGTCCGTCACACTTTTCGGTTAACCACTTTGTCACAGTTTCTCAAATATGCTGCAGGTGGCATCCGCGTTCGACAGACGCATTTCTTATCGTCTATACATCTGTCCACGGCATTGACACGATTTGTGATTACATATGCTTCACTAGCACAGAGAAGGACTTTGCAGCATTTGTTAGTCGAATCTATGTACATTTATCATCATTCACCATCCAAATTAGCGTTTTATGTTCTACATATAATCATTCCGCAGATCGCAAAACATCAACAACTGCTACATTGATGACATATAGTAAATATAGGAAATAGTATACAACTATTTCATTGCCATTCGGGGAACAGTCAAAACTATTGCGGCCTCGGGCAATAGTTCATCGGGTCGTCCACAGAATCGAGGGGCAATAGTTTTGACTGTTCCCCGAATGGCAATAAAATAGTTGTTTTATTACCCAACAAAGTTCTAAAACGCTACAAGCCACAACTGCCAAATATGGGCACAAATTTATTTCCCAAACAATTTGAACCAACTTATAACACACATATTTCGAGTTCTGTATAATATTAATAGTGGTTGTGCTCAAACGCGTTTTCATTGGCTCGATTTATCATATGATTCGATCCGAGGCAAAGCAAGTCACATGACCAGTCAATAGTAGGGGGAAGAAATTTAAGTACTATTGCCTGCGCGTGAAACTGTTTCATAGTCAAGCGGCCGAATGTAAAAAAAATGAGGAACACAGTCAAAACTAACGAATTACAATTTATATAGGAGGTTGGGTAATAATGTTGATTGAATGGCGACCAACATCTGCAATGATCAAACTGCGCGGTTGCGTATACTGATCTGGGCTACGATAGCCATCGTAAGACCGCTTTTCTTAGCCGGTGTTCCTTGTGCTATCAGTTCACACAATGACCATAGACACACAACGTGTGTGGTTTTCCGTGATGCACGACTTTTTCGACTTTTCGTGCCCAGGTTTGCATATAGATGCAAACTTTTATTTTGTCTACAGAGGTGTTCAAATTGCTTACCAACATCTGACAAACTCTGAGTCGATGTGTAACTACTGTTATCAGGTTACAGGAGTGTGCTTGTTGAGCATGAGCTGCAGATCCCATAAGCCGAATTCCTTCAGTCACAACCACATATGAGGCACGCCACATATGTTTAACATATATTTCACGAAAAAAATATTTACAACATTTAAGATAATTTAAGTCGAAGTTTTACGAAATTGTCGAATTCAATTCCGTGTTGTGCTATGAAAATTTCTTCTTGCGACGCCATTTGCAGAAAATATCACAGTTTCATTAAATACACTTCATGATGTATCTATCACACATGTGCCTCAATTATCCGGGACTACATGTAATTATCGCTTGCAGGTTTTCTGGAGGGGCCTGGACATTTGGTGCCACCAACCCCGCGGCCACCAACCCTGCGGCCACCTCGAATGACCACAGTTTTGGGGCTACCTGCAATTGTCAACACTGGGCAGCCACCAAGAATAACCCCATTATTTCAGCCACTACAACAACTCGTTACTTGTAAGTACATATAACTGCACAATTTAATTTATATTCGTAATAGTTATAGTTCACATATTTAATTTGTTTAATATATTAATTTCGTAGCTAGCGCTAGCGAGCGAGAAATTAATATATTAAACAATCACTATGTAACTATAGCTATAACTAACTTATTGTTTGACACGCCCCATCGCCGCCCCGTACACGCTTGCAAATCCCGATACTATTACATGAGTGTTGGTTTCAGTTTATTATTGGGGCCACTACACCACCCCGTTACTTGTAAGTACATTTATCAGGTAACCTGCCCTGTATTGACCGAATAAGCACTTACTGATACATAGTGTTGTATCAGGCACTGACCTGATACAAACATCCGGGTTACAACGACGTGAAAACTGACGCTCCATTGGTCGGATGACGTCACGTGACGTTACCGAATGACGTCAGTGTAATGACGCAACGTAAACAAGTTAGGGTTGTGTCCATAGATAACGACGTCATCTGTGGTAATTTTCGAGCATAAAACGTTACGTGATCAATAGAATGCCAGGCTACTGTCTTTTGATAACAAGTTTATCAGGCTATACTCGGAAACGGTACGTTTCCTAGCCTTGCCTGGTAAACTTGATATCAGAATACACTAGCCTGGTATTCACTACATGTATGTAATTGCACTATTTCATTTATATTCAATTTCATATACACCCTGTTCGTATATTTATCAGTTACAGTGGGGTCAGCGTGTAAGTGCACACACGAACGAACACGACAGGTTGGAACCAACCTGTCGTGTTCGTTCGTTTGTGCACTTACACCTGTCGTGTTCGTTCGTGTGTGCACTTACACGCTGACCCCACTGTAACGTTATTTGTATTGGCTAAATAAGTAACATAATCTCGTATCTCGTATTGACCTGATATGAATCAGGTAACGTTATTTGTATTGGCTAAATAAGTAACATCATCTCGTAGGTCGTATTGACTGCTATGAATCTGGTAACGTTATTTGTATTGGCTAAATAAGTAACATCATCTCGTAGGTCGTATTGACCTGATATGAATATCCGGATTACATGTACATTGAATTGAAAACTAACGTTTCATTGGTCAAACGGTGTCCCAACGATGCAACGTAAACAAGCCCTGCTCTTTTCAGCGAAAACCATTTTATAGTTGGCAATCAGTTAGCATAAACCGTTAACTGATAAATAGAATACCGGCATAGTGTCAGTTTATGTCGAGTTTATCAGGCTCGGTTCGGAAACGGTAGGAATTCCTGCGCGTTTCCTAGCCTTGTCTGATAAACTTGATATCAAAAGACACTAGACTGGTATTCTCTATAATTATACTAGGCCAAGTTCGATGCCATTTACGCAAATTTCTATCTGTTTATATATCTACAACTCTTAGTCGGATTGGCTTGAAACTGTATACACTAATTTGTCATCATCCATATTTTCATTCTATAGCTCACCCATGCGAGTTCAATGTCAAATGACTTGGAAAGTGTGCTAAAGTGTTATTCCCACCTCTTTTCTCTGCAACCTTAGTGAGATTGGCTTGAACTTTCATATACCAATGTGTCACCATCACTATGTTTGTTCTATAGCGCACTCAAGCGGCTCCTGAGTTCAGGGTCAAGGTCAAATGACTTAGAATTGTGGGTTTTTTTTAATTTGCGTTAACGTGTTTGAGGGGTATACAGGCGTCAATCAGTGCTACTGATTTATTTATCCATGGAGTTATCCGGCCTTGTATACTGGCTATGCCTCAACGGGCGTATATGTGGTGGTGACTGAAGAAATGTGGCTTATGGGTTTTGCGACCAGTGTAGATCCAGATCAGCCTGTGCATCCGCACAGTCTTATCAGGATCTGCACAGTTCGCCATTCCATTACAGCAGCAAGGACTGTAACTAGTTAGATTGTGTTATTCGATCAGGAGCTACACTGGTCACACGTCCCATAAGCCCCACATGTCACAGCCACATATTATGAAATTCGGTACCATTACTCTTGTTTAGTATTTGTTTTCTATTTTTCAGACTGCAATGACACCGCGGCGAATATCGTATTTGTATTGGATTCCTCAGCAAGTGTGGGGCCCCGGAACTTCGTAGTCATGAAATCGTTTGTAAAGTCTATCGTACAGGTAATTGTGCCATATTGAACATACCCATATTATTGAAAGTCTATCAAACAGTTAGTGTGTCGGTAGTTGCGAACAGTAACTCTTGCAATCTACTCCCATACCGTGGCTACGAACGGTACGGGGGTAGGTTGCACGAGTTACTGTTCGCAACTAGGATGCCAATGCATATTGGACATACCAATAGTATTGAAATAAAGTGTATCAAACAGTTAGTGTGTCGGTAGTTGCGAACAGTTACTCTTGCAATCTACTCCCATACCGTCCCTAGCTACGGACGGTACGGGAGTAGATAGTAAATGTTACTGTTCGCAACTATTGTGTCAGTGCATATTGAACATACCCATAGTGCTGAAATGTTCATGTATCATACAGGTAGTTTGCCATTAGTTGCGAACAGTAACTCTTGCAATATACTCGCATACCGTGGCTACGAACGGTACGGGGGTAGGTTGCACGAGTTACTGTTCGCAACTAGGATGCCAATGCATATTGGACATACCAATAGTATTGAAATAAAGTGTATCAAACAGTTAGTGTGTCGGTAGTTGCGAACAGTTACTCTTGCAATCTACTCCCATACCGTCCCTAGCTACGGACGGTACGGGAGTAGATAGTAAATGTTACTGTTCGCAACTATTGTGTCAGTGCATATTGAACATACCCATAGTGCTGAAATGTTCATGTATCATACAGGTAGTTTGCCATTAGTTGCGAACAGTAACTCTTGCAATATACTCGCATACCGTCTGTGGCTACGGCCGGTACGGGAGTAGATTACATGAGTTACTTTTCGCAACTATGGTGTCAGTGCTTATTGAACATACCCATAGTGTTGAAAGCGAAACTGTATAAGTTTAACGTGCCAGCGACAGCTAAGGCCATATATAGACGGGCACACAGTTTAAAGTTTCATCCGACAGACCAGTAGGATGCACATACTATGTAAGCAGCGTTATGCATATGGTGAGGATTAACTTCACACTCTCCGGAATTGAAGTTCAATGTCATATCCACTAGGCCACAACCCATCATTTATATGCACATTGTATCTAAAATGTGTTACACTCCTGACATCTCGTGGAAAATCTATTTGTAAAAAACATAATATGCCTGCCATAATATAGCTGAGCACGAACGGTTTATGAAATGCATCAATGCTATACCACACTGGTTATGCCGAACGCTTGGTCGACAGATGGATGCAACTAATATCCGTACGTTTTGGAACGCGCGGTAGTCTGATAAAATGGCTGAAAAGGAAGCAGTTTTTGAGGTAAGCGTCGTATTTATATTTATATTTATATTTATGATATATAAACGAATTCAGCCTCATGATTGGTCTTACGGAATGCCCCCAAGTATCCGCCGTCTGCAAATACTGCTTTTGAAGCTGTGTAAGTGGAAGTGATGGAGAAATGCAAAACAAAGTTTGGGTTGTCAACAACAAAACGTGGATTTTTTTCTTCAAAGTAGCACAAAATGGCCCTGTATGCCCATTTATCGTATACATATGTGACACCCGGCATTGGAAATCATTGAATACATGTAGAGAAATACAATTTGAGACACCTGCCGACACAACAACACATTGCATGCATAATATTGACATTTTGTTACTGCAACGATGAACAATGCCGATTGACATGCAACGCATATGCTGCCGATGCCGACGTACGGACATTCGTTGCATCTGTCGACCAAGCGTTCGGCCTAACCAGTGTGATACATATGTATATAGTTTTTACCTTGTTTAAGTTGGGTAAGACTTTTTTCACAAAAATGCCAGGAATGTAACGGCTTTTGAGCAACGTAATTGTCCGCAATAAATCATTGTTTATGCACACACATATCAAAACATGTTTTCAGACAATCAGGCTGATGTTGGATATGTTTTATCACAGTTACACCGTAACTTCCCGGTGTCATTTTTAGCTCGACTATTCGAAGAATAAGTAGAGCTTATGTTGTCACTCCGGCGTCGGCGTCGTCGTCGGCGTCGGCGTCGGCGTCACGCCTTGGTTAAGGTTTTTAGTCAAGCTTGTATATGGAATACTACTGGCCCTACACCCACCATACTTGGACTCTTCTTTTAGTGTGTACATCATACCCCTGATCTATATTTGACTTCACATTTCTCTTGAATTACTTGCTTAATTCCCCTGGTTAAGGTTTTTGTAAGTACGTTAAGGGTCATAACTTGTATGCAATATACTGGACTTCACCATCTGGACTTCATTTCCTCTAGTGATGTACTAATACTGTCTATATTTGACCCCTTCACCGGTACATTTACCTCTTGAATTTAACTTAATTCCCCTTGGTTAAGGTTTTTAGTTAACCTTCTTTAAGTTTTTATCAACTTGTATATGCAATACTACTGGCCCTACACCCACCATACTTGGACAACTTCATCTCCTAGTGATGCACATCAATAAACCCTCATCTATATTTGACCTTGACTACATTTCCTCTTGAATTACTTACTTAATTCCCCTTGGTTAAGGTTTTTAGTGAACCTTGGTTAAGGTTTTTTTTCAAACTTGTACATTGAATACTATTGTGCATCCAGACACCATACTTCGACAACCTTTTCTCATAGGTATGTACATCAATAACCCCTGATCTATATTTGACCTTGACCTACATTTCCTCTTGAATTACTTACTTAATTCCCCTTGGTTAAGGTTTTTAGTGAACCTTGGTTTAAGGTTTTTTTTTCAAACTTGTACATTGAATACTATTGTGCATCCAGACACCATACTTCGACAACCTTTTCTCATAGGTATGTACATCAATAACCCCTGATCTATATTTGAACTTGACCTACATTTCCTCTTCAATTACTTACTTAATTCATTTTGGTTAAGGTATTTAGTCAACCTTCTATATGGAATACTACTGGCCCTGCACCCACCATACTTGGACAACTTCATCTCCTAGTGATGTACATCAACAACCCCTGGACTATATTTGACCTTGACCTACATTTAACCTTGAATTACTTAGTTAATTCCCCTTGGTTAAGGTTTTTACTCGACCTTGGTTAAGCTTTTTACTCAAGCTTGTACATGGAATACTATTGTGCATACAGACACCATACTTGGACAACCTTTTGTCATAGTGATGTACATCAATAACCCCTGATCTATATTTGACCTTGACCTACATTTCCTCTTGAATTACTTGAATTCTCTTTGGTTAAGGTTTTTAGTCAAGCTTGTAGATAGAATACTCATGGCCCTACACCAACCATACTTGGACAACTTCATCTCCTAGTGATGTACATCAATAATCCCTGACCTATATTTGACATTGACCTACTTTTAACCTTGAATTACTTAGTTATTTCCCCTTGGGTGAGGTTTTTAGTCAAGCTTGTATATGGAATACTCCTGGCCCTACACCAACCATACTTGGACAATTTAATCTCCTAGTGATGTACATCAACAACCCCTGACCTACATTTAACCTTGAATTACTTAGTTAATTCCCCTTGGTTAAGGTTTTTACTCGACCTTGGTTAAGCTTTTTACTCAAGCTTGTACATGGAATACTATTGTGCATACATACACCATACTTGGACAACCTTTTGTCATAGTGATGTACATCAATAACCCCTGATCTATATTTGACATTGACCTACATTTCCTCTTGAATTACTTACTTAATTCTCTTTGGTTAAGGTTTTTAGTCAAGCTTGTAGATGGAATACTCATGGCCCTACACCAACCATACTTGGACAACTTCGTCTCCTAGTGATGTACATCAACAACCCCTGACCTATAATTTGACCTTGACCTACATTTAACCTTAAATTAATTACTTAATTCCCATTGGTTAAGGTTTTTGTCGCGCCCGCTTGCGGAAAGCGCGATATAGTCGGCACTTTGGCATACGTACGTACGTACGTACGTACGTACGTACGTGTGTCCGGTTAAAGTTTTTGGTTAAGTTGTTTGGTTAAGTTTTTTGGTTAAAGTTTTTGGTTAAGTTCTTTGGTTAAAGTTTTTGGTTAAGTTTTTTGGTTAAAGTTTTTGGTTAAAGTTTTTCGTTATACTATTAAAGTTTTTGGTTAAGTTTTTTGGTTAAGTTTTTTGGTTAAAGTTTTTCGTTATACTATATCTCTGCAACTGCTTTGCCCATTACCTTGAAACTTCATATGGGTGTTTATCATCATCTATATTTTCATTCTACCCCCCTTCCGTGCGGCCCCTGTGCCCAATGTCAAGGTCAAATTACTTTGAAGTTTTTGGTTAAGTTCTTTGGTTAATGTTTTTGGTTAAGTTTTTTGGTTAAGTTTTTTGGTTAAAGTTTTTTGTTATACTATATCTCTGCAACTGCTTTGCCCATTACCTTGAAACTTCACATGGGTGTTTATCATCATCTATATTTTCAATCTACCCCCCTCCCATGCGGCCCCTGTGCCCAATGTCAAGGTCAAATTACTTTGAAGTTTTTGGCTATGTTTTTTTGTTAAAGTTTTTGGTTAAGTTTTTTGGTTAAAGTTTTTCGTTATACTATATCTCTGCAACTGCTTGCCCATTACCTTGAAAACTTTCACATGGGTGTTTATCATCATCTATATTTTCATTCTACCCCCCCCTCCCGTGCGGCCCCCAAGTGGCCCAATGTCAAAAGGTCAATTACTTTGAAGTTTTTGGTTAAGTTTTTTTGGTTAAAGTTTTTGTTGGTTAAGTATTTTGGCTAAAGTTTTTCATTATACTATATCTCTGCAACTGCTTTGCCCATTACCTTGAAAACTTCACATGGGTGTTTATCATCATCTAAATTTTTCATTCTAACCCCCCTCCGTGCGGCCCCTGTGCCCAATGTCAAGGTCAAATTACTTTGAAGTTTTTGTTAAGTCTTTTGGTTAAAAGTTTTTGGTTAAGTTTTTTGGTTAAGTTTTTGGTTAAAGTTTTTGTTTTTGGTTAAGTTTTTTGGTTAAAGTTTTTCGTTATACTATATTTCTGCAACTGCTTTGCCCATTACCTTGAAAACTTCACATGGGTGTTTATCATCATCTATATTTTCATTCTACCCCCTCCCGTGCGGCCCCCCTGTGCCCAATGTCAGGTCAAATTACTTTGAAGTTTTTGGTTAAGGGTTTTATTGTTTTTTGGTTAAGTTTTTGGTTAAGTTTTTGGTTAATGTTTTTTGGTTAAGTTTTTGGTTAAAGTTTTGTTTATTTTCTATACTATTTTTGCTTTGCCCACTGCGTGCATACCTGCCCATCACATTTGTTTTTGGTTAATCAAATTTTTATCTATATCATTTCCCTTTTAAAATTCTCGGGTGCCCCTGCGGCCCCTGTGCCCAATGCAAGGTCAAATTATTTGAATTTTTGAAGTTTTTTGGTTAAAAAAAGTTTTTTGGTTAAGTTTTTTGGTTAAGTTTTTTGGTTAAAGTTTTTGGTTAATTTTTTGGGTTAAATTTTTTCGTTATACTATATCTCTGCAACTGCTTTGCCCATTACCTTGAAACTTCACATGGGTGTTTATCATCATCTATATTTTCATTCTACTCCCCTCCCGTGCGGCCCCTGTGCCCAATGTCAAGGTCAAATTACTTTGAAGTTTTTGGTTAAAGTTTTTTCGCGCCCGCTTGCGGAAAGCGCGATATAGTCGGCACTTTGTCGTACGTACGTACGTGTGTCCGGTTAAAGTTTTTGCTTAAGTTTTTTGGTTAAAGTTTTTCGTTATACTATATCTTTTTTTTTAGTGTCCATGCCTCGCCACAAGGCGCGACATGCAAGCCGCGGCCATCTAGTTACTCAACGTTGGTTAAGGTTTTTAGTCAAGTTTGTAGATGAAATACTATTGTGCATACAGACACCATACTTGGATAACTTTTTCTCATAGGGATGTACATCAATAACCCCTGACCTTTATTTTACCTTCACCTACATTTAACCTTCAATTACTTGGTTAATGTTTATAGTCAAGCTTGTATATGGAATACTTCTGGGCCTACATCAACCATACTTGGACAACTTCATCTCCTAATGATGTACATCAATAATCCCTGACCTATATTTGACCTTGACCTACTTTTATCCTTGGATTACTTAGTTATCTCCCCTTGGTTACGGTTTTTAGTAAAGCTTGTATATGGAATACTCCTGGGCCTACAGCAACCATACTTGGAAAACTTTATCTCCTAGTGAGTACATCAATAATCCCTTGGTTAATGTTTTTAGTCAACCTTGGTTAAGGTTTTTATGCAGGCCGCAGCCACCTTCTTTGTCAAGCTATGTGTACATCGACAACCCTCGTAGTCGAGCTATGCTGTTCTCCTACAGCTCTTGTTTAAGTTACCCAACTGCTTTATTTCCAGCGTCTTCGATTTGGCACAGATGCATCAAGAGTCGGTATATTAACATTTAGTCGGTATCCACACATCAAAATCCACCTGTACGACCACTGGACAGAGGCGGATCTCCTAACCGCCATCGATGCTGTTCCCTATGCAAATGGTACTGTCTGTTTCATGAAAACGTCCCACAGGTTACGGCTACATAGCCAATGCAAAATAAATGTATTTGTATTCCAACCTCCCTTACCAGGGCAGAGACGGTTGGGGACGGGACGTCCTCTCACTCGGCCACAAATATAAGGTTTGATCATGTCCAGCCGTGTGCAAATCATGTTTGATCATGTCCAGCCTGCGGCCTTGGGTTCAAACAGTTCCCGAGGGCCACAGCAAACGCTTGCACACGGCTGGACATGATAAAACGTTATTATTACATTTCCAACAAAAAACTGATGTAATTTGAGCATTATATTCAGTATTTTCAGTACTTTTATAAATCGTCCCATTCACGTAGATAAGTTTCGGTATTCATATTCCGGGGCCGCGTCATGAACGTCATGAACGTCATGAAGTAGTGACGTCATGAAGGCACTTCCGCGTAGTGACGTCATGAAGGCACTTCTATAATAGCGGCCCAGGAATGAGCATTGTCTAAAGCCATGTGCAAACAGCACGCGCTATATACATGTATGTGCAAACAACGGAAACCATGTAACAATATAATAATAACATATGTATAACAGGGATAACGGTAACAGACCTGCTACGACAGGAGGGGTTTCGTTAGAACACAACCGTCCCTGTCCGTTATTGATAATTATGACGATATTGGGCAGGGACGGTTTGGGACGGGAATACAATATCACTGAGCTACACATATAATAACACATTTCCAACAGGTATAACGGAAACAGACACTGCGCTTGACCTGCTACGACAGGAGGGTTTCCTGGGAGCCCAACCAACCCTGCCCAATATCGCCATTATGATCACCGATGGGAAATCCACACACCCCAACCGCACGGCGGCGTCGGCAGCAAAATTACTGGTGTGTATACAATTATGTCGTCGGCTGGTTTGGCTCTCACATGCGTCTTTGGCAATTTTGTATGTGACAGTTGAATCTGGTTATACCCCTTATGTGAGTATTGCGAGAATTCGTAATCCTATTTTAGGGGAAGGGGCCAAGTGACTTTGGTGTGGTATGGACCTGGCACCAGGTCAGGTTATTATAATTTCAGGGCTGAATATATTTGTTCTCGATGTAAATATTCCGTTCTGATTTTGGGATTTTCCCCCAATGCAGCAGGTTAAAATGGGATCGAACCCATTTGCCCGGCCTTACATGACCTTTGCTGTTGATAGGCCGTTAAACAATAATAAACAAACAAACAATTATCTGGTCGGCTGTAACGAAATAGAGGATATTTCATCGTACATGTTAGAATAACAATCGCTCTTAATGTTCTCCTGCTTTCAGCTCATTTATTTCTGTGGGCGTTATTGATGCTTTGTTCTATGACACAATCTTTTTCAGTCATTTTAAATGTTGGCTATTTATTGTGTGTTTATTTCACTTGGCGGACCGTACGCCGTTATACATATATATGTACCTCGGTATCTGTTGAAGACTATACATCTATGGTCACTGGTGTAAGTTTTGTGAATGGACTTAACCCTTTGAACGCGAAAGCCCGCTATAGCGGTGTTTGCAAACAGTGCAGATCCAGATGAGCCGGCTCGTTACGAGCCGACTCATCGGGATCTACACTTGTTGCAAGTGATTTTCATATGTTATGAAGCAAAAACATCCCTTTTTCAGAAATGGACTAATCTGAAAATCATTTTGTGACGATTGTATTGTATTGTATTAATTCAAACTAAAATGCAGCGAAATAAAGCAAAACCAAATATCGTACGAAATGTTTCTATAGACTGTTAAAATTGTATCCGACTTATATTGGGTTCAATGGTTACATTTTTGGCTTATATGTGGATGTCTGTGGAAAAATGGGGCTTATGGGATGTGTGACCAGTGTAGCTCCTGATTGAATAACACACTCTGATAACTATTTGCAATGCTTGTTAAAGCACGATGTGTGTTGCTTTGATGGTACAGTGGGGTCAGCGTGTAAGTGCACACACGAACGAACACGACAGGTTGGTTCCAACCTGTCGTGTTCGTTCGTGTGTGCACTTACACGCTGACCCCACTGTATGGCGGATGCACATGCTGATCTGGGTCTACACTGGTCACATTTCATTTCTTTTCCAGGCGAACAACATAACGATGTTTGCCATTGGAATCGGGCCGGAAATAAACATGAACGAACTGAAAACCATCGGATCGAAGCCGGATGTAAACCATGTGTTCACTGTACTCAACTTCGACGCCCTAGCAACGATAGTCGGCACCATAAGCAACGCCACATGTAAAGGTTAGTAACGATTTTGACAATTGCGTTACCCTAACAACGATCGTAGGCACTATTAGTAACTCTACATGCATTGCTTTCCTCCGTGTCGACACCCTCGTAAACAAGCATAGGTAACACAATGTTCTGCTCAGTTCGACGGTATATCAACATTTAGTGGCATCATTAGCAATGGGACTACGTGTGCAGTGGTTAGACATGATTTACAGTGTTTTGTTTGGACATCTCAAAATGAAATTAACTCAACAAACATCACGTGTGAATCGTATAGATATGTGATAAATATAAGTGTATATGCTATTTTTGAGCTCATGTAAAGAAAATATTTAGGATTCTCCACACAAAAATGGCGTATCCTCAGCATGAAATGGGTTAAACTACTTCTTCCATTTCAGTGAAAGCACCAACTGGCGTAATTCCACCAATACCTGGAACGACAAAAGGTACTTGTATATATAATTATTTTACATTCCCCCATACATATACAAGTGTGCATATTAACACGATGTTATACAAATACAGGGATTCCGCTGGCGATCGCCACTTTCGCAATTGGCGATAAAAATAAACAATTGGCGATAAAAAATTACAATTTTCTAAAAAATATCGCCACTTCAAACAAAAAAAGGAGCGATTTTTTTATTTTCCCCAACGGAATCCCTACAAATACGGACTACATATTTTCAGATAATCGCCGGGTTTCTTCTATATTTGCATTTATTATTCCGTACACGTCGCGTGTTTGAATAAGTCAAACTTTGATAGCAATAACTGCATTCATGATGTTTGCACAGCAACTGTAACTACTGTCTGTTTCACGAAACCTGCCCAAATTTTACGGCTATATATACCATGCAAAAACAATATTTATTTTCGATAAAATTAAATTTTATCAAAATTTAAGAATTAGCCATCTTAATATTTCGCGAAATTTGGTCAAATATTGATTTTATTATGAAAAATTGATTTGTCTATGGGAATTTAACATGGGGAGGGGGGAACGAGGTGGAAGAGCTGGGGGAGTAACCAACATACGAGATCGACACTGAAACCTGGCTAGATAGCTTACAAATGATCTAACTAAGAAAACAACAGTTACATTTTGAAAATCGGTCCACTATGTGAAGATGTATATGGGGATTTAACATTTAGAAAATATTTTTCGGAATAAAATCGATATTGGATCAAATTTCACGAAATAAAAAGTAGGTTCATTCTTAAAATTTGCTATAATTTAATATTATCGAAAAATATATTATTTTACATTATTTATACAGCCGTAAAATTTGGGCAGGTTTCACGAAATAAAAAGTAGGCTCATTCTTACATTTTGCTATAATTTAATATTATCTTTGCATTATTTATATAGCCGTAACATTTGGGCAGGCTTCGTGAAACAGACAGTACATATTTGGGCAGGCTTCGTGAAACAGACAGTACATACAGTGGGGTCAGCGTGTAAGTGCACACATGAAGGAACACGACAGGTTGGTTCCAACCTGTCGTGTTCGTTCGTGTGTGCACTTACACGCTGACCCCATTGTATGTATTACACTTGACGATTATGATAATGAATTGAACTCGTTACTAAATTATCATATAGATATATCAATTTATGAAAACCAGTATCTGCAATGTGAACCATGTTATAATGAAACATAAACAACAACAACAACATACATACATACATGTGTAAGCTGTACGACCTGGGATCAGTCTATGCCTCTTTATCTATTGTTTCAGCTCCTAGACCGGTAGATCTGTAGCCTATTTCACCAACATTGCAAAGTATACTTTTCTAGCAAAGTATACTTTGAGGGAGAAATTTTAAATTTAGGATAAATGTATTAATTTTTATTATACTGAATTTATTACATTATCACAGCCAATTTGGCTGTGATAATGTAATAAATTCAGTATAATAATTCTGCATTCTATTAATCATCAAATGTATGCATTTGTTAGTTTTATATGAAATAATGCATTTCAGGAAAATTAAATGATTACTCCCTCAAAGTATACTTTGCTAGAAAAGTATACTTTACAATGTTGGTGAAATAGGCTACTGGGATGAGTATACATGTATGCCTCTTTATCTATTGTTTCAGCTCCTAGACCGGTAGATCTGAATAACACAAGCCCATCAGGTTAAGTATTCAATATCTTTATTTGTTTGTCTGTATTTGATATATTTATTTTGTATATACAGTAGAACCTCGATCGCTCGAACCGGCAACGGAATCGAGTTTGAGTTCGAGCGATGCATAGTTCGAGGGAATGAAGTTTCAAAAAGTCACATTCAGTCAATAAAATCACTTATGTGAATATATGAGATGACCGATGTGACATGCCATTGTATATGCATTACATTTGGAGGGAGAAATGAAAAATAACAAATACAATTGTAAAGTTGCTGTTTTATTCAATACTTACATATAATTATACGTCAAATAAACCGCTATGTTCCGCTTTGCGTCTATACATAATACTGGTATTCCCAGTGTCTAAAAATAGCACATAGTACAGTGGTTGGAATAAATATACAAACGGAAAATATAAACGAAACAATGTCAGTATACAATTATAAACACTATAAATTTCTGTTTTCGATTTGTGTCCTTTCTCAAACTCCAGTATCGCCTCATATTTATCCGCCAATGTTTTCCGATCCAATTTACGCTTCGTGTCCTGCTTTCCAGTAGCCGATCTAAGTATCCCCCTTTTGCTAGTGTACTCTCAGACATAATTGTCATAGAATGACGATTGCTCGAATTCGTCTCGTTTTATTCACAAACTAAGCACGCATTATTCACTCGATAGACATAGAAATGTGTCAATAGTCGCTCAACAGCCAATTAAACATTACATAAAATGAATTTTGTTCAAATCACTTAATTAGCGTGGACATCATAACGCCCGTAATTCACGCCGCTATTGTTTGCGATTCGTGATTTAATGTCATCCCGCGTCAAGGGAAACTACTCAACGCGACCACCCGCAATGGTGGAATTCGCACCTCGTTAGACAAACAGCTGATCACAGACTTACCTGTTCGAGTTATTAGCGGTAATTACCACTGTTTGACCGTCCACGGAACTAATCCACAGGTTCGACTGTTCGAGTAATTCATAGTTCGAGCTTAAGGTGTTTTATTACATGAATTATATAGGAAATTTGCCGGGACTGTCGAACCAGTTCGAGTTTTCCATGGTGTTCGAGCCAGACCTGTTCTAGTTATCGAAGTTCTGCTGTAGTGTAGATATAGCTTAATATTAATTCATACATGGTATAGTTTCGCGTTTGCTTCCTTTAACTGCTGTCTGATTTCTTTCATCTCCATTTTTGTTTGTTTTTCGTCATTGGCGTTGGTAAGAAAATCATCAATTTTCGGTTCCGGTTTCGCAAGTTTCTTTGATTTTTTCTTTGATTTCCAGTTTGTTGAGTTCTTACTTATGTCTACAATGCTAACGTCTAGCTCACTGGTACTCGATTGTTCACTCCGTTTATGCTTTTCGTGTTCCCTTTTCATGGCTGCTTTCTGTCTTTTGTGCGGTTTCATCTGTTTGTTCGACTTCCATTTTGCGATTTATGACCCTTATGTCCTTCCGTAGTTTTTAATTTTCAACCGGACGTTGTGTGGTTAATGGTTTTATTGTTACGACATGAATGAACTTCCATCAAAACATGGCGGCCTCCATCGATATATTCAAACGCTTTTTTTCTTTGTAAAATTCAATGTAACATCAAACTTCCATTACATAATATAAAGCCACACATACAGTAGCGCTTTTCTGCTCCTTACCTATTTGTATATACTAATATCGTATACATATCGTAATCGTATAGTATTGGTATATTTAATGAGCATATCGTATGATCATATAATATTGGTATGTTTGTACCGTATCATCGTATAGTACAAACGTACTATACGAATAGTATACAAACATACGATATCCGTTCGTATATACGATATATCCGTACGGATATGGTATGAATATACCATAATCTGGTATGTTTGTACGATACAAACGTACCAGAATTATACACATGTATAAAAATGGTATAAACGTACGATTTGAATGGTATATCTATACGATATTGGTTGGTATGTACGGTACAAACATACCGTACGTTTATATTATATGCATATCGTATAGAAAACATATCATATTGGTATAGTATACGTATAGTATACGTATAGTACGTATAGTTGACCTGCAGAAAAGCGCTACTGTAGGACTGCCAATACATTTTCACACTATTTTGATAAAGACCATGTGGTCGAAAATTTAATAAAAAATAGTGACTTTAAAACAATGCATCAACTTACGTGTTTGATGTTTTAGGGTACTGCAACCAAACATTTGCGGATATCGTGTTCCTGCTCGATTCATCTGGTAGTGTTGGCCTGAGTGACTTCTCGCTGATGAAACAGTTTGTGATGCACGTGACAGATGCGTTGGACATTGGTGAAAACGCCACCAAGGTTGGGGTGATCACCTTCCACAACTATCCCGTTGTGAGATTATCCCTGGATTCATATGATACGAAACACGACGTCATCGATGCTATCAGCCGGATACCATACTCACAAGGTAAACATGCAATGTAGTACGTGTGTAGGAATTCCATTATGCCATGTATTAGCATGTGTTACAAACCTTGCACAACGATTCTTTGAGTAAGAAAGTAAGCAATTTCAAGTCAGTGATCAGTAAAGATTTTGTCAACAAGCTATAAGTATATCAGTACGAAAACTACTGAAATAGGCGATTGAATGTGCTTATTCCGCTTTTGCTGATTAACATTCGTATATTCATATCCTCGCACGACTATGTGTCGTACGTGTTGACTTTTCGTAACAACAGTTTATACTTACATTGTAATATGTGGACATCTCTGGAATGCATGCACAACTATATAACGTACTTGTTTGTTTATCCTCAACATCAGATTTTACTTAATCAATATTTGTGAACGTTTCTCAATATATACAGTGAAACCTCTCTAAACCGGACATATTGGGACCCTATTGTGTTTAATTTAGATGAGTTTTACTGTAATTTATTTCATTGTCGTGTCAGTTGATGACTGAAAATGGCAAATGGTGATAATGTAGTGCTTAAATACAGTGGGTCTTCCCAGGATGTCCGGTTTGTAGAGGTTCCACTGTATTAGCAATGTCAACTTCTAATAAAGCAATTTGATTGTCAAAGCTTGAGCTGTATAATATATACATGCAGTTGTACAAAGACTGGCACTATTACCGTATGCTGTATTGTAACAACTGTCACAGGGTGAGGAAAATGTGCCCTAGCCCGGACACGAACCGGCGTTCTCTGGTTACAGTACCATCACAGTAACCGACTGAGATACCGGGCAAGAATACACACAATCTGTTCACTCACCGTGAGCTACAAATGCACACCGTGACACACACACATATCAAGCACTTTCAATTTTCAGGTGGCACAAACACAGCCCTGGCCCTAGAACTACTTACGAGCCAAGGGTTTGTAGGTGGTAGAATCGACGCGCCTGATATAGTCATTGTGATAACCGACGGAAAATCCGACAACCCTGATGTCACCAAAGCTGCGGCTGAAGAGGCGAAAGAAAACCATACAACGGTGTTTGCAATAGGTAACTGTATAGTATACATTGCATATACATGTACAAGTAAATTATGTTGGTGATGATTTAATATAGCGCATGTACATGAATGTACCATGTTTGTTAAACGAATTTATTGATTTCATACTAAGAGAGACAGCAAACCGTAAGCAAATACACAATGTATTGAACAAAGAACCACAGAATTACTAATAGCATATCATCACATGAAAATCTTGTTATGCCGTTTTTTAACCCATTTCATAATTGTGATCTGACACACGTGTAATAACACATGGAGCCGGATTTATGAATCTCGTCAGCAATTGTATATACCTCGTTAGAGGCTCGGTGCATACGTTGTACGTGACTCGTTTCATAAATCCCATATCAAATGAAAACTCGCTTGAGATCCTCTATTTATTACCGTTTAAGAAATGTATCGTGTTATAAATATAATCGTCCATGGTTCTCTTCGGTCTCCTTTTGAATATACTGTTTCTATTTTTCCTGATCATATACATTGAACATTTAAGATCATGTATACGTCCATGTAGGAAATGTGTTAATAGGTTATGTATATATAACATAGAAACCGGAAAGTGACTCTGATTTGACATGAAGGGTGTCCGGTTTAGAGAGGTTTCACTATAAATCAGGCAGTTGATCATTCCGAGCCATAGCTGTGTGCTGTGCGATCATGAACAGACATTATAGCCTTAAAAATATGACCAAGAAACTCATCAAAACCATGATCACATATGTTTTCTTGATGTCCGGTTAAGAGAGGCTCCACTATCGTAAATAATCACTCGTGATATATTCTCTATATCATTCCAGGTATTGGCGACAAAATCGACAGGATCGAGCTGAATAACATTGCCAGTGACCCGGATGTAGAATATGTGTTCTACGTCCACAACTTCACGGGATTGGCGAGTATTGTCAACAAAGTGGCCCAAACAACCTGCGCAGGTACTGATGGTGTAAAACTTACACTATTACCGGAACTAATTTTCCAATACCTCTCAAAACCGGACGCCATGGAAGGTCCACAGGGTGTCCGGCTTAGAGAGGTTTCGTTGTAAATCGGGCATTTGATCATTCTGAGCCATATATGTGTGTTATGGAGGTCCCCAGGGTGTCCGGCTTAGAGAGGTTTCGTTGTAAATCGGGCATTTGATCATTCTGAGCCATATATGTGTGTTATGGAGGTCCACAGGGTGTCCGGCTTAGAGAGGTTTCGTTGTAAATCGGGCATTTGATTATTCTGAGCCATATATGTGTGCTATGGAGGTCCCCAGGGTGTCCGGCTTAGAGAGGTTTAGTTGTAAATCAGGAATTTAATCATTCTGAGCCATAGATGTGTGCTATGCGATCACGAGCAGACATTATGACCTGAGATAAATGACCAAGAATCTCATCAAAAATAAGATCACGTGTGTTTTCTGGGTGTCCGGTTCCGAGAGGTTCCGCTGTATTTGTCAATTTATTTCTTTCACAGTACCTATTGTGTTTGAAATCATGCAGCCTGATTGTCTGAGCCTGAGCTGTGCTACAGTTCAGGCTCATACAATCAAACTGCTTGCTTCAGAGTTGGCATTGACAATAGATGGTCAGAATTGATGTTAGACGTTCCGAAACATCTCGCTGTTGTGGATGACCATGGTTATTCTGGTTGACAAGGTTACTCGTATTGTTGCAAACAATATTCAGATGACGTTAACAACAAACACCATAAGAAAGGAATTACCAAAATGTCGACGTAGACGTCATGAATTAATTTTACTGACCTGGCGTCTTTGATTACAATTCTAAACGTCAGAAACGAAACACATTTGTATGCATATCTGAAAACTAACGTCGTCATCAGATTTATATTTTGATAATAACAGAAACTTACAGATTATGCGGATTTCAATGTTGACCCCTGTGGCGTTTTGACGTGTTAATTTGACATGCTAGACGTTGCGACGTTTGATTTTCCTGATAACATTGTTTAACAGTGATTGATGTTTGCATGCAAAATGAATTCGCGCACCTATCTCAAAGACATTGTCCACAATCAACAATATAGTAAAGGGGTTAATACAGCTAAACTTTAAATGGCTGCTGGAATGACTAACGAACGTTATGATACTACCCACATGTGTTATTGAATGACATACACACATGGAAAATGTATGATTGCAGTACCAGAGAAAGAAACAGCAACGCCGCCGCTGCCAACAACTCGTTCTACCACAACTACTACACCCACCGCCACGCCTACCACCACACCTACCACCACGTTTACCACCACGCCTATCACCACACCTACCACCACACCTACCACCACACCTACCACCTCACCTACAACAACACCCACGACCACCACTATGGCGACGCCACCATCATCACGTAAGTTAATATAAGAAAGAATGGCCTTTTTGTGGAATTTATCGGGGTATAAACTTGGAAAAGTCGCGGGAATACTGGACGAAGGCCGGAAGGCCTCGTCCAGTATTCCCGCGACTTTTCCAAGTTTATATCCCCGATAAATTCAACAAAAATGCCATTCATTCCTTATAATTCCAGCATTTGAAATAATTTCATCAAGAAAATGTGTTTATTTTCTGTTTTCTTAAGAATTATTTTAACTGCGCCTCATGGTTACGGAAAGTAGTTCGGCGTGGGAGTTTACTGGGATGTAAATTTTGGACAGAGACTTGTTACGGGCCAATCAAATGTTAGGGAATTGTGTAAATATTTTTGTGCTGGAATTATCAAACTTTGTCTGCGTTAATAAATATATTTATGACTGACTAGACATATGTATTTACAGCATATTGGCTATGGCTGGTCATAAATACATGTATATTGACTAACGCAGACCATGTTTTAGTAAGTCAAAAGGTGATAATTTAATATCAAACATGCAATTGCGACATCGTATGTAATTTCATTAGGCCATGGCAATTTCTTTCTCTGTAAAGCGTCTGCGTGCTGGTATGTTTTGAGAGTGGCTCTGTGAAAAAACTATGTGTACTATTTGAGGCTATTTACTGGTGAAGTAATATGAAAACTGATTGGGAACTTGGCGCGCTTTATATCCGTTTATGAATTTACACATAATAAGTTAAATTATAGTATTTTCTTCTTATTGTTTTCTAAAGATTGCTGGCGGAAATTTAAATTTATGCTAAATACTTTTTTAACATAAATGTATCTTTGTTTGTTTGTACCGGATACGTAGGTAGGCTTTGGTCAACACGATGGACGCTTAACATAGAAACAATATGATATGGCCTTACTTGATTCAAGCTATATTTGGTCTGCGCTATCCGTTGTATGATTTGAAAACGATTTTCCTATGGGAATTTAACATGGGGAGTCAATTTCCAAACCTTTTCGGTTTTTGATCTAAAAAACGAAATAGTTTGGAAATTGTCTCCGAAACCTGGCGAGATAGCTTGAACATGATGTAACTAAGAAAACAAACGTTAGATTTTGAAAATCGGTCCTCAAATAAAAACAATATTAAACAAAAATCTATTTTAGCCTCCATGTTAAATTCCCATAGGAAAATAGTTTTTTCGCAATAAAATCAATATTTGATTCAACTAATTTTTTTTGAGGAGGGTGACTTTTTGTTATTGATGAAAAAGTACTTACTTTTAAATATTTTTTAGATTTAATGTGTTTAATAGCCAAAAGTTCGTCGGCAGCAAAACGTGGAACAGACAGTAGGTTGGTGCGACACACCATCACACGTTTATTTCGTGAGAATTGTTGTATATTAGAACTAAAGTACAGTTTGGTGAATCTATAAACAAACAAATACCAACAATTTAAAAAATAGTCAATGTAAACAAACTGTCTGTTTCGTATGGACATTGGAACCATTTACACGTAGGGTGAGTGGCCATATCGATGGTCTAGTAACATAAGGTCGTAAGTGCTATGCTTTAGCATAGCACTTATGACCTTATGTTACTAGACCATCGATATATCAATGATGCCTGAAGTCGATTTTCGTGTATCATATGTGCGCATTTAGTTTGATAAACATAAACAATCAGTATAGGTAACAGCATAGGGATACATTCAAATGCTGTTGTTTTCATCCTCAGCATGTGCGGCTAAAGTCGCCGATGTCATATTTGTGCTCGACTCATCCGGAAGCCTTGGTGCGGACAATTTCGCAAAGATGAAGCAGTTTATGACACAGACGGTTGGCATATTCGACGTAGGGGATGATTTCACACGAGTCGGCCTCATAACGTTCAACCAACACGCCACGCTCGAGTTCGGCTTGACACAATACAATAACAGCTTCGATTTGGATACAGCTATACTCAACATAAGGTAATGGATGTTCAGCTATGGGAGGCATATATAGAGAATAGTAGGTTAGTGCCGTGAATGGGAAACAATATCTGGCAAGGCTCAGGAAACGGGATGGGCGAGGCTCTGCCGAGCACATCCCGTTTCCGTGCCGCGCCAGGTACAAACCTACTATTCTATTTATCCCGTCAACACATACAAATGGTTTTAAAATGCAACTAAATAACCCCAGCAACCGCACATATTCATACGCAGTGAGTAGGTCGTATTGACAGGATATCAAAAATGTTTCACGGCACCGTGTTTCACGGCACATACGCACTGTGTTAACGGGATAAATGGTGTTCATCTAAAAATCACTGTGACACATATGAGTACACATTGAAGAACCGTAAGATACAACATCTACGGTATTGATAGTATTGATGAGACGTAGTTGTTAACGTGCAAAGGGAAGTACTGTTGGACACTCTTGTGACGTGTTTTGGGCATTCATGCCCAAAACACGTTACAAGTGTGTCCACTAATTTATCGATATCGGTAAAGGTCTAAAACGCGTCACTATCAGTAAAATAAATATTACTAAATGATTATATCTGTATAGCGGGCACTTGTAACGTTTAGAACTGGTGGAATAGTGACATAGTTATACACTATTCCTATAAATGACATTTTACTGCTACAGTACATGTATGTACCAAAACATTCAACAACATTACAGATTATGCATAGCAATATCAGAAAGATACGGTAGCACACATACAAGACATCATCAATTCAAGTATAAATACAGATTCCAGATATCTATGATCATTATAGATATATTGATAACTGATTGAAGAGCAATAGTTACAAGAATTCCGCCACTGAAGCGGTGTCGCGCCTGAAAATGCCTTGTCGGTACATCGCCATGTTTACTTCCGTTTTGTGAATGAAATAGTTGGCCCCGGATCGAGTATATTAAAACATACAAATGACGTCATTGGGGAAACCGCTGACAAAATGTTCAATGTATGGAAGCCCAAACTTGTTAGAATTTAATTTCTTCGCATTTTCAGTACTTGCATTAATATGGGTATTAATATACCCTGGATGTGTTATACTGTCATTAATTTGTTCCCTGACTGTAATTTATCACTTTAAATACTGACTTATTGACCCCCTTCCCTGAATGTAGAATTGACACTCATGTTGGCGTGTATTGGCCACCATAGACAAATGTCAATCAGGCTGAATTTGGGAATGTCACTAAAATCCGCTGTAAATCCATCGATAGAATGAGGATTAAACATCAGTTAGACTCACACGTGCGAGATTTGTTTCGCACAGGTGTCGGTTGAGTTTAAAAATGGACTGTCGGAAGGTCAAACTTGATGCCGTTTGTGTGTTAAACGCGTCGCGTATTTCGGAGAGTATTCGGAGGGGAGTTAACTCTGCCGAAAACTATATATATAGCCTGTTACTAAATTTAGCGATGACCGCACGATTTGTGCCGCAAATGGGGGCAAATCACGCGCAACAAAATAATCCGATGTATTTTTGTACATAGATCATCCGTTGTTGATATTGTGCAGTGCACGTAGTTTTTCATAATATTATTTTCAATTAGCGGTTGCGTATGACAGTTAAACGTTGAGTAATACAATGTATTTTGTTGTTATGGTATCTTCAAGATATCACTACGGACCATCGCATCGAGGGGGGTCTGGGGCGTGGCTAACTGTCGGAGGCGATCGCAATACATAGGTTTACCCTATGTGAATACTCGTTCCTGCAATTGTTTTGTTTTTGATTTTCCTAAGCAATACAATTTGATAGTATGAAATATATGCAGATAACTCCATATAAAAATAACAAATATTAAAAAGTTACAAAGGTTTGAACATTATGCGAGTTCCACTATGACGTCATCAATGAGCAATTATTTGTTATTGTTATGTATATTAAGTCTATGTGATTTTTTTCATTATTTTATTACATGAACTTGATAATCTATGATGAAATAAAATGAAAGAAGCAAAAACAATATTTTTATTGAAATTTTTAAAATTCTCTTGTAAGTAAAAAAATGCATAACCGTGCATAAAATGTACACTTATATAAACACATTTGATCGGATTACTAGTATCATTTTTGCATGGGGATTTCTTGTTGTCGTTTGTATTGTCATTATCTACCAGTTTACAAAATATATTTTAAATTTTAAAATTTCTATTCACATGACCTTTAAGGTATAGCCAAGGAGGGACGAACACCGGTGAAGCGCTCCAGCTATTGAGACAGGCATTCATGAACGACCGACCAAACAATCCAGACATCGCCGTCATCATCACCGACGGCCTCTCCGCCGACCCCGTAGCTACAATGCAGCAGGTATCAATGTAACCCGAATAATTCGGGTTAGTATCAATATTACCATAGTCCAATAGAACTAAGATGAAACAACTTATCTCGTACTAAAACAGGTTAAATGTTGCTTGCCGGGTTAAAGCAGCTCATGTAGGGCATCCGTGTTCTACGGACACATGTTCGTCCTCATCTACATAACCCGCATGTACGTCTTTGGCTTACTTGTATGTGAGAGTTGAATTTGGTTACATGTGTACCCCTTATATCAGTAACATCATTATTCGTAATCCTATTACTGTTAGGGGAAGGGCCAAGTGGCTTTGGTGTGGAATGGACCTACCACTAGGTCAGGTTATTCTAATTTCAGGGCTGAATATATTTGTTTTTCGATGTAAATATTCCGTTATGATTTTCGGACCCCAGGGTGTCCGGTTTGGAGATGTTCCACTGTAAATCAGACATGTTAGCACTTCATGGCACATATTAGTGTTTTGCAATCATGAAATGTCATTGTAATTGTAATGAGAGTCATAACAGCGAAACACATGTAAGTTCAATAGAGAATAGTAGGTTAGTGCCGTGAATGGGAAAACATATCTGGCCAGGCTCAGGAAACGGGATGGGCGAGGCTCTGCCGAGCACATCCCGTTTCCGTGCCGCGCCAGATATTTTTTCCCATTCACGGCACTAACCTCCAAATGGCTGTAAAATGCAAAAATAGTATTGACTGGATATCAACAATGTTTCACGGCACCGTGTTTCACGGCACATACCCACTGTGTTGACGGGATAAATATCCATAATTCCCCGAGTGTACGGTTTCGAGGGGTTTCACTGTATGTGTAATATTTCAGGCTCGCCTTGCCAGGGAAATGGGAGCAACCCTCATTGCCATTGGTGTGGGTAACGGGACAGATAACAAGGAACTGGAAAACATCGCCTCACCCAATCCGACCACGAATGGCAAGCTCGTATTTCAGGTTGGCAACTTTGAAGCCCTCCAGCGTCTCGACTATATCATTGCGCAGGTGGCATGTGGAGGTAACTATGCATAGACAATAGCAGGCTTTTGATATCGCTTTTATCAAATGAGGCTAGAAAATGCGTTGCAATTCTGAGGCTCACCGAGAAATTATACAGACACCCGCGCGGGATTTTTTTTAGTAATTCGTTCCCACGAAATAACAATTCGTTCACACAAATTAACAATTTGTTCCCTCAATTTAACAATTCGTTCAAACGAAATAACAATTCGTTCCAACGGGAACGAATTGTTAATTCCACGAGAACGAATTGTTATTTCGTGGGAACGAATTAATAAAAAAATAATTCTACGTCCCCTGCGGGGCTCCTTAGAATTACTACTGTCCCCGAGGTACTGATAAGCATGTCAACTCCAGCTTGACACACTTGAAGTAACAGTGGGTGGTTGGTCCGGCGAACGCGACGGCGTAAATTAACGGTAGGGGTTCCTCCTTATAGAATCACGAATTTGCCTGGTTTGGCCCTCAGGTACGTTTTTAGCTTTGGTTCTTTTGTTACCTGGGTGTTTAATTGGGTTATTGCCCATTATAAAAGTAGCAAGAGTATTACTGATCATACTGCTTTTGGGAGGGACCAAGTGATTCTGGTGTGGCGAGGACCTGGCATCAGATCAGGATCCCAACTCATATGTACAGGTAATATATGGGATTTAGTACTAAACCTATTGACCCGGCCTTAAATGGCCTTAGCTGCTGATAAACCCCAACAAACAAACACTTTAGGTAACTATGGCTTTGAATAGATAAGGCCAGGCGAGTGCCTTTAGATACATGCATCAATCTTCTTGGCTGAGGCTCGGAAACGCGTAGGAAGCCTGAGACACGCCGACGAGTTCCGGCAGTTTTCGATCCGAGCTTTATAAGCATTTCTTTCAATGTTTTTTGCCTTCAAAATTTGATTGTTGTTAGATTACAATTCGTGTTAGCGCGTTTATCAACACAGGAGTCGACCATCTTGAATGTTGATTTATGGTGGGTTTTTCTCGGGGTATGTTCCGAAAGTGTCACTAAATCTGCTAATTCGTCCCGAGTTTTCATTGGCTGTTGATCATCCCGCAGATGAATGTGGCACCGTGAAAGAGAACTTGAAACGTTTCTATTGTTTATGAGTTTAGCAATATTAAAGAGCACATGTGACATGTGAATAGAGAATACACAATGTGTCCAGCAAACGAACGTCAGTGCAAAATGTGGAAGTCGACTGAAACAAAGGTACATTGAAACCTCTCTTAAACCGGACAACCTGGGAGGTCCCCAGGGTGTCCGGCTTAGAGATGTTTCACTGTAAATCAGGCATTTGATCATTATGAGCCATAGTTGTGTTGTGTTGATGGGCCGTTAAGCACCATTCCATTCCATTCCATAGTTGTGTACTATACGATCACGAACAGACATTATCACCTGAGATAAATGACAAAAAAAGTCATCAAAAATAAAATCACAGGTTTGTTTTGGTTTCAGGTTTAGAGAGGTTTCACTGTATTTGCTGGCGACGTTTACAATTAGGCATCGTTACCATAGTTACGCCGTCAGCAACACGGTTAGACCATACACATAGTTCCAATGTAAGTGGCTGTTGCCGGAGAAATGGGGCTTATGGGATTTGTGATCAGTGTAGCTCCTGTTCAAATTGCACACTCCAGTAGCATAATAACGATCTATATTGCTTGTTAGAAGCATGGTGGGCGTTTCATTGATGGAATGGCGAACAACGCAGATAGCACACTCCAATAGCAGTAGCATCCTATTTATTACAGTGAGTTACAGTGGAAACAACTATACTCACCTGTCACCGAATGCCACTGACGTCAATCAAACAATGAGCAGTAACTGCACCGACGCCGCCGACGCCGACTGCGGGATGCGGGGACGGGACATATGCACGGACTACCAACCCTGGGCAAAGGCGCACTGCCCGCTAACTTGCGGATTCTGCCAGGGTATGTACATTGTATGCTGTCAACTATTATTTGTAGCTGCGAGCCCCTCGCAGCTTATCATGTAACCGGTTCTCAAAATACCGTCAGATATCACGGCGCTATTTTTGTTTGTGGCGCGTATGTATACATATTGTATCTAGGTCATTGTTAACGACTCGTTTTATGCTATTTTACATTTCACATTTAATAGAATGTATATCTTTGGTACATAATGAATTGAAGAAAAACCAATGGAACCTCAGATTTAGCCGTTAATTTTCTACAAATAAAACGGGCTATTTTGGTCGCGCATTAATGGTGTGTAAACCCGAATCACACCTGTCTGGATTTTTTTCATTCACAACTACGGCGTGTACAAATTTTCATAAAACAACACTGTAGCCACAGGTGTTTGAATAGTGAATCCGGATATGGAATTACCACTCTTATCGCATCGCCGTATTTCGCAGATATTGATTTCGAAAATCGGTCATATTTTCCTTAAATGATGTCGAAATTGATAAAAATATACTGTTGCCACTCATTTGAACCGTGTCGTCAAGATGGTTCACTCGTTTGAATCGTCGCGTCGGCATGCTTCGAATGAGTGGTAATAGCGAACACTTTCACTTACAATAATTGAGCCCGGATATGAAATTACCACCCTTATCGCATCGCCGTGTTTCGCCGATATTGATTTCGAAATTCAGTCATAATTTCCTTAAATGATGTCGAAAATTGATAAAAATTTCAGAGCTCATGCGGATGTGTATGTAATGCATAACAAACAAATGCTAAGCCTTACTGGATTCTTCCTGTTTCTATACAGCTCCTTCCCCTCTGCACATACAAAATATGTCGAGTGTTATACAGTTTCCCATAACACCATTTACTACAATTACTCTATCTGAAATATTTAAAGGAGAATATACTAAAACACTGTTTACCACCCATTTCAGTTGGGCTCGCAGCTCAGTACTTTCAGTACTTTGGTTAAATGTGGAATTTATTTCCATGATATTGTTGTAAGTCCGTTAAAGACACCTGTGCGTAACATATATACGAGCGTGACTGGGGAAATGGGGTTCATGGGATTTGTGACCAGTGTAAAATGTAGCTTCTGCGCAAATAGCAAGCTCAATAAATGTATCATGATGACGATATATTTTTCTAGTTAGAAGGCATATTTTATAAGAGAATACTAATAATCCAAAACAAATATAGTATGTATAGCCCAACTCGCAATCAAGCAGTTTGATTGGCCGAGCCTGAGCTGTCGTACAGCTCAGGCTCAGCCAATCAAGCTGCTTGATTTCATGCCCAATATTCAAATACTTTGACAATATATTGGCAATGTTAGCGCAGGCCATGGTGTGTAGAACATTGCCCACCGATGTATTTCGCCCGCAGGCCCGCCTACAACGCCCGCCCCGTGTGTCGACCACCTGCCCAACTGCCACGAATACGGCACCTACATCTGCACGCAGGTGTCGCTGATCCGCTGGACAAAGGACAATTGCCGTGCTTACTGCGGACTGTGCGGTAAGTGCTGGTTAGTTAGTTAGCTTAAGAATTGGCTCGCAGACCTTCCAAATAAGGGCGGGCATATGAGTGCTAGTTAGTTAGTTCAGGGACGGATCTGGAGGGGGGGGGTTCAGGGGTTGCACCCCCCCCCCCTCCCGTTCAGCCACAGAGTTTACATGATCACAGTTTACCACCAGCTGAATTTAAATGCCGTAAAACACAGGAAAGTGCGGACATCTAGATTTGAAAATATTTACGGGGGGGGGGGGGGTGTGGTGGTGGGGGTGTGGCATACACATGGACCCACCTAGCATACTCGGTCCACTCCGTGGGCTGGTCAAGTGTAGTAAGCGTCGACGGTTTTGTTAGTAACCCTTTGAATGTGTTAACAGAACATTGTCGTCTGCTGTTGTTTTATATTGTGTCTTGTAAAGTGTTGTACAACCATGTAGTTGATGGGAAAAAAATGGAAAATATAAAATAAATAGCAGACGACACGGTTTAATTCAGGAGTGTAAGGGTCAATCATTGACTTTGTGGAATGTGATTTAAATTCAGATAGTTGAGTAAAGCGTCACAAACTGAATATTTAAAACTGAATATTTAAATAGTATCCAATGCACAAACATATTGTGAACAATTGAACGGCGTTTGTGCCATGAACAATTGAACGGCGTTTGTGCCATGAACAATTGAACGGCGTGTGTGCCATGCTGTGACAGTAATGGCCGAGTATGTAACATGACTTAAACTGAAAAAGTGTATTAAGCCTTACTACGCTGAATTAAATTTTGTCTTCTGCTGGAAATGTTTTATTTTCAATATTTCTCGACAAAAACCTGTTTTGACAGCGCATGAGAATCGTCTCCACTGGAGACGATTCTCATGTGCTGTCACAACCATTTTTTTTGTTAATAATTAAGGCAACAATAAAAAAACAGCAGGCGACACTTTCCGTCTGTCCAGCGTAGGGAGGGTTAAGCAGTACCGTAACCAGGATGAGGCAGACGAGAAGGTCTCATCATCTGTCATTTTGCCGATTTGTTTATGCTAAGAATTAAACAAATCCCCCGGGGTGGTGGTGGGGATAATGCTCCCTGACCCCCATATCTATGGAACGCCAAATCTACATAAACTCAAATAATTATTGATGGCTATTGAGTTTTTGAGCTATTGAGAACTTGAGCTAGCATTACATATTTAGAGCTAGATCCAAATGATTTAGAGAGCTCTTCAAGTGATTTGGAGCTAGCTCTAACTATTTAATATGTTAGCTCTAATTATTTAGACATAGCATTATAATTATTTGAGTTTACGTAGTGTTGGCTATAGATATAGATATCAAATTATAATAATATAATGAGATAAATACAGATATCGATAGATATCGGTATTTCTTTCGCCTCGTCTATTTTTTTACGACTGGTTACGGCGGCCGTGTTAGTCATAAAACCTCACATGCAGTGAATATATTCTGGCGGTCGTGTTAGTCATAAAACCTCACATGCAGTGAATATATTCTGGCAGTCGTGTTAGTCATAAAACCTCACATGAAGTGAATATATTCTGGCGGTCGTGTTAGTCATAAAACCTCACATGCAGTGAATATATTCATGCGGTCGTGTTAGTCAAAGAACCTCACATGCAGTGAATATATTTTGACGGTCGTGTTAGTCATAAAACCTCACATGCAGTGAATATATACTGACGGTCGTGTTAGTCATAAAACCTCACATGCAGTGAATATATTTTGACGGTCGTGTTAGTCATAAAACCTCACATGCAGTGAATATATTCTGACGGTCGTGTTAGTCATAAAACCTCACATGCAGTGAATATATTCTGACGGCCGTGTTAGTCATAAAGCCTCACATGCAATGAATATATTCTGGCGGTCGTGTTAGTCATAAAACCTCACATGCAGTGAATATATTCTGGCGGTCGTGTTACATGTAGTCATAAAACCTCACATGCAGTGAATATATTCTGACGGCCGTGTTAGTCATAAAGCCTCACATGCAATGAATATATTCTGGCGGCCGTGTTAGTCATAAATCCTCACATGCAGTGAATATATTCTGGCGGTCGTGTTAGTCATAAAGCCTCACATGCAGTGAATATATTCTGGCGGTCGTGTTAGTCATAAAACCTCACATGCAATGAATATATTCTGGCGGTCGTGTTAGTCTATAAAAACCTCACATGCAGTGAATATATTCTGGCGGTCGTGTTAGTCATAAAACCTCACATGCAGTGAATATATTCTGGCGGTCGTGTTAGTCATAAAACCTCACATGCAGTGAATATATTCTGGCGGTCGTGTTAGTCATAAAACCTCACATGCAGTGAATATATTCTGGCGGTCGTGTTACATGTAGTCATAAAACCTCACATGCAGTGAATATATTCTGACGGCCGTGTTAGTCATAAAGCCTCACATGGAATGAATATATTCTGGCGGCCGTGTTAGTCATAAATCTTCACATGCAGTGAATATATTCTGGCGGTCGTGTTAGTCATAAAGCCTCACATGCAGTGAATATATTCTGGCGGTTGTGTTAGTCATAAAACCTCACATGCAATGAATATATTCTGGCGGTCGTGTTAGTCATAAAACCTCACATGCAGTGAATATATTCTGGCGGTCGTGTTAGTCATAAAACCTCACATGAAATTAATATATTCTGACGGTCGTGTTAGTCATAAAACCTCACATAAAAAAACATCCTGTTAATAGGACTAATAACTGCGTATGAATATGTGCGGTGGCTGGGGTTATTTCTTTTGCATTTTAAAGCCAGTTGTATGTGTTGACGGGATAAATAGAATAGTTGGTTAGTGCCGTGAATGGGGAAAATATATGGCGCGGCAAAGTCTCGCCCATCCCGTTTCATAAGCCTTGCCAGATATGTTTTGCCATTCACGGCATTAACCTACTATTCTCTATTTATTGTGTTATAGAGGACAGGACGGACAGGACGGACAGGACGGTTCCCACGAGGGCGCTCGTGACGGCGTCTGCTGCGCCGGCCATGGTACCTACACGACAATGTATGTATTTACGTGTACGGTCCATAGGAGATCTTACAGACGTGATGATATTATGGAATACCAGCGCTCCAGATAAGCTTTGTGTCTAATGAGTATTGTACCCGCTGATTCCAAAGTCATTGCGTATTTTATTTTTGCAAATGGTTATTGAGTTTCTAGATTATTAAATGGGGAACAAATTATCAAAACCAATTTAAGCATTCATTTTTTGGAGTTAAGTATTACTTATTCACTTATTTATACAGTAATAGAGTTGAAAATTTACTTAGTTGAGTTTTTTGCAGCTCAACTAAGTACATTTTCAACTTTATTACAGTATTTCCACTACTCAATTTGAAAATCATATGCCTGATTTTGCAGTGGATGCACTGAAGTACAATGGGGTCAGCGTGTAAGTGCACACACGAACGAACACGACAGGTTGGAACCAACCTGTCGTGTTCGTTCGTGTGTGCACTTACACGCTGACCCCACTGTAGTTGAACATTGAACATATGTTGGTCAATATGATTTTCTTATTGCTTGCCAACTTGATTTGAATAACCGTTAACACATAATAATTCCAGCACAAAAATTTACACAATTCCCTAACATTTGATTGGCCCGTAGCAAGTCTCTGTCCAAAATTTATATCCCAGTAAAATCCCACGCCGAACTACTTTCTACAGGTGCGCTGTCAGTGCTGTCAATGTAAACAAATGGCTGCCGTTTGTCAAAATAAACACATTTTCTTGATGAATTTATTTCAAATGCTGGAATTATAAGGAATGAATGGCCTTTTTGTGGAATTCCGGCCTTCGTCCAGTATTCCCGCGACTTTTCCAAGTTCATACCCCGATAAATTCCACAAAAAGGCCATTCATTCCTATACTAAACCCATTAAAACATGGTTTCATGGCCAAAGTCACTAACATTGGGAGGTTTTGTCTGTTTTTAGAAACGTCTAAACAGCAAAATGTATCACATATGCAATTTATATGAAAGAATTTCATATGATATTCATATGTAAAACATGTGAAAAACATATGAATTGCTAAAAGAGCCGATATGAAATTTTTATGTTTTGCATATGCAGTTCATATGATTTGCATATGAAATGCATATGAAGATTTTGCATATGATTTGCATATCAGCTCACTTTATATCATTTGCATATGAAATGTTCATATGAAATTCATATGAAAAACATATGAAATTCATATTCCACACAATTTGTAGTTTATAATAGGTAGGGTTTGCTGCATTTAAGTTCTGTTGACCGCGCCACAAGATCGTTTAGGCCTGATTAATGAATACCACCATATTCTATGAGACGTGCGATATTTGATGCAAAATATTCACAACATTTACCATATATTTTGTAAATAACGTCAAGTATTGATGAAATGGTCAGAGCAAGTGCATAGTAGAATTCCGCATTTGCTGTAACAATTTCATCAACTTTCGACGTCATTTACCGAATATGTTATAACATGATGATTTAACGCTATTTTGTAGCATCGGTGGCATGTACAAATACCATCGCCAACTATGCCGAGTACGGCGGACTTAGTACATGTATGTGCCACAAGACAGTAGATTATACCTGATTAAGTACCAGTAGCCGATTTCACCAACATTGAAAAGTATACTTTTCTAGAAAGTATACTTTGAGGGAGTAATCATTTATTTCCCCCGAAATGCATTATGTCATATATAGTACTAACGACTGCATGTATTTGACGAGTAAAAGTATGCAGAATTATTATACTGAATTTATTACATTATCGCAGCCAAAATGGCTGCGATAATGTAATAAATTCAGTATAATAAAAAATATTAAATTTATCAAAAAAGTTGCCTCCATTTGCGGCACATATCGTGCGGTCATCACTAAATTTAGTAACAGGCTATATTTTTCAGCAGAGTTAACTCCCCTCCAAATACTCTTCCAAACACGCGACGCGTTTAACACACAAACAACATCAAGTTTGACCTTCCGAAAGTCTATTTTTAAACTCACCCGACACCTGTGCGAAACAAAACTCTCACTGTGGGTCTAACTGATGTTTAATCCGCATTCTATCGATGGATTTACAGCGGATTTTAGTGACATTCCCGAATTCGGCCTGATTGACATTTGTCTATGGTGGCCAATACACGCCAACATGAGTGTCAATTCTACGTTCAGGGAAGTGGGTCAATAAGTCAGTATTTAAAGTGATAACTTACAGTCAGGGAACACATTTAGTACTAAACCCATTGACCCGGCCTTAAATGACCTTAGCTGTTGATAGGCCGTTAAACCCCAATAAACAAACACACATTAGCTCTACTGATCAAATAATACACAAATGTAGCCTGATAACGATCCATACTGCTTGTTAGAAGGATGGCGGGTCTTCCATTTATATACTCGCGAGCAGTGCAGATCTTGATCAGACTGTGCGAATGCACAGGCTGATCTGGATCTACACTGGTCGCCAATCCCATAATCCCATTTTTATCCAGTGAAAGCCACATACAATATAACCTCTCTAAACGGGACATAGGTAAATCATGTATATCCATATTTTTAGCGGTTTTAGTGTTTGTCATTTATCTCTGTTGAGTGTGTCTGTTCACGATCGCAAAAAATCACCCATGACTTGCAGTGCCCATTTGTCTGATGTTCAGTGGCACATCTCTAAACCGGGCACCATGGGTGTCCGGTTTAGAGAGGTTCCACTGTATTATAACATGATGATTTAACGCTCTTTTGTAGCATCGGTGACCTGTACAAACACCATCGCCAATTGCGGCGAGTATGGCGGACTGGGCATGTGTCACACTACCCTGTACAGCTCGTGGGCGAAGTCGCACTGTGCCGAGTATTGTGGATTCTGTACAAAATACATCATTGTCAAGCCGACTGTCCTGCCTAATCGTATCACGTAAGCTCAGTATTGTAAAACTGTTATCTATATAGAGGATCTCAAACTCGTTTCCATTTGATATGACATTTATGAAACAAGTCGTGCACAATGTATGCACCGAGCCTCTGGCATACAATTGCTGACGAGTTTTATAAATCGCAGATCAAATGGAAACGAGTTTCAGATTCTGTTTATCACATAACTTCACACTCCAAATAGCAGAACACTTGGAGATATCTGTAGTCGATTTCATCAACATTGCAAAGTATACTTATCTAGCAAAGTATACTTTGAGGGAGTAATCATTTATTAGTTCCCGAAATTATTTCATATAGAACTAACGACTGCATATATTTGATGATTAAAAATATAAAGGGATGTCCACAGACGCCTTCAAATTATCGCCCGATATCGTTATTAAGCTGTCTAGGTAAGGTAATGGAGAGAATAATGTTTAAACATATTTATAATCACTTGCACTCACAACAATTGATTTATAACAGGCAATCTGGTTTTTACCAGGCCACGTATATCAACTTATAGATATTCACCATCAAATATGTCAGGCATTTGATAAACGACAATCTACATGTATAGTGTTTTGTGATATTTCTAAAGCCTTTGACAGAGTCTGGCATAAGGGGTTAATATTTAAGCTAAGGCAAAATGGATTAAATGGTTGTATTTTACATTGAATCGAAAACTACTTGTCGAACAGGAAACAGTCCGTATCAATACGGTCCACAACCTCAGATACCAAATTAGTTACTGCTGGCGTGCCACAAGGTTCGGTACTCGGCCCATTACTATTTCTAATATATGTCAACGAATTAACATATCATATATTAAGTATTGTTCGATTATTTGCTGACGACAGCTCTCTGTCCTTTTCTTCAACAAATGTTGATGCTCTAGAAGGCATAATAAATCATGACATGCTAATGATTTCTGATTGGGCTAAACAATGGTTGGTTAGTTTCAATCCGAACAAGACTGAAGCGATGCTTCTAACATTAAGACAACTTGATCGACCGTTAAACTTAATCTTTCAGAACACGTCCATAACCTATGTTGACGATCATAAGCATCTTGGCATTTAACACTGAGCAATAACGGAAAATGGCATACACACATACAACATATAGTTAATTCGACTACGAGAATATTAGGAATAATGCGTAACCTAAAATTTAAGATAAGCAGACAGTCTTTAAACCAAATATATATATCTTATATGAGACCTATACTGGAATATGCTGCATCAGTCTGCGATGGGTGTACAGAATATGAAAAGGATTCGTTGGAAAAAATTCAGAATGAAGCCGCGAGAATAGTAACAGGATTAACACGGTCAGTATCACTCGACAACTTAAGGCAAGAAGTTGGATGGCAACTTCTATCTGTTCGACGTAGTATTCAAATCTTTCGATCAGTACAAAGCCAACAATAATCAAGTACCTAGTTATATTTCTAACCTGATTCCACCCACTGTTAATAATATATCTCGTTACCATCTTAGAAACCAATTTGATTTAAATGTCCCCACTACACGACTGGAAGTATACAAACAATCGTTTATACCATCTTCGGTACAACTCTGGAATGAAACTGACCCGTTTCTGAGAAATGTAGATAGTCTTAGACACTTCAAAACATCATGCGCCCAACAACTATATACTCAATATAATATACCACCATACTATTTAGAGGGAGATCGATTGTTTTCAGTTATGCATGCAAGAATTCGAAATAAATGTAGCAGTCTTAATTGTGATCTTTACAATAACCATATCAGAGAAACTCCCTACTACGAATGTAGTGAAGTTGTAGAGGATGCTGAACATTACTTCTTTGAATGTATTAAATATCATGCGCAATGTCTAATTTTATGCCAGTCACTGCGACAATTTTATCCCCTAAACGCACATATACTTTTGCATGGCATACCTGAATAAAGTAATGAGTGCAATACTATTATATTTAAAGCTGTACAAGATTATATTAAATCTACGAAAAGATTTGAGTAACACAATTGATGGATGCCGGAGACGCAAGCTCTATCGGATGTCAACATCATCCAGTACCACCTGATAACAACGAACACTGAAATCAACTTCAGTGCACATCTATCTATGCATTAGGTTATATATTATATGTACATTGTGACACATAACGCTTGCATTCTTTCTCCCAATCTCCTCTCTCACTTGCTTTACTCTCACTTTTTATCCGATGCAAATATATATATATATATATACCGCATGGTATGTACCCATGTACATATACCTGTATACTTATCGCCATTGCTGTTAAATTAATGTATTGTTGAAATACTTGGGTAAGGGCTGTAATTAATGTTATGAGAACTTGTAGCCCAAGCCCATTGTACTTATATGCAATAAACTATGTTTAAACTAAATTAAAAGTATGCAGAACCGTATACAAATGTATTAAATACCAATAGGTTTCATTGCAAAATCAGGGCGCACACATGTCAGCGTAGAATAGTCATATACGTAATCGTACATGTACCACATGTATGTGGTACAGACGTGCATAGTATGTGTATACGTAAAACACGACTTTACACGTATATGTGATTGGTTACAATACATGTACCAATGTGTATGATCACGTGGTAGTAACAACAACAACAAGTACTGAAAATTTCAGAATCCATCTGATTCAAAGTACGTATTATTTGATATTGTCCTTATTACGTAACGGATTTTGATGAAATATGGCGCATCAAACGCGTCTTGTTAAGCTGCATTTGGTGGTCTCTGTATGTTCCCCCAAACTGCTGTCGTTTTTGCGAAGAATCGAGTTCCGTGTCTACCGACACGGAACTCGATTCTTCGCAAAAACGACATAAGTCTGTGCCGAACTACCTGGACCACCAAATGCAGCTCATGAAGACGCATTTGCTGCGCCATATTTCATCAAAATCCGTTGCATATTAAGGGAAATATCAAATAATACTTACTTTGGAGTGGGCGACATTGTTGTTGTTCTAACCACGTGATCATGCACCTTGAATACGTTCAATAGTGATCATTTACCTTCACTTGTAGGTGCCCGGAATGGAAACTGCCCAAGGCGTGTCACATGGCGACGTATGACGCCAATTGCTGCCCCATGCCTCTCTGTCCCCCGGGATACAAGCTTACTGTCGAAATACCGGAGCCATAACAATTTACATATTTAAAAAAAAAAAAACGACAACACTTTTCTCATTTCTTCACAACATACATTTTGGACGAGAAAGGAAAATTATTTAAAAACAAATATGTTAAAGTTGTTATACCCAAAGAGGGGTGGGTTTTCAAAACAAAAAGGACGACTCTTTTCTCATTTCTTCTGTAAATAATATTTTGTGACCACCATTTGAACCGTCTCGTTGAGACGGTTCAAATGAGTGGTCACAACATATATTTTGGACGAGAAATGAAAAATATGTTAAAGTTGTTGTACTTGTGCCTGTATACATAGACGATGGCATGCTACTTTAGCTTACAGTCGAACTACCAGTGGGCTGTTTCACTAAACTTCGTACGACTAAGACATTCGTAAATGCAAAATGATTATGATAGTCTGTACATTTCACATTAACAATGTTTTCTTGCAGACAATTATTTGATTTACTTTTATTGATCATAGGCTGCATATGCACATAAATGTACATTTACGAACATTTTAGTCGTACGAAGTTTAATGAAACGGGCCCCTAAGCCTTAACAATTTACATTCTTTTGACGGACAAATTTTCCATATTTAAAAAAAAACAAAACGTTTCTCATTTATTTTGTGACCACCATTTGAACCGACTCGTTGAGACGGTTCAAGTGAGTGGTCACAACATATATTTTGCAAGAGAAATGAAAATTATTAAAACAAAATATGTTAAAGTTGTTATGCCCAAAAAGGGATGGGTGTTCCGCATACACTTTTCTCATTTCATCTCTAAATAATATGTTGTGACCACAATTTGACGTCTAGACGGTTCAAATGAGTGGTGACCTATACTTTGGACGAGAAATGAGAAAAAAAAACATATAGTTAAACATATTTTAAAATTATTGCTATACGTGTAACGGGCTAAAGAGCCGTGTGGAAGTTGTTCTTCTATATGTCACAGGGTGAGAAAAATGTGCACCGGCCCGGGGCTCGAGCCCGGGACCTCTGGTTTACCATCGCTCTAACCGACTGAGCTAGCCGGGCACGAATACACACTTCCTCCCCTCAGTGAGTTACGTACCGCGACATATACATAAACTATGGTATATAACTTCTAACGTGTGTTTAGTTACGATAATACGGTGACATAGAGGTGAATTTGCAACGTTTATTTTATCTCGTGGCCACGACTTAGCTATATCGTGCCCACGACTTAATATCTTGAGGCCACGACTTAACCACGACTTAGTTATGTCGTGGCCATGACTTAGTATCTCATGACCACGACTTAGTATCTCGTGGCCACGACTTAGTATCTCGTGGCCACGACTTAGCTATGTCGTGGCCACGACATAGCTAAGTCGTGGCCACGAGATACTAAGTCGTGGCCACGAGATAAAATAAATGTTGCAAATGTCACCTGTATGCCACCGTACATGTACGATACACATTTGGAATCCTGATATGCAACTCTGACTGAAGAAATTGGGATTATGTGATTTATGACCAGTATATCGCCTTATGAAATACAGTGTACACGTAACACACTTGTATAGCCGGATCACTATCTATACGGCTTCTTAGAAGTATGCGGTTGTTTCATTGATGCAATGGCGAACAGCGTAGATCCGGATCAGACTGTGCGAATGCACAGGCTGATCTGGATCTATGTTTTTCACCATTTATCAAGTTACAGCCACATGTGTATAGTTATATGGAGTAAACGACAATTTTTTTCACGGCGACATGTATATGTATAATTTACGTTAAACGTATATATAATGTTCTTAATATCCATGTTGACTGGATGCTGTATTTGCTACACGGTGCTTTCATTTGTCTGTAGTTAAAGATACATGCCCACTCAAATGGCACAACATGTTCTTTATATCAGAGACATCATCTGAGACATTTTCTGGCAAAATAAACATTCATTCACCATTACCCCACGTATTGCTTGGCATTATTATACATTTTTGTTATCCAAACATTGTTATTGTGAAATTTACATTATCATAATTTTGCATATGCAGCCTGTGCTCAATAAATGTAAAATCTAATACTTGTTTGCAAGAGAACATTGTTAATGTGTATTTACAGACTATCTTAAGTTTGCACTTACGAACATTTTAGTCGTACGAAGTTTAGTGAAACGGCCCACATGTGTACATGTATTTTCATAATGTTGAAAATGTTTTCATTTATTTGTACAATTATAATAGTAACTTGTTTACCGATATCTATATGATTATTCTACGGGGCATAATTATACCCGTATAAATTAAAAATGGAAACGTCCATTAAGCGTAACGTATTGTATTTATATTACAATGTTTACATTGTCCCAGGTGACGTCGCGCACCGTTGATTGGTTAAGTTTTTTTTTTTTTTTTTTATTTATTTTTGTTTAGGTTTGAAAATATTTATTTTCCCCGTGATAGGTTTGTGGTGGGTCGGGGCCATCCCCCACAAACCGTACATAATATACATGTAATAGTCAGATACAAATACAAAATATACAATTACAGATATTCACCATTTTTTGCTCTTGCAGTACTGGGTAGAAATCACTGTTCTATTAAGACTTCATGGTTGAGTGGTACATGAGAATCGTCATTAATGAGATACCTGAATTTTCAATAAAAAGTTGCACGTGTTATTAAAAAAAAGACAGTAATACTTATAATAAACCCGCAGATGACAATGTCGCTCTCCAGCGTTGCAAGAGCCAAAGTTTGATTTAGCATATGTAATACATGTAATTGATTTTATCCCGTCAACTATGTCGCTACTAGACGTGAAAAGCAGGTACGTGTATTTTTTCTCGTTCACGTCTAGTAGATACGTCATTATGTATGACGTTACGTCATTATGTGAATGACGTAACACGATAATCTTGTCGCTTCAGAAGACAAACTTATGAGGCCACAAATGCATTTTTAGAGACATTTGAACAACTTTGATGTGGTTAACGGGATAAATAGAATATTATTATAGTGTCATGAACGTGAATAAATAATCTGACTCGGCTCGAAATCAGGATGTGCTCGGCAAGCCTCGCCCATCCTGATTTCTCAGCCTCGACAGATATTTATTCACGTTCATGACACTATACTAATATTCTCTATATATGTTATCATTCATCATTGATTGGTTAAGTTTGTTGGACACCATTAAAGGTACATACCTACCCATGTACTTTATAGGAATTAAATAAGTGTATAATTTTGTCACATCCCCCTAGCATAAAAAAGTAACGAGTGCCCGCTATACAGATATAACCATTTAGTAATATTTATTTTACTGATAGTGACTCGCTGTGGTATCTGGCTACTTTCATATACTAATAATTAAATACGTGGAACAATAATATTTTCGACAGATTATAAAGTATGGTCATTGCACATCAGCAAGTAAATAAAGAGATTAAATAGTAATGTCCGTTAATAGTTTAAGGAAACACGCTTATCGCCCCTGATCTCAGTGTGGAAATTTCCGTCTGATATAAAATGTATAATAATGCCTATCAATATGTCGGGCAATGGTGAATGCATGTTTATTTTGCCAGAAATGTAGATGTTCCATGAATTTCGAAAAAATGACGTACATGTTGAAGAAGATTCTAAATTTTAACTATCAGAAAATATTTACACTGTCCTTACATTCATAATGCAAACGCCTATTCACCGTATTACGTTTATATTATCAGCCCCACGTGACTTCGCGCGACGTTGTTGACTCGTTATTTAAAGACTCATTAAAGCTTGCTTGACGTCATTAAAATGCACGACGTTCATCTTCATCTTCATCGTCACGCTATTGACCGGCAACGTCGTTTACTTAGTTTATTGATATCTGCGGGGACTCCATATTTGTTAAAATGTTACGTTTAACATCAATGTTGAACTAAGAACTGTAACTCACGCGAACCATATGGCTCTCGCCGGTGACTGGTTATTGAACTTTCATTACATACAGTAGCTGCGGCCTGTTTGTATTGTACGGAGCCCTGCAGGGAACATGGATTTCTTTTTATTAATTCGTTCCCACGAAATAACAATTCGTTCCCTCAATTTAACAATTCGTTCCCACGAATTAACAATTCGTGGGAACGAATTGTTGGGAACGAATTGTTATTTCGTGGGAAAGACTTGCTAAACTGTGGGAACGAATTGTTAATTCGTGGGAACGAATTGTTCAATTGAGGGAACGAATTGTTTATTCGTGGGAACGAATTGTTAATTCTTGGGAACGAATTGTTAAATTGTGGGAACGAATTGTTAATTAGTGGGAACGAATTGTTAAATTGAGAGAACGAATTGTTAATTCGTGGGAACGAATTATTAATTGGTGGGAATAAATTGTTAAATTGAGGGAACCGATTGTTAATTCGTGGGAACTAATTATTAAAAAAAGGAATGATATGTCCGCTGCGGGGCTTCGTAGTATTGGCTGCATTCCTGTGCCGTGAACCGCGCCTCCACACGGTATCCGAGTGAATTTAGAGAATACCATGCTAGTGTATTTTGATATCACGTTTATCAGGGTAGGCTAGGAAACGCGTAGGAATTCCGAGGTTTACCTAGGAATTACTACCGTTTCCGAGCCGTGCCTGATAAACTTGATTTCAACATACACTAGCCTGGTATTATATTTATCAGGTAACCTGTTTGTCTTCAAACTGAACAAGATAGACGCAATTTTCTGTGAACATACAGTGGACTTGTTTACGTTGCGTCATCATAACGACGTCATTATGTAACGTCATGTGACGTCGTTCAACCACTATAACTAGACGGAAGTACACGTTTGTGTTATCAAGTCAATGACCTGATAACACATTATGTCATAATTTAATGTATATTCGGCCAATACAAGCGAAGTTAGGCAGTGGATATAGGGGAGCGACGTTGTTGTTATTGACAACGTCATGGACATTAATGACGTCCAACACACTTTAGTCAATCAACAACGCCACGCGACGTCACGTGGGACTAACGTATGTATCGAAACTTAAACGCAATTGACGTGATAACCTGCCAAGCAATGTAAATATTAACACTATGCACATGTATGTGGCTGGCAACGACAAACATATATGGCTTATTAAGTTTTAGCTCCTGTTCATGTAACCCATCCATGCATACATGCACCGATGTAGGTCTGAAGTTTGTTTTCGTTAAATGCAACAAGTGCCACCACCCACCCTCTCGCCACCGCCCCAACAACACAATGACAGGCCTACAGTCAGTGTAATTGGATTGTTTAAACGATTATGCCCCAATAGATTATATAAAACTGTCATTTATTCCTATATAACACTTCAGTATTATGTATATTTTTTCAATTATACCCCATTCGCACGAATCGTCAACACCAATCGGACATGACATGTTGGGTGTACCGGATATTGGATATTTGCAAAGCGACTATATACTCCAGTAAATAACGGTTTGCCGTCAACCAGTAACAAGGTGCATGATCACGTGGTTATAACAACAACAACAGTGGCTGAAAGTGTTGAAATCGTGAAAGTATTATTAGATATTTTCCTTAATATGAAACGGATTTTGATGAAATATGGCGCAGCAAACGCGTCTTCATGAGCTGCATTTGGTCGTCCAGGGAGTTTGGCACAGACTTATGTCGTTTTTGCGAAGAATCGATTATTATTCGTGTCGGAGACACGGAAATCGATTAATCGCAAAAACGACAGAAGTTTGAGCGAAAATACAGCTTAACAAGACGCGTTTGATGCGCCATATTTCATAAAAATCAGTTACGTAATAAGGACAATATAAAAGAATACGTACTTTGAATCAGATGGATTCTGGAAATTTCAGTATTTGTTAACAATTCGTTCCCATGAATTAAAAACAATTCGTTCCCTCAATATAACAATTCGTTTCCACGAAATAACAATTCGTTCCCCCTGAACATGGATTTATTTCATTAATTCGTTCCCGCGAAGTAACAATTCGTTCCCTCGAATTAACAATTTGTTCCCACGATATAACAATTCGTTCCCACGAAATGACAATTCGTTCCCACGGGAACGAATTGTTAAATTGAGGGAACGAATTGTTAATTCGTGGGAACGAATTGTTATTTCGTAGGAACGAATTAATACATACAATAAAGCCAACATGTGCAAACACTGTAGAATCAGATGAGATGTCTTGTAAACATCCGTTACATCCGGGTCAACAATAGTATACACAGGTTCTTGAAGAACGGCTCATATTTCGGTGTTTTTTTTTTTGTTGGTTAATTCGGTATCTCTGGTGTTTTGAGTTGGGTGCATTGTTACCAACATACAATTTACGCCACCTCCCGCGAGTTGCAACGTACGACTTTTGGGTATTTTGACAGTAAGAAAGGGACCCGAAAGTTCGGAACGGTGAATGTGTAGATTTTTGTCGTGTGTAATGATTGAACATTAGTAGTTGCACAAAACTACGTAAATTACCCAAATCCACCCAAATTTACCGAAAATCCACCCAAATACCCATATGACACCAAAATTCTGACCATCTGTTCAAATACCTGTGGTTACAGATTACGAAGCCAATATGTGCAAACACTGTAGATCCAGATGAGACGGCTTGTAGCAAGCCGTCTCATCAGGATCTTCAGTATTTGTCAGTAGCGTTCACTGAGATATTTTAAAAAAAGTACCCATTATCTTATTAGTGTAACCTTCGAGGAATAAACTACCACTGTAATATCAAAGTTGGATATTTACCAAGGTGTATGATCACGTGGTACTAACAGCAACAACAAGTACTGAAACTTCCAGAATCCATCTGATTAAAAGTAGTGTCCTTATTTCGTAACGAATTTTGATCAAACGCGTCTTGTTAAGCTGCATTCAGTGGTCTCTGTATTTTCGCCCAAACTTCTGTCGTATTTGCATATCACACGGAAATCGATTCTTCGCAAAAACGACATAAGTCTGTGCCGAATTCCCTGGACCACCAAATGCAGCTCACGAAGACGCGTTTGCTGCGCCATATTTCATCGAAATCCGTTGCATATTAAGGAAAATATCAAATAATACTTACTTTGGAGTGGGCGGCGTTGTTGTTGTTGTAACCACGTGAGCATGCACCTTGTTTACAGGTTAAAGCGTTAAATTAAAACAACAGGCAGTCAGTATTCACAGACTTACACCCATAAAAGGGAAATATTCAATGTAGTCGGTTTCAACCAAAATCCAACTACATGTACATCAGAGCTCCAGCTAAGGTGCGTAATTTTACCAACTTGGAGTGAAATTTTGTTATTTCTTCATCAAAAATGGCAAGTTGGGAGTCCTTTAGAATCGTCTCATTGAGACGATTCTAAAGCACTCCCAACTTGCCATTTTTGATGGAGAAACAAGAAATTTACCTCCAAATTACGCACCTTAACTGGAGCTCTGCATATATATGTATTCACCCGTTCAACATATGAAATCTGGAAAAAGAAGCTTCATGGTTCAATTTGGGGAAATTACGTCAAATTAGAAAGATATTTATTTATACCTGTGCGGGGTCGGCGTGTAAGTGCACACACAAACGAACACGACAGGTTAGAACCAACCTGTCGTGTTCGTTCGTGTGTGCACTTACATGCTAACCCCACTGTACTACTCTTCGATTTAAATACTTGCGGATTAAGACTACACATCAAAACAATACATATGCTGTTCATATGTAAAACATATGAACAAAATTAATGAATTGCATATGAAATGAACAATGTATAGATTTAAAAGTAATGTGCAGGGTTATTCATATGCGATTCATATGATTTGCCTATGCAGATTTTACATTATGAATTGCATATTGACTCACTTTACATCATTTGCACATGGAATTTCCGTATGCAATTCATATAAAAACATATGAAATTCATATGTGGCACATTTCGTAGCGTATGTTATAAAGGCTGCCAAGTATATGCACATGAATTCGTCATGGCATGCTAGTCATCGATGCCGAGTGCATTTTAGCTAAAAGCCAGCAATAACCATGATTACGTAATGTATTGGCGGGCACTAAAAGGTCGACGTTTATTTATTAAAGTCCTTATTATGTAACTGATCTTGATGAAATATGGTGCATCAAACGTGTCTTGTTAAGCTGCATTTGGTGGTCTGGGTACTTTGGCCCAAGCTTCTGTCGTTTTTGCAAAGAATCGATTTCCGTGTCTACTGACACGGAAATCGAGTCTTCGCAAACACGACATAAGTATGTGGCGGACTCCCTGGATCACCAAATGCAGCTCATGAAGACGCGTTTGCTGCGCTATATTTCATCAACATACATTGCATATTAAGGAAAATATCAACTAATACTTACTTTGGAGTGGGCGCGTTTTCAACACTTCAGCCATTGTTGTTGTTGTAACCACGTGATCATGCACCTTGGTTATAAAGGTTGCCAGGTATATGCACCTGAATACCCCGTCATAGCACGCTAGTCATCGATGCCGAGTGCATTTTCGCTAAAAGCCATCAATTACCATGATAACATAATGCATTGGCACTAAAAGGTCGACGTTTATTTAGTACAGCAATATTGTGTGATTTCCTATAATTTATAACTGTTCACGTCACGTCACGTAGCCAGTGATTTGTACTAGACGCTATAACAGCTGAACATACAGAGTTGCTATGTATCGGTAACATAGGACCATGTGAAATATGGGAATTTGAAATATTGTGCACATAAACATAAACTGTAGACATGTGTGTTGCGTTTCTTCGGCAAGTCAATGGCGGCCATCTTGAATTTCTGCAATCAAGCCGCCGGTCCACACTTGTATAATCATCGGATTTGTGTTTCGAGATATACATAGAGAACAGTAGGTTAGTGCCGTGAATGGGAAAAAATATCTGGCAAGGCTCAGGAAACGGGATGGGCGAGGCTATGCCGAGCACATCCCGTTTCCGAGCCGCGCCAGATATTTTTCCCATTCACAGCACTGACGTACTATTCTATTTATCCCGTCAACACCTACAAATGGCTTTAAAATGCAAAAGAGTAACACCAGTCACCGCATATATTCATACGCGGTGATTAGGTTGTATTGACAGGATGTCAAAAATGTTTCACGGCACCGTGTTTCACGGCACATACGCACTGTGTTGACGGGATAAAGTTCAATACACGTAGACTGATAACGAATATTCCCCGTATCCTAAATTGACTACTGTCTGTTTCACGAAACTTGCCCAAATGTTACGGCTATTTAAACAATGCAAAAACAATATTTGTTCGATAATATTAAATTTTATGAAAATCAAAGAATGAACTTTCTTTTTATATCGTGAAATTGTTTTGCATTGTTTATATAGCCCTAAAACTTAAAATATTCAACATATGCACCACGATGCTTCCATTGTACTGATACAAATAACCGTTTGTAAGGGAAGAAGTTTTGTATCATTGAAACTATCTAAAAAAATAAACCTGTTGCTTTAATGTCTCGGATGGTGAATCGATGTCGGGTGTGTTGTCGCACAGGGTTACTAGTATATTACATGCGACGGTGCTGCACTCCGCGCCGGTGCAACATGTTTCCCGTCGAAATAGGCACCGGAGTCCTGACGAATTCCCATTAAGCTACATGTAAAACAAGCTGAGTTTATTGCGAACAGTAACTCTTGCAATCTACTCCCGTGTCCGGGAGTAGATTGCAAGAGTTACTGTTCGCGGCTAGTGCTGAGTGCCACCTCGTCATGAAACCGGTGCATTTTCGACGTGAACCAGTTTACGATGGCGTGGACAGCAGCGCGAGTGACATGTAGCTTTCACGAATGACATGTCGTTAAATAGAAATAATCAACTACTCCACGAGTAACGACATGGGAATTTAATTCGCCCATGATAAAGTACTGCGATTTTTGATTGAAAATGATGGGAAATAATGTGTTTTTCTATTATACGGCCGCACCGATACATTAAAGGTACATGCCCACTCAGTAGGCACAAATTGTTCTTTATAGGAATTAAATAAGTGCATACTTGTGTCACTATTCCACCAGTTCTAAAAATTACCCCAAGTATTGATTGGCATTATTATACATTTTATATCAGACGTAAATTTACATACTGATATCAGGGGCGATAACCGTGTTTCCTTAAAATGTTAACGGACATTACTATTTATTCTCTATATTTATGTTTTGATGTGCAATAATCATACTTTATAATCTGTTATTTTTTCAGGTGACACATTTAATTAGTATAAATAATTGACAAATATCATGCCTCATTTGCATATGAAAATAGTCTGATACCACCGCGAGTCACTATCAGTAAAACAAATATTACTAAGTGATTACTTGGAAAAGTCGCGGGAATACTGGACGAGGCCTTCCGGCCTTCGTCCAGTATTCCCGCGACTTTTCCAAGTTTATACCCCAATAAATTCCACAAAAAGGCCATTCATTCCTATATTATTAAAATACGGGATTTATTTCACAGAAATGTTTGTAAATGCCTCTGTGGCTGGAGAAATGGGGCCTATTGTGTATGCGACCAGTGTAGGTCCTGATATAGAGAATACATGGTTAGTGACGTCGAATATAAAATATATTCCGTTGAGCCTTAGACAGCTTTATTGGGGCGAGCTTTAGCATCATAACACATCAAAAATAAATACAGAAAATAAATGGTAATGTCCGTAAACATTTTAAGGAAACACGGTTATCGCCCCTGATATCAGTGTGGAAATTTACGTCTGATATAAAATGTATAATAATGCCCATCAATATGTGAAGTAATGTTGAATGAATGTTTATTTTGCCAGCTAATGTCCCAGATGATGTCTCTGATATAAGGAACAGTTTGGTCCTACTGAGTGGGCATGCACCTTTAAAGACAATGCCTTTGAACATTCGGGGTCATGGCCCATGCTTACTGACAAAGTTGTAACAGTAGCATTTATTCAATTGAATCTCACTCGTGAACCTTTGTGATATGCCGGCACAGTCAGATTTCCACGCAATTGTCTAATTAATTATCAGTTCCGCGTCTAATAGTTCAATATCCGGCCCGTTATTCCATGTTAAATCATTCACATGGTGAGAGATTAACGGTTTACCGTCCGGTTCCGACGTACATAGACCAAATAGAGATTCCATACAGCCATGATATTAGACAACCATCATTTGATGTTATGTATGAGACCTGTTTGAGACGTAATTACGGCATTTCTGGCCAGGACAGACGCTGCGTGGGTCTCTCTGAAGAATAAACGAGACAAACAATCCATTAGGTGATTTTGTATCTCATGAAAAGATTTAAAACATTTGATATGTTCTGTAAATAACATCTGAAGTTGACGGAACTTACATAGCAAATGGCATTGCACATTTGCCACGAACTGTTCGCCTGTATGTTTGTCCGATATTTGCGTTAACGTGTTCGGGTACCTACTATCTCTGTAAGTCCGACTCTTCATATGCTTATTTTCTACATGCCACCCAAACGACCTATGTGCGTGTGTTAAATGCCCGGTTAGCGCAAATGGTAACGAGCGCGCTTCTCATCAATGCGGCCCGGGTTCGATCCTCGACTGGGGCAGTATGTGAGTTGGTATGGTCGTCGTCAGACAGGGCAAGTGGGTTTCCTCCGGGTCTTCCTGTTTCCTACCGTATCAAGGATCACCATTACGCCTCCATCTTGCAAAACCAAAACAAATGCTTTTGTATTCGAGTTATCGAGCTTGTTTATACTACAGCAAAAGCTCTCTAAACCGGACACCAATAACATATATGTGATCTCATTCTGACAGGTTTCTTGGTAACGCATCTCAGATAATAATTCAATCCATCTTCATTATTGCAAAAGCCATAAGTATGTCATATGCCTGATTTACAGTGGAACATCTCTAACCCGGACACCCTGGGGGCCTCCCAGGGTGTCCGGTTTAGAGAGGTCTCACTGTAGTTGCGAAATACAATAGAACCTTTTTAAACCGGGCACGCAGGCAGTCTCTGTATCCTTTGTTTAACGGGGTTCATTGTCATCTATCCCTGATGATAATGCGTGTTCTCGTTCGCAAAGCACACCCGCATGCATTGAACTATTCATATGTGTAATCTACAGTGGTACCTCTCTAAACCGGACACCCTGGGGACCTCCCAGGGTGTCAGGTTTAGAGAGGTTCCACTGTGCATAAATAAAATATATAAAATGTTTTAACCTTGTCTACACTGGTTGTAACTGTATTAATGACATATTTCCACGGGGGTGTCAGTCCGTCGTCGTTAGGGTTTAATATGCGGCGCTGTCAGGAAGAGTTATGACATGTCGAAAACAAATCCTGAAGCCGATGCCATTAGTCGGTGATAGTAATTGAGGTAAAAGCGCTGGTTACCATGGTAGCGTCGTTGTCAACGTTCAGTACTGCTTCATCTTCTAAATAACTTTTTTTTTCGCAGAAACAGCAAACAGATTAACGTTTTTTTCGCAATTATAAACATTAATTTGAGGATAGCGGTAGTAGTACAAACAATACGAATATGACAATTTGTTTTCTTTCTACAGGAACACAATAACGAAGTAGAAATATTAAAAGTGTCTACAATCATATGTACTATTTCGAAATGCAACATATTTATTATTATCACCTCCAGCTTTTTGTTGTTGTTGTGTGTTGTTGTTGTTGTTGTATTTGCTTTCGATGTACATTTTCCGTTCTGATTTTGAGACACCACCCCCCCCCCCCCTTCCCCCTCACAATGCAGCAGGATGGATCGAACCAGTTGGCCCGGCCTTAACTGACCGTCGCTCTTGATAGACCGTGAAACACCAATCACGTTGTATGCTAATGACAGTACTAATTATGTTTGTTATGTCGTGATTCCTGCAGCCTGTGATGCTAAGCCACATGTTAGGGAGATGATTTATATAAGCTTGCTTTCGATCTAATCACATTTGTATAATTCTGTATATACTACTATAGTTGCGAACTGTAACTCTTGCAATTTACTCCCATACCGTCCGTAGCTACGGACGGTACGGGAGTAAATTGCAAGAGTTACCGTTCGCAACTAATATTACTACAGATGCCCTATTTGTAAACTGTATACAAATAACTTATGTTTAAACCAAACACCAATCAGTCAATCAATCAATCAATCCAGCTTTTTGTGTGATTACAATATTGCTAAATTCTAGGCAAATATCGAGTTGTTTGAAATGGTCTACACGAGTATGCGGTCAGTGATATGTAAATACAACATATGTGTACATCTGGCTCGTATATCATAATCATGATAATGGTATACGCATATAAATGTACAGATATCTGAAACAACTCCTCATGTTAGTGGTTTGGGACCAGGGGGCCGTTTCACTAAACTTCTTACGACTAAAATGTTCGTAAGGTCAAATTTAGGATCGTCTGTAAATTCAAATTTATGAATTTACATTTATTGAGCATAGGCTGCATATGCAGCCTATGCTCAATAAATATAAATCCAATAATTGTTTACAAGAAAACATTGTTAATGTGAAATTTACAGACTATCATAATTTTGCACTTACGAACATGTTAGTCGTACGAAGTTTAGTGGAACGGGCCCCAGGAGCCCATTTCGCTAAACTTCGTAAGGTTAAGAAGTTCGTAAGTGCAACATTTAATTTTCGAATAACATTTGCACTGACAGTCGATCTTAGAAATATTTAGTGGATGTGTTTGCATGTGTGCATGTAAATGCAAAATGGTAAAGTTCGTTAAGCACGTGACTGTGAGATGTGCATGAATAAGAATATTCGTACGAATATTGTTTCATTTAGAGAAACAGAGGGCCGTTTCACTAAGCGTCATATGACTAAAATGTTCGTAAGTGCAACATTATAATAGTCTGTAAATTTCAGATTAGCAATGTTTTCATGTAAACAATTATTGGATTTACATGCTCGATAAATGTCAATCCATCAATTGAAATTTACAGACTATCATAAGTTTGCACTTACGAACATTTCAGTCGTACGAAGTTTAGTGAAACGGCCCCCAGATACCAGGGCACACGCACTTGCTTAGTATCTGTTTCATTCACGTAGTCTGGCCCTATCGCAATTATGTACCTGAATCATTCTGAAGGTGACTTGCATGTACAGCCACTGGTCAGATTACAATGATATTTAATTGTATTTAATTGTATACTATAGGAATGAATGGCATTTTTGTGGAATTTATCGGGGCATAAACTTGGAAAAGTCGCGGGAATACTGGACGAAGGCCGATAAATTCCACAAAAAGGCCATTCATTCCTTATAATTCCAGCATTTGAAAATGTGTTTATTTTCCGTTTTCTTAACAATTATTTTAACTGCGCCCCGACCCAGGCAGATTACATCGCCCTGAACAAACGCGGTGGGAATGAAGAGACTGTTAAACGGCACGTGTCATGTGAAGAGCCTGAATACTTTAACGTCTTTGCATTCTGTGCACGCAGCATCTGCCGAATATATCCCGTATTATAGCAGAGCTTGAAAGTTTGTCTAGTTTCCGACGTGATATGGGCGGAATGTATGTGCGACGAGTGTAATCCCGGATCAACCTGTTCATCTGTGGGCCCTGTTTCACTAAACTTCTTACGACTAAAACGTTCGTAAGTGCAAAATTATGATAGTCTGTAAATTTCACATTAACAATGTTGTCTTGTAAACAATTATTGGATTTATATTTATTGAGCATAGGCTGCATATGCAGCCTATGCTCAATACATGTAAATCCATCAATTGAAATTTACAGACGATCCTAAATTTGCACTTGCGAACATTTTAGTCGTACGAAGTTTAGTGAAACGGGCCCCTGTTCGCTCTGATCTGGAGCTACATGTGCATGTACAGTCGTCGCTTTTACATCCATAACGTGCATGCGACACACTATAGTGGAGAAGACGGTGGCACATATGTGGCTGTGACTGACTAAATAGGGCTTATGTGATTTGTGACCAGTGTAGCTCCTGATTAAATAGCACACTTCTGTAGCCGGATAACGATCTGTAATCCTTGTTAGAAGCGTGGCTGGTGTTTCATTGACCGAATGGCGATCGGTGCAGATCCTGAACAGGCTGTGCGGATGCACGGTCTGATCTGGATCTACACTGGTCGCAAAACCCATAAGCCCGAGTTCTCCATTCACAGCCACATACAACAATCGTCCTGGTAATATTTAGTCAGTGGTCCATTCAGCACGTGGGAATTTCCTCTCGCGATGGCTTGAATCCAATAACCGCACTCAAGCTCTACCACACGATTGTACTACCGCGCGCCTTGTTTGGCTGTGAACTATGGAACGATGTATCTGCAACAAACATGCGTGAACTTGAAACAGTTCACCACCTCTGCATTAAACTTGCCCAAACAGGCTGTGCACTGGGCATATTGGGTACCAGGGGCTCGTTTCACTAAACTTTGTACGACTAAAATGTTCGTAAGTGCAAAAATGATCATAGCCTGTCAATTTCACATTAACAATGTGTTATTGTAAACAATTATTGGATTTACATTTATTTAGTATAGGCTGCATATGCAGCTTAGACTTAGACGTAAATACAAATTCGCTGTTGCGTCTGTTGAGGAATTACACGTACTGGAACACAAGGTTAGCCAACAACTTCCGCTTTGAGCGGTTAAGAAACATTCAACAGTCTTTGAAACCGTCAAATATGTAGCGCGTAGCTCTCAGAACTCCGTCCAGCTTAAGCGCGTGTACGTTTCGTGCACGTCTATGTATTGTGAAAGTGACATATGAAGACGATTGTGACACAAGATTGTGATAAATGTCGGTCACTCTGTGACGAAAAACTGGTACATTATTTCAGTGAATGCAGCGATCCGTGCGTTAGGTCTCACGGAATAGTGGGCGGCTAGCTTTAAAAAGGGGGTGGATGATTTTCTATATACTTTACTACAGACCCTGCAAGTTACACAAGTGTGTCTAGCAAAATAGGTTTATGAATATTTATTGTATTGATTTTGACATCTTGGAAAATGGCGCATGCTATGCTGTCTCGCCGGTACGGTTTCGCTTCAGAATTTAAGGTATTTTTCGGGCATTTGTAGCGAAAATTTGAGGTGGTTATGATCCCGCTTTGGAATCATTTTCAGGAAATGGTGTGGTGTTACAAGTGATAGAACAAGACATGGCAAAGTATATGTGCCTCATATTTTCATGAGAACAATTCCAACAAATTCAGTCGTGTTGAAATTTCTGGCCAAAAATAGGTGGGGTAACTTTGTGAAAAATTAATTAAACGCATCTGATGCGGTTACTGCATTTTTATTGTGGCGCGCGATTTGTACTTCATTTGCGAGTATTTTTCAATACTTGTCGCAAGAGCCTCCTTAACTGATTGTGAGAGGCGGTGATTTTTATAAGTCACGCACCGCCCTCAGAAAAGCAGTCAATTTTGGCTATTTTCAACTGTCCCGTGATGCCTTAAGGGAAAAGTCTGATTTTTCAAGGTGTCATATTTCACCTCTAACCAGTATTGTTTGACAGAAGAATATTTCCCAAGATAACATCCAGCACTTTTAGTTGACTGCACTCAAATATGCAGGGTTCAGCAGGGCTGGAGGTAAGCATGGTATTTTGCAGTCGGTACACCGAAAGGAAACTTCGCGTTTCGCTATTTTGGGTGTGGGCGATATCCGCGCCCCATTTCGACAGCTGCTTTCATTTTGTACATTTTTCTTTGGTTGCGTTTTACGTAAAATTGATGAAATTAGCAATACAGAGCGAGATGAGCAGTTTCGGGGCAAAAACATTTTCCCTTAAGGTCTCACGGGACGGTGGGCGGCTAGCATTAAAAAGGGGGTGGACGATTTTCTATATACTTCACTACCAACCGACCCTGTAAGTTACACCAGTGAGTCTAGAAAAATAGGTTTATGAATATGTCTTGACTTTGGGAGGCTTGACTAGGTGTATTTTTTAGTGTATTTCATAATTCTACGAAACTGAATGTTAGCTCCAGTTGAAGTTTTCTTTATCTGTCATCCATCTCTCCGGTCGGTTTGTTCTGACTGAGCTCCAGGCTCCTCGGACTCAGTCGGGCGACCTGTCTGGTCTCATGAAGGGACAATTTCTCCCGGTATTGTCTACAGGGACCTGCGGTATACGGTGGTCAGCGTGTCAATGAACAGTTACTTGTCTACAGGGACCTGCGGTGTGCGGTGGTCAGCGTGTCAATGAACAGTTACTTGTCTACAGGGACCTGCGGTGTGCGGTGGTCAGCGTGTCAATGAACAGTTACTTGTCCGGACATATTGTATTGTACATTTATGTTATTCTTTTGTTATATGAGACACGCCATGCGAATTTGTACCTAAGGACATGTGCGGTTTTTCATGAAATGTATTTTCAGAAACTGTGACAGTCTCTGTAAATGACGGGGAAATATGACGAAATTTCCACATCAAATGCGGAATTGAATTCCACATTTGCTGTGAAAATTTCATCAACTTTCGACGTCATTTACGCATGGCGTTTCTCATCTTTCGTGTTCCGCACTCTCCTAAGACGGAGGAAATAAAGTTATACATACATAAACGTTTTACATCGTTTTGGGGGTTGTAACCACCCGATATAAAACTTTATTAAATGGTGTTTGCTAACTGACAGCGCACAGCTTAGCCTTGGTGTTAATGTATCCGTTAATGAATCCCGAGACACTCATAAGACGCTGAGCAATGTCGTGAAATTATCCCAACTTCATTTATGATGGATGAAATCGAATACTAATAAAAGTACGTCTAGCCCATTTCTATTGTTAAACATAAAAGTATGACATATGTTTGATTTGATAATAAAACAGTTAGCATTATCTCATTTGTCATTCGACAGTTTCATGATAGAGAATAGAGAAATGGGGCTCATGCCTGTGTGGCCAGCCTATTGTCTGTTTCACGACACCTGCCAAAATGTTAAGGATATATCCCACTGGAGGAGCTGGAGGGGGGGGGGTAAACAAGTAGGACATTTTTACTCCTAAATCTGACTAGACAGCTTTAAAATGATATAAGTTAAATTTTGAAAATCGGTCCACTATTTCTGAAATTAGAAGAAAATCCCAATAATATTACTAAAAACTATGTCTGGATTTGAAAATCAGTACCGGAAAATAAGGTCATTCCAGAAATTCAATAAAAATCACAATTGTCATAGATAAATTGGTAGCCGTATCAAAGGCTACCTCATGTTCTGCTGAGTTGTGCCAGTGACGTCAGAATATTCTACATCGTCGTGGCCGTTAACCACGAATGTGATTTAGCTGGTCAACCACGTTTACTTGTATTAATATTTCATTGTTATCCGCTTAACGAGAACAGAATCACACACCGGAGACCATAGAGCTTGAGTAAAATTGCAGACTTGATTTAATATCGCTTGACTTTACCGTAGGTGTCAGTGGAAGAAGGGGGCTAACTCCCCACGAATCACATGTAAAGGGTCTTCGGGGTGCAGTTGTGTTTTTAATATGCACATTATAGTCCATGTAAATACTCCATATCTGTCACTAACTGCATGTTTTACGCTTTATAGGCAACAGGTTGTACTATATCGCTACACCACGCGTCACAGTAAAAATGTGCGTAATAGCATTTACACTTCGCTCACTAAGATATAGAAAAAACCTGCAGGGTGTTGACATTCATACTTCACTGTATTGTTATTGACAGACAATTCTACAACATGACACAACAATATTACCATAAACTTACGTAATAAAGTGTGTATTCGCAAAATTCTTAGGTCACTCTCCGCGAAGTAGATAGTAAACAAAGAACGCTTCAAACGCACATTTGGAAATGCATAACTCTTATGTACAGTGGGGTCAGCGTGTAAGTGCACACAGGAACGAACACGACAGGTTGGTTCCAACCTGTCGTGTTCGTTCGTGTGTGCACTTACACGCTGACCCCACTGTAATGCAGTGTAATGAAATGTAATTACAGTTATGGACTCAGAACTACTCTGTCACAAGTTATGTATGATTTAATTTTTAATTAGCTAGGATTATGCAGCATTTTCTGTGACGTCATAAACGACCCATAAATACTTAGTTTTATGTATATTGATTTAATTTTAACATCTCTGTCTTATTTAATGTCATAATTATACTGATCATGTATACATAAATGAAAAAGTACAGGTTTATTGACAATAATATTGATTTTAGTGGAAGAACAGATATCGTAATTTGAAAGTATTTCAATGGAATATGTGCATGTGGTTTTCACCAGTATTATTATATTGCCAAGGACTATAATGTGCATATGAAACATAACTTCATTCCAGAGGCCCTTTAAGATGTCGTAAACAACAATATTGTGTGTAAATGCAGTATAACATAACGGTTCTCTGTGACGTGACCTCGTGCATTTTAATGAAAATTAATACAATCAAATTTCTCGTGCGTATTGAAGCTTGAAGCAACACAACCCGTCAACTGGTAAAAGAAAGTTTTCTAAATTCCGAACCAGCTCGGGTGCAGATCGCCCTGCGCAAGCTCAGGCGCAGATCGCCCTGCGCATTTGTGCAGTCTGATCTGCGCCTGAACTGTTTGCGGCGTAGTCACTGAATAATACATACTGCCTTGAGCAAAGCATTTAGAGCGGGCTACGATATTGGGCAGTGGTATGTACGGCGACATGACATCAGGATATTTATTTATTGGAAATATAAGGGCCCTTTCTCCACGTTGCCTTATTAATTCCAGGCTCACTGACACAATTGTGGATGTGACTGGAGAAATGCTTCTTATGAGCTTTGCGATCAGTGTAGATCCAGATCAGACTGTGCATCCGCACAGTCTGATCAGGATCTGCACTGCTCGCCAATCCACCAATGACACAATTGTCCTGTTTCTAACAGAGCAATATAGATCATTATCAGAATACTACTGTGGTAGTAGATCAGGATAAACACTGGTCACAAATCCAATAAGTCCCAATTATTCAGTCACTGTCACGATTGAGGAGATCAACAATTGCTGACGCCATGGCAACCAGGTTTATTGGATATTTTCGTCATGTTTGTGAAGCTAAATTTGATTTATTAAATTTGATTCAAATCTGAATCCGAAATTATCAGCCGGGTTTTAGAATATTTTGTAAAGGAATGTCTCACGAGAACGTAATCAATGCGAAATTATCTGTTTGATCCACAATATATCTGATTTATATTCAATATTATTGCATAATTGACACGTAGAACTTCCATACATACTTACTTACATACTTACAACACAGTCAAGGAAAGTAAATTCTTTGCGCAACAAATCGTGCATATATACACTGTATAGGTTGCTATATAGCTAATATATGGTAAACAAAACACCATAATAATTTGTTATGTCATCGATGCGTGTATTACTTGTGTACGAATATTACTGTATAATTCAAGCACAAAAATATTTACACAATTCCCTAACATTTGATTGGCCCGTAGCAAGTCTCTGTCCAAAATTTATATCCCAGTAAACTCCCACGCCGAACTACTTTCATTAACCGTGAGGCGCAGTTAAAATAATTCTTAAGAAAACGGAAAATAAACACATTTTATTGATGAATTTATTTCAAATGCTGGAATTATAAGGAATGAATGGCCTTTTTGTTGAATTTATCGGGGATATAAACTTGGAAAAGTCGCGGGAATACTGGACGAGGCCTTCCGGCCTTCGTCCAGTATTCCCGCGACTTTTCCAAGTTTATACCCCGATAAATTCCACAAAAAGGCCATTAATTCCTATAGAAAAGATGGTATACGTTTCATTTGTCATTCAATGCTCAGTAATGCAAATACAAATGAACTGCATTTACTGTACGGAATATGTTAACATGTGCTAATTATGGCGGACATTTTGAATTTTAAAAATGAATTATCCATGAATACTAATTAAAATTTAATTGACAACTGATGGTCTTTGCAAATCAACTTATCGAAAACATGTGCAATGAGTATGATACACATATTGTCACATTTAATCCTTAGGATGCTGGAACCGAAAATTGTATCATATTTCTCCGTTCTCTTAGTAAAATCATGGTTTGGCAGCATTTTAGAATCATTTCTAATTGAAATGATTCTAAAGTGCTGTCAAATCATGTTTTTGATGAGACAAATGAGAAATAATAAATAAACAGCAGACGACAACAAATAATTCAGCATTGTAAGGCCTAAAAAAAAAGTATTGTGGTGCGGGGAACGAACCAGAAAAAACTAGGTAGGGAGGGTAGGAAAATCTTTTTTTTTTATTTTTTTTTTAAATATTAGCAGACAACAGTATGTGCTAATATGGGAGAATAGGAAAATTCACAACATTAATAGGCACATACAATGTATTCAGATTAAAACAAGTGTCATAATACATCTATTTAGCTACTGAAGTGAGATCTGGGGCCTGTTTTAAAAAAAATTGTACCACAAACAAATTTTGAATGACAATTGCAGATATTGTCTACGACATATGATCACATAAGGAATGCATGTGTTCGCATGCTGTAGAATATCTCTGCGATTGTTGTACGATAATACGTTGTGGTAAAGGTACAATGTTTTGTAAAACAAGCCAGAGAACATGCATACACAGTTTCGAGTCAATCCGTAAAGGGTTTACGGAAATATAAGTCAACAAAAACTTCAACTCAGATCCGGACGGACGGCAGACGGCGGATGGACAAAGCGGCAACAATATGCTCCCCTAAACAGTTTCTTCCATGAGCATTTACATATGTATAACAAGTTTAGACATCACGAGTGAAAAGCTAACTTTAAAGCTACATGTACATGGTCATACTTCAGGTCTACCATTTTTATTGTCTAAATTAAGCACCTAATTAGTAATTACATAGATTATAGATACTATACCATCATATACACATACCCTATCCTCTAATACATACCCATATACTAGTACCCTATAAACACACCTCTATATTAAACACTACGATCATATAAACTACATCCTCTAATACACACCTCTATATAAACACTACATACTATATACTATACCTCTATATAAACTACATACCGCTATAAACACTATCCTATAAACTACCTCTATAAACACCTAGATACTATTAAAACATACATCCTAAAAACATACCTCCCTATATACTACTACTATATACAGATACCTCTATAAACACTACTATCTATATACATACATCCTCTATATAAACACTACATACCTCTATATATATAAACCTCTATACCTATATACACTACATACCTCTATATAAACACTGATACCTCTATAGTACCTCTATATAAACACACTACATATCTCATACCTCTATATAAACATACTACTATATACCTCTATATAAACACTGATACTATATAAACATCACCTCCTATAAACACACTACCTCTATAAACAACCCTATATAAACACTACCTTATAAAACTACTCTATATGATACCTCTATAAACACTAATTCTTAAAAACACTTATATAAACACACATCCTCTAAAACACTACATACCCATATAAACACAACCTTATAACCTCTATAAAACACATACCTCTAAAACATCCCTTATAAACACTACTAAACCTCATAACTACATACCTCTATATATAGATACTATAAACACTACATCTCTATAAACATACCATCTATAAACATACTACCTCCTCTATACACTACATCCTCTATATAAACACTACACATATACTCATACTATAAACACTGATACCTCTATATACACTAGATACTATATAAACTTACCTCTATAAACACTAATATCTATATAAACTATACAGTACCCTATAACCACTATATAAACACACATAAACATCATACCCTATAAACACTACACTATAAACACAGTCCCTATAACTATACCTCTATAAACACACACCTCATATACACTATCCTTATAAACACTATATCTATAAACACTAGATACCTCTATAAACACTAACCTCTAAACACTATACCTCTATATAAACACTAGTACCTCTAATAAATCATACATTCTATATAAACTAGATACCTCATAACTACATACCTCTATATACTACTACCTCTATAAAAACATATACCTCTATATACTAGATACCTCTATATAAACAAAAATTACCTCTATCACTACTTATAAAAACTATCTACTATATAAAAATACCTCTATATAAACTATACTACTTAAAAATACATACCTCATATAAACACACATACCTCTTACAACCTCTAAACATAGATTCCTCTAAAACACAATACTTATACCTCTATATATACTACCTCTATACATAGATACTATATATACATCTATATATATACATACCCATACATACCTCTATATAAACACTACTATATAAACACTCTACTATATAAACACTACATACCTCTATATAAACTAACCTCTATACATACATACTATATAAACATCATACTTATACATAGATACCTCTAATAAACACTATACCTCTATAAACACTACATACCTCTATATAAACACTACATACCTCTCTTACTAGTACCTCTAAAATATATCTATATAAACACTACATACCTCTATAAAATGTACCTCTATATACTACATACCTCTACAAACACAACCTCTATATAAACATCACATATAAACATACATACCTCTATATAAACACTACCTCTATAAACACTAGATACCTCTATCGATACCTCTATATAAACTACTACCTCATAAACCTAGATCTTATAACATATAAACCTCTATACTACATACCTCTATAATGCCAACATTTGCAAACAGTGCAGATCCAGATCAGCCGGCTCATAACAAGTTGTCTCATCAGGATCTGCACTGTTTGTCAACAATTTTTAAATTAAAAAAATATATGCCCTTTCTTAAGAATGGACTAGTCTGTGAAAATGTGAATGGACCAACGAAATAACTCCAAACAGTAGCATGGTCTAATCCATAAAGTTTCTTGGGGTTGAAAGGGCTAACGTACACACAATTTGTTCAGTATATATGTACAAGTACTTGTAAAAGAATAAACAGTTTCTCCAAACTTTTGGGCTTGACACCTTTTAATGTCAAGGAATTCTTTAGTGCTCTTTAAGCTTTAAGTTTGAGACACACGTGTACAATCCATTATGGTTGACAATGATGAGATCACAATGTTCATCACATTGTCAGCCATTATGGAGTGAACACAAGAGTCTAATAAAACAGCACTAAATAATTCCTTGATAAACGTGCAGAAGATTCGCAGCTTGTTTTCTGTTGTTGTTGTTGTTGTTGTTTCCTGATACATCTCCGCGCTTATTTATTTAAAGTACGAAACATAGTGATAAAGTACAAAAAGCAACAGTTGCACACTGAAACGCGCTCAAAAAGTACGCACAAGACTGTCACAAAGCCCGTTTTTAAGCATTATAAGGAACGAAAATGATTTTTTTAAAACGGCCAAAAAAGTATAGGGTCGGGGGTGTTTTGCTAGGTAGGGTCGGGTTCCCCGTACCACAATACTTTTTTTCTAGGCCTAAGGGTTAAGCTGCCGCCAAGTAATCGAACTGTGAATAACGATTGTACGGAGTCTCAGGTTGGTCCTACAGGTGTATTCCAACCCAGAGGCGTTGCTTGATTTAAGGGGCCCACTTGGATTTCAGGCCTTGAATATACATGTATGTGGCACTGGAGAAATGGGGCTTATGGGATTTGTTACCAACGTAACTCCTAATCAAATAGCACACTCCTGTAGACTGCTAATGATATATAGTACTTGTTAGACGTATGACAGGTGCTTTATTGGTGAAATGGCGAACAGTGCAGATCCGGATCAGTCTGATCTGGATCTACACTGGTCGGAAATTTCTCCTGTCACAGTCTCATATACCCGCAGACCGATCCGCTATATAGAGAATACCAGGTTAGTGTCTTTTTATATCAAGTTTATCAGGCAAGGCTAGGAAACGCGTAGAAATTCCAAAGCTCGCCGAGAGAAGACTGATAAATATGATATCAAAATAAACTGGCATGGTATTATATTCATCAGGAAACATTTTTGGCTATGGAATAATCAAATATAACGCATTTTTCGTGGCAAAAAAAGCGAACTTCTTTCCATGACGTCATTCCATTGACGTAATTCGGTAACGTCATGTGATGCCGTTCGGCCAATGAAACGTCAGATTTCAATTTGTTGTAACCCGGATATTGGTATCAGGTCAGTGGCTGATACAGCAGTATGTTATCAGTCAGTACGTATTCGGCCAATGCAAGGATCGTTACCTTATAAATGGCACACCTGGGTAGAACCAGCCACAGGCGGAAGACTCGGACATAGGACCCAGTAAACGGCCCATTCGGGAAACATTACACCACCCACCTATTTATGTTATTTAGGGATATCAAGATACAAAACATAGTGGCAAATATTATCTAGTTTCGGGTTCGCTCAAACACCACACATTTCGATTTGTAAGCTGACATGTATATCTGGCAATATTAAAATTAATGTATATGGTATGCAGAAAAATTCACTCCAGCCATCTGTGTTAAGCATATCGTTAGTTACGGGCAAATTAGCTACAAAAGACAATGCGACCATTCTATGTATTCACGTGACCTGCTTTATAAACAGCTGCATGTATGGTTCTGTTTTATAGAAGCATGGCGGCCATGCTAATTAATAAAACAAATTAGATTGAACATGGGGGTCCAAATTAGTTTCTAAATATGGATCTGTTATTAATTCAATTGTTTATTCTGTGTCATCTACGAAATGTGGGAGTAGTTAATTTTTAACAATTATTAAATTGTGCATGTGTACCACAACACATTACAATTGTGGGTGCTAGGGGTGAACGTTTTGCATTTTATTTGTGTGGGGGTGCGAAATGTGCCTTCGTTTCAATGTTGTTATTGAGAACATGTTACCGTGAGATTTTCCCTTCACCATGACACTTTTCTAATATGCAAGTAAATATTAAAACAAATAGTGTCACTAACACACGATTTTGTGATTCACAACTGCAGGCTGGGCTCAGTTTTAAATCACGTTTGATACAAACATCAATTCCATGATGTACCAAAAGAAAAACAGTCTTGTTTTAGTGTAAGATCGCTATTTGAACATCAAACTTTGTCACAATCCTACCTTACACATACATCTGTATTTAAAATATACACAAGGCAACGAAAGCGAAAACGAAGTATATCGTCAATGAAACACCATGAAAAGAGTAGTCCGACCACAATGAAAATCACAAGCAAACATCACCAAGACCTATATTAGAATGACGCGTAACCATTGACAACGACATCCTGGTGATGGCGTCATAATGAAGCTAACCTAGATACTACAGATGATTAGTTTGCTGGTGCCATATTCTCTTTTGACAGTTGAATGTTTACTCGCGTAGAGAGTCAACAGAATAGCAATACAAACCATTAGATGAACATGATGAAAGGCAACATGATTTATCTCTCCAATATTGCGCCTCAGTTTACAGTTGGCGCGATTCTGGGGTAATAGGTGACAGCGATGGGAGAAGTGATGTCTTTGATCTTTTGTATAAGTGTGCACTGTTTGCCATTCCGTAAATTTCAGTACTTGTTGTTGTTAGTACCACGTGATCATACACCTTGTGAATGTACATGTAGGCCATGAGTTATTTACCTACCTAGCGGACATATCAACCCTACAGGAGATTCGAACCTTGATTTAAACACTATTGTATTTCATTCATGTTAACACGTATAGGCACATGTATACATACATGCCATTCGTGCAAGAAAAGGTAAGTACTATTAGTAAACTGCTTTTAGAAACGTAATATATGAATTTTTCCGCAGGATTCGAACCTTCAGTATTTATCATCAGTTGGCTGCGGGAGTCGGTAGTAGATTGGGAGGGCTATGGGCTCGTTCGGCCCAATGACTGTTAGCCCCTTAGACTGTTCGTCCCATTAAATGCTCGCTCCTGTGACTGTTCATGCCAATGACTGTTCGCCCCTGACACTGTACGTCCCAATGAATGTTCACCCCTGAGACTGTTCGTGCCAATGACTGTTCAATGCGGGACGTTTCTGCATTGGGACCAACAGGCTCGGAGTCACAGGAGTTATTCTGGTCATAAATGACTCCAGCCCTGTTTTTCAGGTACTGTAGATTTACAGTTTGCCGGCTCTGATAGAAAGGAATGCCAAGTGGATTTACATCAGACACGTAGCCTCTCGGTGACCCTGGAATTGTCACGAAATAACGTCTTATTCACACGAAATAAAATACAGTGGAACCTCTCTAAACCGGACACCCTGGGGGCTCCCCAGGGTGTCCGGTTTAGAGATATTCCACTGTAAATCAGACATATGACTATGCCAGTGTATGCGGCTGTGCTTTGCGAACATGAACATGCATGCTCATCATAAATATAAACCAATGAAATCCACACAATTAAGGACACACAGACTGTCTGCGTTTCCGGTTTAAAGAGGTTCTACTGTATAACAATTCATTCAGAACATTTCATTCCGAGACTCACGTACGGTAATAACATTTGATTCTCACGTAATACCAGTTCATTCGAACGAAACAACATGGTTCAGAATAATTTGATATACAAATACAGACATTGCAACGATCCTGACGAACGATCAACGAAGATAAGTATGTTATTTTCGATTCTGTATTAATCAACCCAATGATAACATAATCTAGTGTCGCCACCTGGCGATAACATCATAACGGCGGGTAATACCGTTGATTTATCATCTGAAATGATGCGCTTATTGACATACGAGTAAATACAAATTTAATTGTTAGGCGGTGCATCGAATATGTAATAAAGGCTTTCACTTTGATTCATATAGTTTATTTAACTACTATTTTGAAATACCGGATTTATTTCCCGAGACATCCGGAAATCCGATAAAGAAACGAGTGCAGAGCACTCGTTTCTTTGTCGGATTTACAGATGCCAAGGGAGGATTATCTCCTCGGACGTACCATGACCTTCACATTATTTGACAAAAGTTTCTGTCCGTTGTGTAGGGTATTCACTCGCAACCTGCTACAACGCCAGACTTCACTTGTGTTGAAAGATTCTTAACCCTTTGAATCCGAAGGCCCGCTATAGCGGTTTATGCAAACAGTGCAGATCCAGATGAGCCGGATCGTAACGAGTAATTTTCATATTTTTGAGAGACAAAAACACCCCCTTATCATAAATGGACTAGTCTGAAAATTATTTTGTGACGGTTGGATTGGTTGCAAAATTAACATGACAAAATCCATTCCAGTTACCTAGGGGTTAAAGGGTTAATAACGGTGACAGTCAACGATGGCTCCACTGGATCAATGACAGTGTCGATTGGAAGAGCATGATTTCGGGGCACTCCGACGTCTGAAACGCGACGTTAGCGGGTCTCCTACTAGGGCTATCCCCATTCGGATGCACCTACTGTCTGTTTCACGAAACATACCCAAATTGTACGGCCATATTAAGAAAACAAAATGTAAAAACAATAATTTTTTATCAAAATTTAAGAATTAGGCTTCTTTTTATTTCGTGAAATTTTGTCAAATATTGATTTAATTACGAAAAATTGATTTGTCTATGGGAATTTAACATAGGGGAAAAGAAGATGGATGACCTGTGGGACCAGTCAAAAAACGAAAATGTTTGGAAACCTGGCTAGATACATGTAGCTTGGAAATGATCTAACTAAGAAAACAAAAGTTAAATTTTGAAAATCGGTCCACTCTGTGAAGATTTCTATGGGGATTTAACGTGGGGAAATTTGTTTTCCGCAACAAAATCAATATTCGACCAAATTTCATGAAATAAAACGAAGGTTCATTCTTAAATGTTGCCTAAATTTAATATTATCGAAAAACAATATTGTTTTTGTATTTTTTATTTTGCTGCAAAATTTGGGCAGGTTTCGTGAAACAGACAGTAGTGTGTTTCCTACTTTCTGCAACGTCGTAATATACCTACTGTCTGTTCCACGTTTTGCTGCCGACGAACTTTTGGCTATTAAACACATTAAATCTAAACAATATTTAAAAGTTAGTACTTTTTTATCAATAACAAAAAAGTTACCCTCCTCAAAAAAAAATATTTGATGAAATTCCATCAAATATTGATTTTATTGCGAAAAAAAGATTTTCCTATGGGAATTTAACATGGGGAGGGTGACTTTTTTGTTATTGATGTAAAAGTACTTACTTTAAAATATTTTTAGATTTAATGTGTTTTAGAGCCTCGCCCATCCCGTTTCCTGAGCCTTGCCAGATATGTTTTCCCATTCACGGCACTAACCTACTATTCTCTATAACATATCAAAACATATTAAAGGTGACATGTGTACTTTTGTGTCATTTGTGTCTTGTTTTAAGTAGGTTAAAGTACTCGGGTTGTCTATTATGTTAAATATTGACGCGCCTCAGGTTGTGCAATATAAAACATAATGGATGGCTCGAGCTCTATAATCCTTACATAGCCATCATATAATGCCGTCATCAACGACGTCATAATGTCCTGACATAATATAAAAACTAGGATTTCTAAAAAATACATTGCAAAAACTGTAAAAATATATTATGAAACCATGTCATCTTCAAATGTCATATATAAAGTACAAAAGCGGTATCCTAAAGTAACAACATTAAGTACGATCATGACGAAGTTTTATGCCTGTCAGACAATTGACAATAAAACACATGCATCACGTACCTGATTGTCTTATTCAGCAAAATGACACTATTATGGAACAAGTTGTGCATTTAAAATAATATGGCATGTATTAATATAGACGAACTTGAAATAAAACTTCATAACAGTGTATAACATGTACGTTTAGTAATTCCTGTATATAAATGAACTATGCGGTTTGGCCTTCAAAAAGGTATCAGCCATTATGAGAAACCATGCACTTTTGTATCTCCACTTGTTTTCATATTATATTTATAAACCTCACCTATTGTAAGTTCAGTATCTATTAGGTGAATCCTTATTATTCCGAAGTGACTGGTTAGGCATATCAACTGTCTCTGTATGTCGTTATTTCTCTCCCGAAAGTACATCCATGTGACAGATGAATTGACGTTCCGTGATATCACAAATGACACATTAATGTGGCCACCGATTCTACGTTGAACGTCTTCAGCATAATGTGACTGTGACTGGAGAAATGTGGCTTGTGCGTTTTTGTGAACAGTGTAGATCCAGATCATCCTGTGCATCCGCACAGTCTGATCAGGATCTGCACTGTTCACATTTCACCAATGAAACACATGTACTGCGTCTAACAAGCAATATAGATCATTATCAGGTTACATGCGTGCGTTATTTGATCATGAGCTACACTGGTCATAAATCCCATAAGCCCCATTTCTCCAGTCACAGCCGCATATGACAAGCTGCGAGAAAACGGCGATTAATGCATGTTTTGACCAGTAGCTCCTCATTAGCTAAAGTAACCCTTTCACCCATAAGTAAATGGAATGGATGTTGATATGTTAATTTTGCAACAAATCGAATCGTCAAAAAACGATTTTCAGACAAGTCCATTAATTAAAAGGGATTGTTTTCGTTCTCAATAATATGAAAATTACTTGCAAAAAGTGCAGATCCTGATTAGACGGCTCGTCACGAGCCGGCTCATCTGGATCTACACTTTTTGCCAATACCACTATACAGGCCTGTGGTGTTGAAAGGGTTAAATATACTCAAAGTACAATACAGACATATACGGGTTCTAGAAATGGTTCTCACCACTAGTAAAGTCTGGTCCTTGTCTAATCATTGGAGCTTGTTATTTTTATTAAAACTCTTGCAAATGTATATCTTTATTGCAAAATGGGACATTATACTTAGTCTAATATTCCTATTTTCTGGTATTTTTGTTTGTACTTTTAGTATGCTCTATTTCGTCAATTTACGCTGGATGGATATTTCCAACCAGTCATATGTAGAGATTTTATAGACACAGAATGTCACATTTACAGACAAGGGAGGGGAACAGATGTAACGTTGTGGTTGTGCTCACCATCTGAATTGCACCTTCTGTGGAACTTCTCTAAGACGAACGACGGAGTAGTTCTGTAATTATAATTGTATTAACACGCAATTGATCGTATAGTGAATTTATTCGAAATTAACCTAGATCTCAAAGTCTCGGGTTGACATCCGTGCCCAGACTATCAAACGGCGCCCCTGACTAGACAGTCCCAACAGACGGCCATATATAGTATACGTATGCATGACGACATTTAACGTTACTGCGTCAGCATTACCAGCTTGAACTGGTGCCCGTTGATGTGGCTTGCCTAAATATTAGTACGCACCCAGTAGTACTTGACTTAAAATCTGAGGAACAGGCCACATCGTTACACACCGATGACACCATCCCACTTTCCACACCGATTAACAATAACATGCATGTGCAGGAAGTGAAAAGGAAAATAATTAAATTAATTGAATGTAAATATTTACAATGCATTATTTCAAAACACCAGACATGACCGTCATCGACGTACAAGGGCGTACATGTTGACTTCCAGTATACGGTCATTTATGTGGTGGTGTGAACGATCAGCCGTGTTGTTTTCTTCGTCAGATTTTCTTGGGAAACAAGGGTCCACAATGTCATGTGTGGAAAAAAAAGGAAAGTAGCTTCATGCAAACGCTGGAAATTAATTGAATGTGCCAGTAGAAGAAAGGGGCTAAGTCCCTTAGCCCTTTCTTCTACTGGCCCATTCAATGAATTTCCAGCGTTTGCATGAAGTTACTAAGTCCCTTATGGACTTATCCCCTTTCTTCCACGGAGTCCTTCAATTAATCAGGGCAGACTTATAGAAAATAGTAGGTTAGTGCCGTGAGTGGGAAAAAATATCTGGCAAGGCTTAGGAAACGGGATGGGCGAGGCTCTCCGAGCACATTCCGTTCCGTGCCGCGCCAGTTATTTTGTTTTGTCCATTTCATTCGGGCACTAACCTACTATATTTTCAATTTATCCGTCAAGACATACAAATGGCTCTAAAATGCAAAAAATAATATATTGACAGGATATCAAAAATGTTTCACGGTGCGGCACATACGCACTGTGTTGACGGGATACATACGTGTAGTCGTCGTGAACACCATTGACCTTGAGATTCTATAACAATATTGTGTGTGTTTGAACGGGAATAATTCATCATGGCATCACGTTGCCGGTAAAACATTCATGTTCCTCCAGCTGCAAAGACATATTTTATCTTATCCAATCCGTCTGGTAATATGTCTTATTTTCTCTTTCGTAAACTCAGCCACAAATAAAATATTTATATAAATGTCCTTTCCGTACTCGGAATTAACTACAACACTAATATGGCACATATCTACCATGTCTACGGGGTCTTAACTTCGTACAACGTGCTATCCCCGTCTGCAGTTGCTGCCACAACAACAGTCGGGCGCGGTATTTGCTAAAATGCGAGGTCTGTGACATTATTGCACATAACTAGTTAACCCCATCGAATGTTATAGCACATTTATTTCGCTAGCAGTTGCGTATATGAATTTGCTGTATATAAACTTGGAAAAGTCGCGGGAATACTGGACGAAGCCTTCGTCCAGTATTCCCGCGACTTTTACATCACATAAGCATCGGAGTTTTAACGGTGTCTAAAATATGGATTTTGTGGTATGAAAAATAAGGTAATGAAAACATACCGCAATATTTTGCTAATGCCCGCGGAATTTGTTCTAGGTGAAGATATACGTATTTGTCTAAATTCTGTAACCTACTGAATTAATAATTATTAGCACATTGGTTTACAATATACCAGACAAGTGAAATGATTTAATGTCCTAGCAACAGTTAAGATCATACAGAGACGGGACCTCTCTTTCAAGTTTCCTCTGAAAGACCAGTGGCTCGTTTCACTAAACTTCGTACGGCTAAAATGTTCGTAAGTGCAAATTTAGTATCATCTGGAAATTTCAATTGATGGATTTACATTTATTGAGCTAAGGCTACGCTCAATAAATGTAAATCCATTAATTGTTTACAAGAAAACATTGCTAACGTGAATTGTACAGACAATCATCATTTTGGACTTACGAACATTTTAGTCGTACGAAGTTTAGTGAAACTTCCTCAGTGGGATAGAATCACTATGAAAACATTTTTAGAACGTGCAACCTATAGTATTGCGGTCCAATACTCTATCATTTGACTATCAAACCATCCACGTCACTGGCTGAATATCGAACAGTGCAGACCCAGATCACGCTGCGCATCCCGCGGATGCGCAGGGCGGTCTGGGTCTACAGTGGTCGCACGTGTTATAAACCCATTTAGTACATGCTACCCAGTGATTTACCGTTATTCTGGAGGGGTTTATTTCCTTGAAGGAAATATTTCCTCCTAGACGTTCGCGAGACGTAATTGACGTCACGTTTTAACGTCATTTCCGGGGAAGAAATAATTAATACGCTGACGTCAAAATTGTCAATTTTGGCAACGTTATCAGCTGGCCTAAGCGAACATTTCACATTTTTCGACGACAATGTAATATACTACTTATTCCACTACCATTTTGAAATACCTGATTTATTTCCCTTGACATCTGTAAATCCGACAAAGAAACTCGTGCTCCGCACACGTTTCTTTATCGGATTTCCAGATGTCTCGGGGAAATAAATCATGTATTTGAAAATTGCAGTTGAATAAACTGTATTTAGTTACACTCACACATCATTAGCTAGACCGGCCACAAATGCCATAAGCCCCCTTTATCAAGTCCCAACCACATATATGTTCTAACACCAATTGATATATCTGCTCGCCTTTCCCCAAAATATTTAATTAAAAACGGCAGCACAGACGTGACTAATTCGGATGTTCGCCAAACCAAACCTATCCATACACAGACTGACGTCAATTTGGCAAACTGTACCTTGTAAAACGTCATTTGCAACACATAGTTCAATTTAGGATTGATAGTGGTACAATATTGAACTTCCGTACCGGACCAGAGGTTGTGGATTTCTACGGAGCCCCGCATATGATTATTTTTCTTATTAATTCGTTCACACGAAATAATAATTCGTTCTCTCAATTTAATAATTCGTTCCCTCGAATTAACAATTCGTTCCCACGATTTAACAATTCGTTCCCACGAAATAAGAATTCGTTCCCTCAATGTAACAATTCGTTCCCACGAAATAACAATTCGTTCCCACGAAATAACAATTCGTTCCCACTGGAACGAATTGTTAATTCGTGGGAACAAATTGTTATATCTTGGGAACGAATTGTTAATTCGAGGGAACGAATTGTTAAATTGAGGGAACGAATTGTCTTTTCGTGGGAACGAATTGTTAATTCGAGGGAACCAATTGTTATATCGTGGGAACGGATTGTTAATTCAAGGGAACAAATTGTTAAATTGAGGGAACGAATTGTCATTTCGTGGGAACGAATTGTTAATTCGAGGGAACGAATTGTTATATCGTGGGAACGAATTGTTAATTCGAGGGAACGAATTGTTATTTCGTGGGAACGAATTAATAAAACAAATCCATGTCCCCTGCGGGGTTCCGTAGATTTTAAACCCGCCCTATGTACCTCTGTAAGAGTTATATAACCAGGACTATGTATTTATGGAAGGTAATATGCGCCATAATTCTAGTAGGCTTGATGCTTGCTTGCTGATGACATTCTAAGTTATATCCGTCTTATTACAATTCTATGTGGCTTGATGCTTGCTGACTGGTGCCATTACAACTTACTTTCATGTTATTGTATTCGTCATTCGTGTTTGTGACATTTGAAATCTTCTTGGTTGTAGTCTAAATTGCATGTGCATTTGGCTTGATGCTTTATTCATTCGCACTGTTTCAATGCGTTCGTGTTGATTACATTCTAAGTGACATCCGGAGTTCCATTATTGATTATTGCATCGCTGTTTTGCCATGCGTTTTGTTACCTCGATAAGCCACGCCCCTTGACAACAACAATTGCTACAGTAATTTAGGAACAACCATTATGACGCCTAAAGGTGCGCTGCTAAAACTTAAAATAGTTCTCCCTAAAATGATTTAATATGCTGGTACCCGCCCTACAATGCGTTGCTCTCTAAAGTGGTTCCATGTCCCTAACGGTGTTGATGTAGATTGATGCCGCCTTTTCTGTTGCGCCATGTTTAGGTTAAAAGACACCAAATAGTTTTACTGTATAATTTAACCGAATCCCAGCCAGTCTTTCCTACTTTCACTATTCGTACTCTGTTTACATCACGTGACAAACAGGCTCAGTGTTTTCTTTTAAATGCTTCAAATATCCTAAAAACTGGTGTTAAAAACACCCCTTTTCTAACCTTAAACCTAGAGTGTACATGCCTGGTTATAATATAGGGAGACATGTTTTTTCTTTATTTTTTCAATCTGACATTTTTCTGGCAAAATGATTACCATTACCAGACGTACTAATTGACATTATTATACTTTTTATATCAAACGCGAAATGCCAGTTTGATATCAGGGGCGATAACCGTGGTTCCTTAAAATGATAACGGAAGCAACTATTTATTCCATTTATTTATTAGTTGATGTGCAATATCATACTTTATGATATGTCGATACAAATATTTATTCAGTATTTAGTTGATATAAATAATTTAAAAATACTGCATCACTTGCATATGGAACTAGCTTGATACCACCGCGAGTCTCTATGAGTACATTAAATATTACTAAATAATTATATCTGTGTAGCTGGCACTCGTAATTTTTAAAAGTGGTGGACTAGTTGCAATTATACACTTATTAAGTTCCATAAATAAAAGTGTGTACCTCCTAGATGGGACCCCAGCTTCAACAATAATTCAATCTATATTTTAATTAGTCAAGATCCAGAGCAGAATGAGTGCATGTTATTGGAAATTAGGTCCCACAACATCCATAAGAAAAATTAAAGTAGCAGAGAATAGCAAAATGTGTGGCAACAGGTTAGGGTTTTAGGGAAAATCGATGGTGGTGGCCCACCTTAGTCTGATCCCGGACGGTTATTGGTTTGCATCGGTAACGGGTCAGTTTGACAGTCAACCTGTGTAAGTTACCATATGTGTAACTTACGACACAAATGTTTTCAATTACGTACATATGTAATTTAATTATGAGGATACATGTATGTATAAAACGCATTAGTAAGTCAAACACCATACATACATATGCAATTTAGTTAATATAGGTTAGATAATAACAAATGGTGCGAAATCGTCAAGACAGTAACAGTAGTCCGGTATGAACAAAATCGTGCGGGTGCTTTGAGGTCACTGACACAGTTTGCTTGCAAATCCATTACTACCCAGTTTTACTTGAGGAACATGATGGTCATGTGATGTAAACAGAGTTTCCGTGGCCAAACAAAAAATATGTAAACAATATTGGGGGACATGACGAGGTGGATTTTTCTGTCTTAGGAGTAAGTGAAGCTATTGTTTAATTCATGCAGAACCAGTACAGACCGGCTGCAGGTCATGTACAAGTAGGTCCCACAACATCCATACGAATAGTGAAAGTAGGAGAGACTGACCTTATTGGATGGGATTCGGTTAAAGTGTATAGTAAAACTATTTGGTGTCTTCTAACCTATACTGTGATCATTTGTAGGTGAAATCTTACATCAACACCGCCATTGGAGGTGTGCCTCAAACAGCCAATCACATCTCGTACTATTATTTATTAGTCGGAGGATTCCTAACATTGACAACAGTGCCATCTGGCGTCATAATGAGGCACTACTAACCAATATATTGCTTGCATTATTCTGCTTTTGGGTTGATGCATTCTGCTTGCGGGTTTCCGCTTTCGGACTTTGGCTTGATGCTTACTTCCGGCGGCTTTGTCCTTACTGCTGTCGGCCTTATTCAACGTGCTCGTGCTAAGTGCTTGTTCTTACTTTCTATTGCAAATGCTTAGTGCAATAAAACAGGGACACGAATAAGGACGTATCAATAATTGTAATGTAAATAAGACGAATGAACAAAGCAATCAGCAGAATGGACATGTAAGAAAGACAAATACAATTACAACAAGCAGATTTCAAATGTAATAAATACAAATGACGAATGAAATAACATGAATATAAGTTGTAATGTCATCAGCACGCAAGCATCAAGTCAATAAAATTATGGCGGATATTATCTTCCATATGTCTTATGTTAACTTTTGGACAACATGAGGCACGTTAGTACGGAGCCCCGCAGGTGACGTAGAATTATTTTTTATTAATTCGTTCCAACGAATTAATAATTGGTTCCCTCAATTAACAATTCGTTCTAGGACCTATGAAATGACAATTCGTTGCCTCAATTTAATAACTCGTTCCCTAGAATTAAAAATTCGTTCCCACGATATAACAATTCGTTCCCACGAATTAACAATTCGTTCCCACGAGGGAACGAATTGTTATTTCGTGGGAACGAATTGTTAAATAGAGGGAACGACTTGTTAATTCGAGGAAACGAGTTGTTATTTCGTGGCAACGAATTATTAATTCGAGGGAACGAATTGTTATTTCGTAGGAACGAATTGTTAATTCGAGGGAACGAATTGTTGTATCGTGGGAACGAATTGTTAATTCGAGGCCCAATAATTCGTTGCAACGAATTGTTATTTCGTAGGAACGAATTGTTAATTCGAGGGAACGAATTGTTGTATCGTGGGAACGAATTGTTAATTCGAGGCCCGGGAGCGAATTAATAAAATAAAATCCATGTCCCCTGCGGGGCTCCGTACGTTAGCGCCGAAGGTTGTCCAATATTTAACATAATAGACGGTCCGAGTTCTATAACCGACTTCAAAACATGACACAAATGACGCCCCGTTGTATACCCTGTATTATCCCGTCAACACAGTGCGTATGTGCCGTGAAACACGGTGCCGTGAAACATTTTTGATATCCTGTCAATACGACCTAATCACTGCGTATGAATATGTGCGGTGACTGGGTTGTTTTTTTTTAATTTTAAAGCCATGCGTAGGTGTTGACGGGATAAATAGAATAGTAGGTTAATGCCGTGAATGGGAAAAATATCTGGCGCGGCACGGAAACGGGATGTGCTCGGCAGAGTCTCGCCCATCCCGTTTCCTAAGCCTTGCCAGATATTTTTTCCCATTCACGGCACTGACCTACTGTTCTCTATTTACAGTGTAATTCGCTATGGCGTGCACACATGTCATGAGAAGCACGTGCAAACGTTATTACCAGGTAGCAGATTTGAGTCATTACATATACATGAAAACGCGTGCTTGCTGCAAGACCATTGTGTTGTTTGACACGATCACGTGCTGACAATTTCAAGTTTGAACCAGCTTTGTCAGCTGTGTGTGCATGGGCGGATTCAGTGGGTGGGGGATGGGGGGGGGGCGTACCCGGCGCGCGCCCCCTAAAATTCGCCGAGTAAAGATTTTTTACAAGATACAAGGCACGTTTCATGCCAAGTGCCATGTATTCTATGCATTTTTCTGTCGTTGTCTTATTGTTTCAAAATTAAAAGTTTTCAATCAAAAATCAAGTCTAAACATACTGTGACAGTGTCAATATGTTTGCTCCAAAATGCGCCAGAACGCAGGAAATGCGATGTAGATTTTAAAAAATGTCCGCTCGGTCGACTATTTTGCAATACTTGACTATATTATCGAACGAGCATAGCTCAAGTATTGCAAAATAGTTACGCCCCCCTAACCCGAAATCCTGGATCCGCGCCTGGTGTGTACTGTGATCAACCCTGGATCCTAGTTGCAGATTCAATCAGTGTTATGGAAATTAAAACACAATTCCTTGGATGTTTAATATGTATGTTTTAAATTCGTAGTCGACACGTGCGTGTAATGTACATTATAATGAAGAAAAAAGAAGACTAACCATGTGTGAAGAGTACGAGCAGAGATACAGACCGATTGCATCTGCCTCTAAGAAGATATCAGGTCAGACAGGCCCCAGACTCAAGGTGCATGCTCACGTGGTTACAACAACAACAACGTCGCCCACTCCAAAGCATTTGGTGGTTTCCGGAGTTCGGCACATGCTTATGTCGTTTTTGCGAGAATCGATTTCCGTCGATTCTTCTCAAAAACGACAGAAGTTTGGGCGTAAATACAAAGACCACCAAAATGCAGCTTAACAAGACGCGTTTTATGCGCCATATTTGATCAAAAATCCGTTACGTAATAAGGATCCTATAAAAGAATACGTACTTTGAATCAGATGGATTCTGGAAGTTTCAGTACTTGTTGTTGTTGTTAGTACCACGTGATCATACACCTTAAGACAGACAAAAGGGTCCACACGACCCTTACACAATACGCAGTCCCAGATCATCATGTGCCATTCGTTCCCTCAATTTAACAATCAATTCCCACGAAATAACAATTCGTTCCCACGGGAACGAATTGTTTATTCTTGTGAACAGAATTGTCATATCTGGGAACGAATTGTCCCAGATCAGCCTGTGCATACGCGCAGTCTTGTTAGCGTCTGCATGCATTACTTAGAGCACGAGGAGATAATCCGTATATGCGGACACCCGTGCTGTAAGTGATGTATCTCACACCCTATCAGCCTTAGCTTAGACAATCTCAGCTCTATGGATGTGTTTTACTATTTCATCTGTCTTTTATATTTTCTGTATCCAGGCGCGGATCCAGGATTTCGGGTTAGGGGGGGGGGGCGTAACTATTTTGCAATACTTGACTATATTATCGAACGAGCTATGCTCGTTCGATAATATAGTCAAGTATTGCAAAATAGTCGACCGAGCGGAGATCGGGATAGCGCTATGGGAAATATTTTGAAATCTACATCGCATTTCCTGCATTCTGGCGCATTTTGGAGCAAACATATTGACACTGTCGCAGTATGTTTAGACATTATTTTTGATTGAAAACGTTTACATTTTGAAACAATAAGACAACGACCGAACAATGCATGGAATACATGAAACTTGGCATGAAACGTGCCTTGTAACTTGTAAAATATATTTATTCGGCGAATTTTAGGGGGGGGGGGCGGACGCGCGCCGGGTCCGCCCCTCCCCCCCCCTGAATCCGCCCATGGTATCCGTGGTAAATTGATCGAGTCTCTGAGAGTTCCACATCAGCCTACGCACCGGAATAGTCTGGTCAGGGTCTACGCTAATCAAATAAGTATTTGCTTGATTGATAAAGCCGATACCCACGAAACACAAACAATGCCGCAATACTTTCCATCATGAACAGATGACGCCGTCCTCTTAACTGTAATCGATTCTGGCTATACTTTTTAATTAGACTACATGTACATGCATAAATGTTTGTTTCTCTCGAAATAATTCCCAACTGGCTATAGCTCTGATGACGGTGATCGCACCGTCGACAATATTATGTTATGCAAAGCTCCAGATAAGGTGCGTATTGGCGTATTTTACGCAATTATTATACCCCCCGCAACGAGTTGTGGGGGTATACTGGAGTCAGGCTGTCCGTCCGTCCGTCCTTCCGTCCGTGCGTGCGTCCGTCCGTGCGTCCGTAAACTTAACATCAGAGAAATATTGTTATAACTTCTATTTCCTTCATCTAAAATGCTCAATATTTCACACATGCATTCCTGTAAGGCTCTACTACCATGCTGTGCTAAATCCACGACCGTCCAACCCCCGCTGATCCCAAGGTCGAGGTCAAATACTTAGTTTCTTTACAAAACTTAACATCAGAGAAATAGTCTTATAACTTCTATTTCCTTCATCTAAAATGCTTAATATTTCACACATGCATTCCTGTAAGGCTCTACTACCATGCTGTGCCAAATCCACGACCGTCCAACCCCCGCTGATCCCAAGGTCAAGGTCAAATACTTAGTCTCTTTACAAAACTTAACATCAGAGAAATATTGTTATAACTTCTATTTCCTTTATCTGAAATGCTTAATATTTCACACATGCATTCATGTAAGGCTCTACTACCATGCTGTGCCAAACCCACGACCGTCCAACCCCCGCTGATCCCAAGGTCAATGTCAAATACTTAGTCTCTTTACAAAACTTAACATCAGAGAAATAAGTTATAACTTCTATTTCCTTCATTGAAAATTCTTAATATTTCGCTTGTGCATTCCTCTAAGGTTGTACTATCATGCTGTGACAAATTATCGACGGTCCAACCCCCGCTGATCCCAAGGTCACGGTCACATACTTAGTCTCTTTAAAGAAATTAACATCAGAGAAATATGTTATAACTTCTATTTCTTTCATCGAAAATTCTTAATATTTCACGCATGCATTCCTCTAAGGCTTTACTATCATGCTGTGACAAATTCCCGCTGATCTCAATGTCAAGCTCACATACTTAGTCTCTTTACACAACCTAACATCAGAGAAATCGCTTTTAACTTCTATTTCCTTGCTTGGATCTGCTTCACATTTCACACACGCATTGCTCCAATGGACCTCTACCACCCTGTGACAAATTCACATTCATGCCGCTCCCGCTAAGCCCAGAGTCAAGGTCACAAGCCCATACACTTGGACATTTTTACATATTTTAGGGGTACCTGGGCCCACGCGGGGGGTATTCCGTAAGCCTCGCTTACTGACCAATCTAGTTTTAGCTGTTACGCATTGATTATCAAAAGTTGGAGTACAAAATACGCACAACAATGTGAAAATACGCATTGATTTTCAAATTGAGTAGCGAAAATACTGTCATAAAATTGAACATTCACTTAGTTGAGCTGCCAAAAACAAATAATGTTGCAGCTCAAATAAGTGAATGTTTATTTTTTTTATATATTTTTTTTATCCTTCGTTCCCTATTTAGTAATGAAGAAAATCAATAATCAATTTGTAAAAGTAAAATACGCAATGATTTTGAAATCAGGCGGCATAGTAAGCTTTAGACACAATTCTTATCTGGAGCTCTGATTATGCAATATTATGTCCCCGGTATTCAGGGTGTGGGATAACGTGGTTTCTGAACGACGTGACGTCATGTTTTGAAATGCATCTACATGAGATTTCCATTAATATTAATATCAATTTCTATTAATGCGGAACTTGTTGACTTTTATTGTACAGTTTGCATAATTCTGTCATTTTGCAGAAGAACCGGTTTAACAGAGCTCCAGATAAGCTGCGTATTCAATGGAAGGGGTCATTGACCCCCATCAACTTTTGAAACAGTATCAGCTCGACTAGTTTAGAAAATCTCAGCTCTACGGATGTATTTTACTATTTCATCTGTCTTTTATATTTTCTGTATCCCGCGGATACAGAAAATATAAGAGACAGATGAAATAGTAAAACACATCCGTAGAGCTGAGATTGTCTAAGCTACAGATCGACTATTAATTAGCAATGCTTTGTAGAGGCTCACTGATTTCGCCGAATATTAATTCCGTATTCAAGAGTCGAATTCATAAGTTAGCTTTACATAATTATTGTGTCTCTTCTGTCAACTGTGTGTGTATACCCGCTTGTAATTATGGTACCTGACACCAGATCAGGACACTGTGATGTTTTTTCATTCAAAACTGAGTGACTGTGCTCGCCCATATATGTAGATACATGCCTGTTTGTATATGCCCTTGCTATCAGATGGGCGTAAAACTCCAATCAACCAATCAATCATCAAAGTCGATGGTATTGAACAAAACAGCAGTCTCCGCGAAACTGCCAACATTTTACTGGACATTCGGTCTGGTAAATTGGACATTTTTACTAGACCGGACAAAAATTTACCAGACCGAAATGTTTTTATAAAAAATAAAATTGATTTTGTGTGATATTTAATAGATGTTTTAGATGTTTAAGTATATCAGTCATATAAGAAAATCTGGCTAGCACGAGAAGCGCATACCAAAGGAAGGTGATTTCATTGATTCAGTGATTTCATTGTCATACGACAATAGGACAATACATGTTGTGTCTCGGTCTATATTGGCTTGTATTGTATGACAGTTTCGGCTAGGAAACGGTAGGAATCGCATTTCCTATCGTTGTACAGTGAAACCTCTCTAAACCGGACACCCTGGGGACCTCCCCAGGGTGTCCGGTTAAAAGAGGTTTCACTGTACATCAGGCGTTTGATCATTCTGAGCCATAGTTGTGTGCTATGCGATCATGAACAGACATTATCACATGAGGTAAATGACCAAGAAAGTCATCAGGAATAAGATCACAGATGTGTTATTGTTGTCCGGTTTAGAGCAGTTCCACTGTATGAAAAACTTGATAGAGCAAGAAACTATCCCGCTATTCGATGTACAGGCGGCAAAAATACGGCAATCGGTCAAGCCATGTTACTTCATGGACTACATATATACGAGACAAGCCACGTTATTTCGTGGACTATTTTGGCTGGTATTGTATGACATTTTCTCTAAGGAAAACACACAATAAGCGTCGTACAATAATTCACCGTGGTGTTAACAGGATGAACCGCGATCAAAGTAAATACTTTGCCAACGAATGTATGTGTTCGCAAATTGCACATAAGCCTGGCCGGACGTACCAATTCATCACGGGGAGTTGTATGTGATGACGTTATAAACTCACAATGCTCCAGATAACCTGCGTATTTGCGTAAATACCCAATTCAAATTGCCAAAATCCCAATTGAAATCAGAAGTAGTGAGTATCAAAAAGCAATGAGAATAATTGTGGTACCTTTATCATGCTGCAGAAAACAATAAACAGATCACCAAATTGAATATAGCATATTTTTCCATGAAAACACAATTCTAATGAAATGCCAAGATATGTTTTCATTTCGAAACAAACTATTCAATAATTGCTGTCTGTTGATGTGTAAACAGTAGTGTGGTTTAATTTTGCCCAATTAAAATTGTGAAATACCCAATTGCTTCGGAAATGATGGAGTAACAATACTCAATTACTAATTCCTTATCTGGAGCGTGAACTCATTTAGGAATATGGCCTAGATGGCGTAGATGTGTGAATAAGCGGAGAAACTTCCATGTATAGTGCGCACTGGATTTGAAAGATTTGCTTTTTCAAATTCACCACTGGACGATACACGCGTCAATAGTGAACTATTTGAATCAGGCTTTGGAAATACAGTATAACCTCTTTAGACCGGACACTCTGGGGTCACTATTATGCTTTATTTACAAATGTTTCACTGCATTTATTATTTTATCGTGTCTGTTCATGATTGAAAATGACATATATTGCTCATGGCATGATTACAATGGAACCTCTCTAAACCGGACACCCTGGGGACTCCCAGTGTGTCCGGTTGAGAGAGGTTCCTCTGTGGTATAGTTAACTAGATAATATGATATAAATACATTTGTATAATAATAGAATTATAAGAACAATACCGATGTTTTAGACCAAATGTAAGCAGTTTGTACATGAAGTTACCCGTTCACGTGGTCCGTGTTTGAACTAACAGCCCTTTTTGATTGGCTGCTTTACATATACCTGCTTTTAGATGAGTCGCTACTTTTGCTTATGCCATTTTGTATGTATATATCTTCGATGATGGTCCTGTAAACGTTTATGACTACCAGATGTATGTGTCAAACGCTACAAGACATGAAGCTGACCGATGGCATGTATATACTAAATGGTCAAGATGGCAACGCCATGCGCCGTATAGGATACGTACCAATAGATTGTTCACATAATATGTTCTACATGTAGCCCAACCCAATTATGAAACAACTATCTTTAAATCAAATGATTACCAGGGATGTAATGGGTCAAATTCTAGTCCAATTCCGCAGTAATGGAGAATGCGTTTTAAATGGCGAAACTCGCTGTTGAATTCTTAAATGGTGCCACACAAAGGCGGTATAAATCGGCCTCCGTAACTTGGAAATCGACCGAAGCCTGTAAGAGGGCCAGTCTGCCCGATTAAACCCTATACGGTTGTTAAATGAAGCAGAATTATTCTGCTGGATCAGCAAAGCAGTAATGCAAACAGAGTTTATTGTACTAAAACATTGTTAAACATGATTCATTGTGCGGCATTTGCTAGTATTTTGTAAGCAATGTCGGTTGTTATGCGGTTCTGACTGACAAACGGGACCTTACGACGGTCAGACCAATCCAAAACGGGACCTTACGACGGTCAGACCAATCCAATGTAGTCAACCCATTTATTGGACAACGAGCCGTGTAGTTGCGAACAGTAACTCTTGCAATCTTCTTCCGTACCGTCCGTAGCCAGACTACGGACGGTACGTGAGTAGATTGCAAGAGTTACTGTTCGCAACTATGAGCTTTGTATTGGCTGAAAACATACTGATTGATAGAATAACAAATTGCCTTCTACATTGCGTTAGGCGATGAGCTTTGCATTGGCCGAATACATACTGGCTGGTTATCCCATTGTCGTATATTGTATTGAGTAGAAGATGCATATACAGATATTTTTGCAATCTATTTTCGCTTATTATTGTATTTGGTCAGACGACGTCATGTAATGTTTTAACATACAGCATGCATACACTGCTACAGTGGGGTCAGCGTGTAAGTGCACACACGAACGAACACGACAGGTTGGTTCCAACCTGTCGTGTTCGTTCGTGTGTGCACTTACACGCTGACCCCACTGTACCTGACCAATGCTCGGCGGCGTGGAATCTGTATGAAATCCCCGGCGAGCCTCGAAATTCCTATGTGTTCCCAGCCTTCCCTGATAAACTTGATGTCAAACTACCCTAGCCTGATATGCTGTATATAATCGTTTGACACGTTCTGATAGTATCAAGTGTTTTCAATATACTGTAAACCAATATGTACGTATGTTCGCGCAAACATAGTTTCGCGCATTGCCAAAGATAGCCGTATTCGCGATAACTTTAATTCGCGTTTTTGAAATTAGCAAACCAGATGAACGCGTGGAATATTTCGGAGAAGAAATATTCGTCGTCACGACCACATATTTCAAAATCGACTATCCTCTTAGACAGTCATTGACCGTACTAAACATGCGAGTGCGATAAGGTAGACCTATTCCTTCAACATTGCAGGAAATAATCTCCCGGACCTAATAATAAGATATGATCAGAGCAACGAGCACATTTCGTTTGAATGTGGATGTTTGAGATATACACAGCAGTACACATGCACCATATAGTAACACATATGTGAGCATTAAGCTTACAATTTACATTTTAATATTTGCACCTTCTATCAATTCATAATGCAAACGCCCAATCGACGTCACGGTACGTTTACGTCCCAATACAATACATTAGACCCACGTGCCGTCGCGCCATGCTGCTGATTGGTTAACGTTCGTTTGACGTCCATAAATTCCACGAGGTTGTCAATAACCGCACGCTATTGACCGGCATCGTGCTGTTCCAGGAATTGCGACAAATTGACGTAAAACAATACTATTCTTAATTTCAACGCCATATTTGGTTATTTACATTGTTGAAACTATCAGAAAATGCAGTATAAATATAAATAATAAAACCACGGGCTGTTGCTTTTACTGTGGTGACAATACATATGGTCTGTTTAAAGTTTGCGACGAGTACTTCGGACTCCACGGACTTTAAACAGACCAAATGTATTGTTCACCACAGTAAATTCAAAAACCCATGGTTTTATTCCTTAAATATAATAATTATGATAAGCATCTGGGGCCCGTTTCACTAAACTTCTTACGACTAAAATGTTCGTAAGTGCAAATTTAAGATCGTCTGTAAATTTCAATTAATGGATTTACATTTATTGAGCATAGGCTGCATATGCAGCCTATGCTCAATAAATGTAAATCCAATAATTATTTACAAGAAAACAATGTTAATGTGAAATTTACAGACTATCATAATTTTGCACTTACGAACATTTTAGTCGTACGAAGTTTAGTGAAACGGCCCCATGGTGTTTACAGCACATTGAATGTGGTAATAATGAGGATTACGGTAGTTCATTATGTCCCTCCAATCTATTTGTGGAGACCCGGTCCTATGTTTTATTTTAGTATTTATTTCTGATTGAATAGTGCAGAACTGTTTGCAAAAAACTCAACACTAGGCCAAAACCGTATACAGGTTCCTTTTCACAACAAATAATGCGACATTCGCCCTGTTTACAAGCAATAAGGCCATAAAATATACAATTTGGACCGGATTTCTATAAATAAATCTCAAGGAAAATAACTAGCTACGACCCCTCATAATGTATTACTTAAAGGATTAAAGGCACTGTGTCTCAAATGATGTCTCATATACAAATTATTCAATATGCTGTTGTTCGCTTCATGCACTGTACATTATATGTGATTACATGTATCTAACTTGAAAACCAATCGCATCATTTCAGTTCATCAAACTCCCAAATGTTTGCGTTATATCCACACAGTTAGTATCTGAAACTTACGAAGCTCCACAGGGGACGTATTTTGTGTCGAGCCCGCTTGCGGAAAGCGAGACATAGTGATCACAATGACGTCCGGGTGTCCGTGTGTCCGTCCGTGCGTCCGAAATCTGCGTTAAAGTTTTTAAAAATACCATCAAATGCCTCGGCGGGCTCACATTTGTTCACACGAAATAACAATTCGTTCCCTCAATTTAACAATTCATCCCCACGAATTAACAATTCGTTCCCTCAATTTAACAATTCATCCCCACGAATTAACAATTCGTTCCCTCAATTTAACAATTCATCCCCACGAGTTAACAATTCGTTCCCTCAATTTAACAATTCATCCCCACGAGTTAACAATTCGTTCCCTCAATTTAACAATTCGTTACCACGAAATAACAGTTCTTTCCCACGGGAACGAATTGTTAATTCGTGGGAACGAATTGTTATATCGTTCCCACGAATTGTTAATTAGAGGGAACGAATTGTTAACTTGAGGGAACGAATTGCTAATTCGAGGGAACGAATTGTTGTATCGTGGGAACGAATTAATAAAAAAGAATTGTACGTCCCCTGCGGGGCTCTGTAGAAACTGTTACTTTTGTACATGTATGCACATTGGATCCATGTTGGCTAAACATGTTCGGGACGTATTATGTATTCACCTTGTACGGGCGGGTACAGTACAGCTTGTCCACACAATAACTAGAGTTCGACTGGACGGATCGTAACCAATGTCGGTATACTTGTTTATCAGAAGCAAATTCATTTTCAAAACATTTAGATGACTTATCTCCGCTTGGCAGCCATTTTTAATTATCGCACTCTATATCCTTGTCCACGCAATAACTCAAGTTCTTCTCCAATATTTATGGAATAAAACCATGGGTTCACCGGTTCTTTGTCTTGCTGTGATAAACATGTATACCGAATTTGGTTACGATCCGTAACCAAATTCGGTATACATGTGTATCACAGCAAGACAAAGAACCCGATTGATTTTCAAAAATAACCGATGACTTATCTCCCCTCATACTGAGGCAAAACATGGTATGGAATAATCATGTCCACACTCAAATTATAGTTGCGGTGTTTGGCGGTTTATAGTTGCTAGACTTATTTACAATGGAATAATTCCGCGTGTCAGGTCGGTCTGAAATCACGGGTTCGTGATCAGAATTCTCTGCTATTGGCTGGGCGTCCGATAGCATGTGAAAATCGAGAAACTAGTGCAAGTTGGTGCCTTTTTTGGTCGGCAATGCTCCAGATAAGGTGCGTATTTGCGTAAATACTAAATTAAAATTGCCAAAAACCCAATTGAAATCGGAAGTAGTGAGTATCAAAAAGCAATGCAAAACTTGTGGTATCTTTATCATGCTACAGAAAACAATAAACAGACCACAAATATAGCATATTTTCTTATTTTTCCATGAAAACACATCTTGGTACTTCATTAGAATTATCTCCAAGGAGACAATTCTAATGAAATACCAAGATGTGTTTTCATTTAGAAGCAAACTATTCAATACGTGAGGTCTGCTGATGTGTAAAATATAGTGTGATTCTATTTTACACAATTACAATTTTGAAATGCCCAATTGCTTCAGAAATGATGGAGTGAAAATACTCAATTACTAATTCCTTATCTGGAGCTGTGGTCGTATGCCCCATACCACGTCCCATTGTCATTTATTATTTTGATCGGTCTAAGAGCAGAGACAACGGCATGTGTATGGGAGATCGTAGACTGGAGATACCCGCTGCAATATTCAGCATTGACTGATAACAGTTGTTTTACAAATTCATAATGTATTGGAATGCAGTGCAGGGCTCCAGATAAGTAATTAGTAAATGAGTAGTGTCACGCCATCATTTCTGAAGCAATTGGGTATTTCAAAATTTTAATTTGGTAAAATAAAATCACACAACTGTTTACACATCAACAGACAGCAATGATTGAATAGTTTGCTTCGAAATGAAAACAAGTTTTGGAATTTCATTAGAATTGTCTCCAAGGAGACAATTCTAATGAAATACCAAGATGTGTTTTCATGGAAAATAAGAAAAATATGCTATTTGTGTGGTCTGTTTATTGTTTTCTGCAGCATGATCAAGGTACCATAACACTTTTTGTCGAGCCCGCTTGCGGAAAGCGAGACATAGTGATCACAATGACGTCCGGGTGTCCGTGCGTCCGTGCGTCCATGCGTCAGTCCTTCCGAAATCTGCGTTAAAGTTTTTAAATACCTTATATATATGCAGTCCTAAGTCACATTGACTTGAAACTTCATATGCTTATTAGTCATCATCCATATATTCATTCTGTGTCCCAATCATGCGGCCCCTGTGTCCCTATGTCAAGGTCAAATGACTTTGAAGTTTGCGTTCCGAAATCTGCGTTAAAGTTTTTAAGTACCTTATATCTCTGCAGTCCTAAGTCACATTGACTTGAAACTTCATATACTCATTAGTCATCATCCATATATTCATGCTGTATCTCACTCATGCGACCCCTGTGCCCAAGGCCAAGGTCAAATGACTTAGAAGTTTGCGTTCCGAAATCTGCGTTAAAGTTTTTAAATACCTTATATCTATGCAGTCCTAAGTCACTTTGACTTGAAACTTCATATGCTTATTAGTCCTCATCCATATATTAATTCTGTGTCCAACTCCTGCGGCCCTTGTGCCCCTATATAAAGGTTAAATGACTTAGAAGTTTGCGTTAAAGTTTCTGTCAAAATTTGCGTTAAAGTGTTCACATACCTACTATCTCTGTAACCGTAAGTCAGATTTGCTTGAAACTTTGTATGCTTATTGGGCATCAAATTAAAATCTCTGAGACCATCAAATGCCTCGGCGGGCTCGACATGCGGGCCGCGGCCATCCTCGTATTGCTTTTCGATACACGCTACTTCTGATTTCAATTGGGGTTTTGGCAATTTTAATTGGGTATTTAAGCAAATACACAGCTAAACTGGAGCTCTGACAGTGTGTGCGTGTAATTATTCATAGAATGCCAATTGTGCAACAGTTATATGTCAATATAATGTATGCTGTTTTTTGTTTTGTACAAGTGGTACAATATATATGTGATACAAGCGAGATTTGCGAATGTTCATGAAAAGTATTTACGGAAACTGTGATAGTTTCTGTACGTGACGTCGGATGTTCACCACATTGTGGGCGGCAGGTGCGAGCATGCGAAGGGTAAATTTAACGATGGGATTCATCCTTTCCATAATCCCTGAATCCCGGGTTTCGCCCTGAGGTACATTTATGACGTTTTGGAACTTGAGAGTTCAGAGTTGGTTATACCCATTATGGGTGTGGCTGAGCTCCAGTTAAGGTGCGTAATTTGGAGGTAAATTTCTTGTTTCTCCATCAAAAATGGCCAGTTGGGAGTGCTTTAGAATCGTCTCAATGAGACGATTCTAAAGGACTCCTAACTGTCCATTTTTGATGAAGAAATAATAAAATTTCACCTCAAGTTGGTCAAATTACGCACCTTAACTGAAGCTCTGGTGGGTTGGTGTTGCGTTACTGTCGGTTGGACTAGATGGATATTATATAGTCGATTATGTACTAGTGGCAGTACTTATGTAGCCAGTCATCATAGGAGATAATAGATGTCAGAAAATCTGCCTGTTCTGGCGTATATAATGTAATACTACAGTGGAACCTCTCTAAACCGGACACCCTGGGGAGGTCCCCAGGATGTCCGGTATATAGAGGTTTCACTGTAAATCAGTCATATGGCCACTCCAAGACATGTTTTCGTGCTTTGTAATCACGAACAGGCAGTACCATCGTAGATAAATGACGATGAAAGCAACCAGAATTATACAGACAGTCGTTTACAGGGTGTCCGGTTTAGAGAGGTTCCACTGTGCATGTATTTCTTCTATCCCGTCAACACAGTGCGTATGCGCCGTGAAACACGGTTCCGTGAAACATTTTTGATATCCTGTAAATATGACCTAATCACTGCGTATGAATATGTGCGGTGACTGGGGTTATTTGTTTTGCATTTAAAAGCCATTTGTAGGTGTTGACGGAATACATATAATAGTAGGTTAATGCCGTGAATGGGGAAAATATCTGGCGCGGCACGGAAACGGGATGTGCTCGGCAGAGCCTCGCCCATCCGTTTCCTAAGCCTTGCCAGATGTTTGTTCCCATTCACGGCACTGACCTACTATTCTCTATATATCTGAGAAATTAACAGAAAGAGAGTGCTTTTAATCAATATGTCTCAGTTAAAGGTAAATTCCCACTCAATAGGCACAAAATGTTCTTTATAGGAATTTAAATAAGTGTATAATTGTGTAATTATTCAACCAGTTCTAAATATTACGAGTGGCCGCTATACAGATATAATCATTTAGTAATATTTATTTTACTGATAGTGACGCGCGTTGGTATCAGGCTATTTTCATATGCAAATGAGGCATGGTATTTTTTAATAATTTAATAGATTTGTAATAGATTTATGAAATAACACGTTCGTAACATTCATGTGATCACCACCAGAGTCCCTCCTGTAGCCGATTTCATCAAAATTGCAAAGTATACTTTTCTAGTAAAGTATACTTTGAGGGAGAAATTTTCAATTTTAGGAGAAATTTATTAATTTTTATTGTACTGTATTTATTACGTTATCACAGCAATTTTGGCTGTGATAATGTAATAAGTTCAGTATAATAATTCTGCATACTTTTAATCATCAAATATATGCAGTCGTTAGTTCTATATGAAATAATGCATTTCAGGAAAAATAAATGCTTGCTCCCTCAAAGTATACTTTGCTAGAAAAGTATACTTTACATTGTTGGTGAAATAGGCTACTGGTCTGGAACCTCTCTAAGACTAACACCGTAGCTTTGCAATCATACTTTATTGGCACACAATCAATCGTATAGATGCGTTGTTCGAAATGAACCTAAATCCCAGAGTCCCTGTGTCGCATTTTCAAACAACTACCCCCACCCCGATAAATTACTCTAGAGTGTTTTGAAATGGACAGGCAGCCATTTTCAAAACACTAATCCAGATTTGTGAGGCGACTCATTTGTACATGTACCAACACAGCTCTGGTTAAGCTGCGTAATTTGTTCAACTTTGTGGGAAATTTTGTTATTTCTCCACCAAAAATGGCAAGTTGGGAGTACTTTAGAATCGTCTCATTGAGACGATTCTAAAGCACTCCCAACTTGCCATTTTTGATGGAGAAATAAGAAATTTCTTACCAAATTACGCACCTTAACTGGAGATCTGTACCAATAAGGTTTGTAAATGCGATGGATATTGTGCATATATAATTAAACTACTGTCTGTTCCACGTTTTTCTGCCGACGAACTTTTGGCTATTAAACACATTAAATCTAAAAAATCTTTAGAAGTACATGTAAGTACTTTTTCATCAATAACAAAAAAGTCACCCTCCCCAAAAAATTTCGTTTGATGAAATTCCTTCAAATATTGATTTTATTGCAAAATAAAACGATTTTCGTATGGGAATTTAACATGGGGAGTCGATAGCTTGAAAATTATGTAATTAAGAAAACAAAAGTTAGATTTTGAAGTTAGATTTTCGCAATATAATCAATATTTGATGGAATATCATCAAATTATTTTTGTTGGGGATGGTGCCTTTTTTTGTTATTGATAAAAAAGTACTTTCTTTTAAGTATGTTTTAGATTTAATGTGTTTAATAGCCAACTGTTCGTCGGCAGCAAAACGTGGAACAGACGGTCACGGTAGTTTTACATGCATGCTTCATCACTTTCTTAGCATATCCGTGAGCCAATGCACTTACTGTAGGAATGAAGGCCGGAAGGCCTCGTCCAGTATTCCCGCGACTTTTCCAAGTTTATATCCCCGATAAATTCCACAAAAAGGCCATTCATTCCTTATAATTCCAGCATTTGAAATAAATTCATCAAGAAAATGTGTTTATCTTGACAGACGGCAGCCATTTGTTTACATTGACAGCACTGACAGCGCACCTGTAGAAAGTAGTTCGGCGTGGGAGTTTACTAGGATATACATTTTGGACAGAGACTTGCTACGGGCCAATCAAATGTTAGGGAATTGTGTAAATATTTTTGTGCTGGAATTACTGGTCCATACACAGAGGTTGTGATCTCATGAATCAAATGAAACTCACCCATTTGCACTTTTTTCGTCAGATGCTAAACAGGGTGACAGACTTGATTGGAGCTTATGAGGTGAGCGTGCCTCGCTTACTTGATGTGCTGTGAGTTCCGGTGTCGACTTGCGTCCTGTAACGTGTAACGAATCGCCTCATTTTATCCATATTTAATTCGAGAAATACATTTTTTTCGTAAATGACTTGGATCGTGACGAAAACTCCATTTTTTTGTTAACCTTCGACGTCATTTATGGAAAATATGTTGATTTTCGAAACCTATAGTATTTTAATAAAGAATACGATAGTTTCATTAAAATATTTCTAAAGTTGACAAAATTTCTGTGTCAACTTTCTACGTCATTTATATAAAATATGTTGCTTTTTTAAATCAATATTGACGAAACGAGGCTTTGCCATGTCTGCGATAAGGCGGATACGGCGGGTTATTTCACATCTTTTACGGTGAAATAAATACGTGACCTCAATTTCTAATCAATTGCAAGAACGCTTGGGAATTTTCATTATGCATATGAAGCAAATCAGCTGACGTCACGTATATCCAGTTTTGTTCTTGATTTTACTGGATGCACTGCGAATAAACCTATATACCATTTATTTGATCAAATGACAAAGAGGTTACATATTCAGTTAATGCATCAGGGCTCCATATAAGTAATTAGTAATTGAGTATTGTCACTCCATCATTTCTGAAGCAATTGGGTATTTCAAAATTTGTATTGTGTAAAATAGAATCACACTACTGTTTACACATCAGCAGAACGCACTTATACAATAGGATTGCTTCTAAATGAAAACACATCTTGGTATTTCATTAGAAGTGTCTCCTTGGAGACAATTCTAATTAAATACCAAGATGTATTTTCATGGAAAAATAAGAAAATATGCTATATTTGTGGTCTGTTTATTGTTTATTGTAGCATGACAAAGATACAACAAATTTTTCATTGCTTTTTGATGCTCACTACTTCTGATTTCAATAGGGGTTTTGGCAATTTTAATTGGGTATTTACGCAAATACGCACATTATCTGGAGCTCTGATGCATTACAAGTTAGTGTGATTCACTGAGTAACCCTTTCAAAGAAGACAATGTATCAAACAGTAGCAAGATCCAGATAAGCTGTCTCGACAGGATCTGCAGTGTTTTAGCCAAAGGTTCAATTGAGTTATTATTACCGCTTTTAGTCCGTCGTCCGTCGTCGTACGTCCACAATTTCAACCGTCTTCTCCTTCAGAACCGCTGCCAAGGTTGGTACATAGGTGGATTACAAATATGTTACAATGGAGGTCGTCTTTTCACGAACCGCCTGACAGATTTCGACAAAACTTGGAAGTAATGATCGATGTACAATGATCTTTCAAAGTGTTAAAATCGTGACACCGGGGTCGAAAATGGGCGTGATCCGGGGGTCAATAGGGGGTCAAATTTCATATTTCAGCAAGTACGCTCAAATCATATATACAATGGAAGATATCGACGAGACAATCGCTCTGGTGCAGTTTTCATCGAAATCGGATGACTACGTCATCCAGGATGGCCACCGAAAGGTCATCCTTTTATTTGAGATTTCAAAAGGCCTCTTTACAATTACCGGTTGGCCAATGCTAGTCAAACTTCAGAATTATGGTCCTTGAGTGAACCGTATCACATTTGTTAAAATGGAAGGAAGTCGTCCCTGATCCAAGATGGCCGCAGTCTAAAAATAACACAAATTGTCAAACCTTCTCGGTAGACACGGAAATCGATTCTTCGCAAAAACGACCGAAGTTTGGGCCAAAGTACCGAGATCACCACATGCAAGACACGTTTGATGCGCCATACTTCATCAACATCCGTTACATAATAAGGGCAATATAAAATAATACGTACTTTGAGAGCTTCTGGAAGTTTAAGTACTTGTTGTTGTTGTTGTTGTAACCACGTGATCGTACGCCTTGAAGTATTGTTTACATTATTTGGTCACTGCATCTGTGTCACGTGATCAACTGGTTCCGTGTTTTTTTTAATGGTAGAAGTATGCTGAACACTGGTGTTTAAAACACGCCAACATGTTTGTCAAGTGAAAGTGTGCAGGAATGGACCAATATTTGCAAGTTTCTGTGCATACAGTGGGGTCAGCGTGTAAGTTAAAATGTGGCCTCAACACATCCTGGTTATTTTGTATACGGACTACTTTTACATATAATTATCCCCTTGTCGCTTTTGCAACATGCAGTGTTTTCTAAATTTCAAGGTATTTATATGTTCGCACTCGGTGGCCCGCATGTTTTCATATTTGCTGGAAATGCCGCAATTAGTATTGAACTTCCGTTACAGACTGCACGTGTCAACTACAGTCCGTAATTAATAACGTGATCATCGAATACAACACGGGCTTGTTGTGTTTTTGACCAGTATAGCTCCTGATCAGCTAGCGTGCATTTGTTATCTGTATTAATAGCACAAACAGTAGCCGATTCATCAAAATTGCAAAGTATACTTATCTAGCAAAGTATACATTGAGGGAGTAATCATTTATTTTTCCCGAAATGCATTATTTCATATAGAACTAACCACTGCATATATTTGATGATTAAAATTATGCAGAATTGTTATACTGAATGTATTACATTATCACAGCCAAAATGGCTATGATAATGTAATAAATTCAGTATGATAACAATTAATAAATGTATCCTTACATTGAAAATGTCTCCCTCAAAGTATGCTTTGCTAGATAAGTATACTTTGCCATGTTCGTGAAATAGGCTACTGATATACAGTCTGTTTCACGAAACCTGCCCGAATTTTACGGATAATTAAACAATGCAAACAAAATATTTTTTTCCGATATATTAAATGTCAAATTTAAGAATGAGCCTTCTTTTTGTTTCTTGATAGTTGGCTCAATATTGATTTTATTGCGAACAATTAATTCCACGTATTAAATCCCCATAGACATCTTCACATAGTGAGGATTTAACATGGGGACATTTTTCTAATTTCAGACCTAGTGGTCAGATATTCAAAATTTAACTTTTGTTTTCTTAGTTAGATCATTTCCAAGCTATATCGCCAGGTTTCGGAGTCAATTACCAATTTGTTTAGTTTTTCAATTCATTTCCCATGTTAAATTCCCGTAGACAAATCAATTTTTCGTAATAAAATAAATATTGGACCAAATTTCACAAAATAAAAATAACGCTCATTCTGATATTTTGATAACATTTAACATCGAAGCAAATAATGTTTTTTGCATTGTTTATATAGCCGGAACATGCGGACAGCTTTTGTGAAACGGACAGCAAGGTTTTGGTTAGGCATTAGGCATCAAAGCGAAAATTGTAAGTCTAGTTCTGATCACGGGTGAAAGCTCGGACCTGGGGGTCGTTTCACTAAACTTCGTACGACTAAAATGTTCGTAAGTGCAAATTTATGATCGTCTGGAAACTTCAATTGATGGATTTACATTTATTGAGCATATGCAGCATATGCTCAATAAATGTAAATCCAATAATTGTTTGCAAGAAAACATTGTTAATGTGACATTTACAGACTATCATAATTTTGCACTTACGAACATTTTAGTCGTACGAAGTTTAGTGAAACGGCGCCCTGTTTCTGTAGAAACGGAAAGTACAGTAGGACAACAGGGGCCCGTTTCACTAAACTTTCTACGACTAAAATGTTCGTAAGTGCAAAATTCTGATAGTCTGAGGAAGTGTGTATTCGTGCCCGGCTAGCTCAGTCGGTTAGAGCGATGGTACGGTAAACCAGAGGTCCCCTGTTCGAGCCTCGGGTAGGATATGCATCTTTCTCACCCTGTGACATTTGGCGCCCAACGTGGGGCCGTGACTGATATAATTATATACATGTACTACCCAGAATGTACCAAAAATATGGAATTCAGAGACGAATTAAATATAGAATTCGGGGACGAATTCCAATTTGGCGGGGAAGTATGTCACGGTACGTAACTCACTGTGGGGAGGAAGTGTGTATTCGTGCCCGGCTAGCTCAGTCGGTTAGAGCGATGGTACGGTAAACCAGAGGTCACCGGTTCGAGCCTCGGGTAGAATATGCATCTTTCTCACATACATGTTGATACGCTTGCTTGCCAATTACATGTACATCCAACTAGTATGTATGTTCATGATCATGATCGCAATGCAAACACGCTTGTCTTGAAGTAGTCATTTGTCTGTTTCCCATGTGGTCCACGTGATCAAGGTCAAGGTCAAATGACTTTGAAATTTGTGTTAATGTTTTTACGTACCTTATATCTCCACAACACTTACTCCGATTTACATCAACATCCAATACTTCTTATTCATCATCCACATTTTCATTCTATAGCCTGCCCATGTGGTCCACATGCCCAAGGTCAAGGTCAAATGACTGTGAAATCTTTGTTAAAGTTTGTACATGCCTTATATTTCCACAACACTTACTCCGATTTACTTCAAACTTCAAATAATTATTTATAATCATCCATATTTTCATTCTATAGCCCACCCATGCGGCCCACATACCCAATTCAAGCTTTTACATACCTTATATCTTCACAACCCTTAATTCAAACTTCAAATAAATACACTCTGAGACCATCAAATGCCTCGGCGGGCTAGACATGCGGGCCGCGGCCATTTGGTTTTAAATAGTTTCGACAGATTATAAAGTATGATCATTGCACATCAAAAAATAAATACAGATAATAAATAGTAATGTCCGTTAACATTTTAAGGAAACACGGTTATCGCCCTTGATGTCAGTGTGGAAATTTATGTCTGATATACAATGTATAATAATGGCAATCAATACGTTGGGTAATGGTGAATGAATGTTTGCCAGAAAATGTATTAGATGATGTCTCTGATATAAAGAACATTTTGTGCCTACTGGGTGGGCATGTACCTTTAACAGTAAAAACAACTGCATGCATGTACGGAATACAGTAACGATCTGCAGACGTAAATCTATGTCAAAATCACATAACATGCGGCTTGTCAACTGACATTTGACGGTGTCTAGCAATTTGTCAAATTGGAACGTATTATTGCAGCCTCCCATTTCCACTGATCCCGACTCTCATTAAAATACACCGATTCCTGGCAAAATAGACCTTGGGGACTATTACATCCAATATATATCGCGAAAACGGGTTTGCAATGGAAATTTCGAACGAAAACATAGCTATTCGTCTATGTAAGCTTGCCGCGTCAATATGGTACAGTGAAACCTCTCTAAACCGGACACCCTGGGAGGTCCCCAGGGTGTCAGATTTAGAGATGTTCCACTGTAAATCAGGCGTATGACCATTATGTACATACTTATGTCTTTTGCAATCATGAACATGCATTATTATCTGAGATGCCTTACCAAGAAGCTTCTCAAAATGAGATCACAGTCATATATGTTATGGGTTTCTGGTTTAGAGAGGTTCCATTGTATGTTGACCGATACTTCTTAAACCACGAACCCACTGATCCAACTCTTCGGCGCAATGCCTTTAATACATGCAGACAATAATTCCTTGACAAAGGCCTTAGTTGGAAAAGTGGGGTTCGTGGATTTTTAATAATTGTTCAATATACTATAAACATTAAGTGTAACTGTCCATACGCTTAATAACTGTTTTCGGTAATACTTCTATATTGGTTGCTAGGCAACCGGAGGTGACGCGTCACATTTCCATGACAACGTATGTCTACATGTACATCAAGCTAATATTCTATCAGATTGGTCTTCCCACGCAGTTAAATTCGGATCTTTTATTCAGTCTTCAAAGTACGGCCACTTCAACGAACAGTGTAGTCGCAGATCAGTCTGCGCGCATGCGCAGGCTGATCTGCAACTACACTGGTCGAAGACGAAACATTAAGAAACATTTTTGTCGGCTACTGAGTCTGCACGGACATGATACTTCAGACCCAGTTTGTTAGGAGCAAATTCCATTTTAATGCGCGTGTTAATGGCATTTATTGCTTCAGTTGGTAAGTCTAATGGCCCGGCCTCGGGACAGACGTTTCCTTGTATTCAAAAACTAGCGTCGCGGTACATTAAAGGCACTGGGTCTCAGATGGGAATACAAGTAAAGTCCACCACCACCAAATAGTTTTCCTATATAAACTAACCAATGACCACACATTTTGCTATTCGCTGCTACTTGCATTTTTCGTATGGATGTTGTGGGACCAATTTTCCCATAACCTGCAGCCATTCTACTCTGGATATTCACTAATTAAAATGTATGTTTAATTATTGTTAAGAAAGATCAATCTCCTGTGACCATCCTTGTGGTGGCGCAAAAAGTCAGCGGCTGGAATTGAAACCGCCTCACATGACAAACATGATGCGACTTACAAAATAATTCCAAAGCATATGCTTGAAACTGATGTAAATGATGCATTAACATGCCTGTGAAGTAGATTAGTGCATCAATTGACTGGTTTCTGCAAGCAAAGAGTGTCTATGGCATAACAAATCTGGCTTATTTTGGTACTACTTTGGACTACACCGCGCATGAATATCTGATGATCTAGTGTGGTTAAATTAAACCTCTAGCATGATGAAGTAGATTAGTAAATTTAAATGTAGAGTTGTATCGTATTTCTGAACCTAATTTTATCCCGTCAACACAGTGCGTATATGCCGTGAAACACGGTGCCGTGAAACATTTTTGATATCCAGTCAATACTATTTTTGCATTTTACAACCATTTGTAGGTGTTGACGGGATAAATAAAATAGTAGGTTAGTGCCGTGAATGGGAACAAATATCTGGCGCGGCACGGAAACGGGATGTGCTCGGCAGAGCCTCGCCCATCCCGTTTCCTGAGCCTTGCCAGATATTTTTTCCCATTCACGGCACTAACCTACTATTCTCTATATACACATGAGTCGCCGACAAATGGATTTACTTAAACAGCAACAGTGGAACCACTCTAAGCCGGACACCATGGGATAATTTCTTCTTAAGACTGATTTGATGCATGGATATAACATATGTGAATATTGTCTTGTTACTGTATACTGTAGGGTACATTGAGTTGCCATCTCCGCCATATTTATATGTACAAGTCATCGTACAGTTTCACCACTTCGTGTGTTTGACACATACGGCAAATATTATGACAGTAAACCAAACAAAATTTGATGTAATACATCATTGACAGATGTGACAACGGCGTGCTATAAATATTATGCCAGCAAACTATACAAACAGACGAGATATCTGAGCATTTGTTCCATCAATCCCAAAATAAATGTTGATCTGTAAACGTTTCAATCTGATGCACAGCATATTGTTAGTGTATACGTTACACATAGGTGAAGCCATATTAACTCGCATAGTAGGTGAGTATACACCAGGGACAATACACTCAGGTAACTGCTTATATGTCACTGGATTTTATATCTAATAACAGAGTACAGTAGTCGGTATTTATGGTATGTGTTGTGTGGTTTGCCAGGTAAAAGTGATAGAGTTTGCGAATTTCTGTGTATGAGGCTATTTACAATGGTGGTCCATGTTCTTACAAATACAGGCACAAGTCTGTCCAGAAAACTGACTTATTTTACTGTTTGGTGTAATATAATTGATAGGAGTCCGTTCTCCTGGCTGTTCTACATGTGATTAACTACATTATATCATATGTTCTACTTCACAGTTTGCGTTTTATGTCGAACGCCAAAAGAGGTGATAGTCGTTGATGGCTAGAACACACAAACATGGCCGAGTTCGCCCCTCCATGTGCCGTATAGGATACAGTAACGAGTGGTCATACATATATTCTATTAACATTTACGAAGCAATTATTTTTTAATCAAAGGATGATCGGTAGCTTATGTCATCACAATCGCTAAGCATACTTATCTAGCTAAGTATACATTGAGGGAGTTATCATTAATTTTTCCCGATATGCATTATTTCATATAGAACTAACGACTGCATAATTATATTTGATGATTACACGCTTAAGTATGCAAAATTATAATACTGGATTTATTACATTATCACAGCCAAAATGGCTGTGATAATGTAATAAATTCAGTATAATAAAAATTAATAAATTTATCCTTGAATTGAAAATTACTCCGTCAAAGAGTACTTAGCAAGATAAGTATGCTTAGCAAGTTTGGTGAAATCGGCTACTGGTATAGAACGGTTCCTTCATGTGCCTTACTGGTATTGGTGCATGTATAGTGAAAATGCATAGGAAAATTGTCTCCTCTGTCCATCACAGTATGTATTTGAATATCTCGCCAGCATTTGTTTTGGAATTCGATCAAATAAAACGCGATTTGCTGAGCCAAATATGTACAGTCAATGTTCATGATCACGTTGTTACAACAACAACAACGTCGCCCACTCAAAAGTAAGTATTATATGTCAGAGACACGGAACTCGATTCTTCGCAAAAACGACATAAGTTTGGGCGAAAATACAGAGACCACCAAATGCAGCTTAAGAAGACGCGTTGATGCGCAATATTTTATCAAAATCCGTTACGTAATAAAGACACTATAACAGAATACGTACTTTGAGTCAGATGGATTCTGGAAATTTCAATACCTGTTGTTGTTGTTGTTGTTAGTACCACGTGATCATACACATTGACAGTGCAACAGTATGAAACAAAAAAACAACACATATTAAATATATGAGGAATAACATGAGGCAGAGTGCCATTAACGTTGAAGTTCGACAAGTTCAGAGTGTCCTATATTTATAAACGAGTTGTCTGTGACTTTAGGCGTCGTCACGTACGTACACTTCTTCATCGGTACAATAAAAATTGTGCCTAGTTTGCAAATTTTCACCATAATTGTCACACGCATATCCACCCACTCCCCCTCATAAAGTTGACGTCCAAAGGCAATAGAGGTACATAGAGATTTCTATGTTTGCGAGCCCCATAGCTCAACTCATAATGCATCCACACAGTGTGTTTCGCCTAAGGAGTCGTATTGTCATCAACGCAATGATTAGATTCGAACAAAAAAATGGTTATACGTTCCACAGATTGGTATACTTTTTTTTTTGTTGCGCACGTTATGGCCAGTGGCGTAGACAAGGGGATGTAAGGGGTGCGAACGCCAAATATTGGCCAGGCGTGTGTTACAAACTGCAGAGATTTGAAATGCAGAAATATTCGTAAGTGCAAAATTATGATAGTCTGTACATTTCACATTAACAATGTGTTCTTGTAAACAATTATTGGATTTACATTTATTGAGCATAAGCTGCATATGCAGCCTGTGCTCAATAAATGTAAATCCATCAAATTGAAATTTACAGACTATTCTAAATCTGCACTTACGAACATTTTCGTCGTACGAAGTGAAACGGGCCCCAGAAATTGAACGTATAAATATACAAATGTTGGAGGTGACATGTATGAGACAGGTCATGTGATGTTGTATGTGAGAAGATGCGCGACATCCAATACACATATTTACAAAATGTACTATATTCTCCGTACATGACATCGAATTGAATCATTTTTCGACGTCATTTACAAACAAATATCACAGTTTCTGTAAATATATTTTATAAAAAATAACACATGTTCTTAGGTACGAAATCACATGGCGTGTCTCATTTGAGACATGCATTGTTATGTTGTGCCTGAGAAGATGGCATATATACCATGAACAATATTTACAAAATGTATGACAGTTTCCGTAAACGACGTCGACAATTGTCGAAATGTTCAGAGCGGGGGGATAAAATATTAACCGTATTTGCTGTGAAACCCGAATCGCCCAGCTTCTTAGTTGCAAACTAGCATGGCTAGTTTCATGCGTGCGGTAATTATAGTTGTGATTGAATATTGTACCGTTTGGATGTCATTTCTATGGAAGCGTCCTGGTGCCAATTCTAAAATATATTAATCTCCGAATTAGGAGATACTAACTCCTAATTAGGAGATATTATCTCCTAATTAGGACTTAGTATCTCCTAATTAGGAGATAATAAGTCCTAATTAGGGGATATTAACTCTTAATTAGGATATAGAAAGTCCTAATTAGGAGATAATATCTCCTAATTAGGACTTAGGAGATACAATATTGTTTAGCATTGACACTGTTAGGAGATAGTAACTCCTAATAAGGACTTAAGATAGTAAGTCTAATTAGGAAATACTAACTCCTAATTAGGAGATTATATCTCATAATTAGGACTTAATATCTCCTAATTAGGAGTTAGTATATTTTAGCATTGGCACCAGGACCGTCCATACATTTGAGCGGTTCCAGGCAGACAGTAAAGTGTAGGTGCACGTTGCAGCTGTCATGTTTCATACAGTCCCAATGATCAGTGTACATGTATTATTTTGTGTAGACGATTGATATTGAAAACCAGGGGGCCGTTTCACGACTAAAATGTTCGTAAGTGCAAAATTATGATTGTCTGTAAATTTCACATTAGCAATGTTTTCTTGAAAACAATTATTGGATTTACATTTATTGAGCATAGGCTGCATATGCAGCCTATGCTCAATACATGTAAATCCATAAATTGAAATTTACAGACGATCTTAAGTTTGCACTTACGAACATTTTAGTCGTAAGAAGTTTAGTGAAACGGGCCCCAGGTCAGTGTATCTAGTTTATCCGGACTAGTTGCGAATGGTAACTCTTGCAATCTAAGAGTTACAGTTCGCAACTATATCCGGACAGGCTTGGAAATGTGTAGGAATTCCGAGGCTCGCAGATGAATTCTGTGCCGTTTAATCGTGTATGTGCTAGCGATTGATAGAGAACACTAGTCTAGTGTCATATTAACTTAAGCTTATAAGGCACGGCTAAGAAACTCCTACCGATTCTGAGCCGATTTTACAGAATACTACGGAGCCCCGCAGGGAACGTAGCATTCTATTTTTTTTATTAATTCGTTCCCACGAAATAACAATTCGTTCCCTCAATTTAACAATTCGTTCCCTTAATTAACGGAAAGGAATTTTTGATTCGTGGGAACGAATTGTTATATCGTGGGAACGAATTGTTAAATTGAAGGAACGAATTGTCATTTCGTGAGAACGACTTGTTAATTCGAGGGAACGAATTGTTATCTCGTGGGAACGAATTAATAAAAAAAATCCATGTCCCCTGCGGGGCTCCGTAGAATACCAGGCTAGTGTCAGTTGATCAAATGTATCAAAATATGCTAGAAACTCGTAGAAATCTCGCCGATGTATTCCTACGTTGACACATGTCCCATAGCTGTAGTATGGGTCATATAATAAACTAAATATACTCTTTTGAGTCGGTGTACACGACTTTTACGGACATTCGAAAAGTCCTATTCACCTCGGTATTCGGCCTCGGTTAAAGGTACATGACCACTCAGAAGGCACAAAGTGTTCTTTATAGGAATTAAATTATTGTATAATATGCATGTCTTTCGTATCTTGTTGAATTGGGTTAACGAGTCGAGTCCGAGACTGATATTCAGGGGATCGTTTGATTAAACTTCGTACAACTAAAATGTTCGTAAGTGCAAAATTATGATAGTCTGTAATGTAAATTTCATATTAACCACGTTTTCTTGTAAACAATTATTGGATTTACATGTATTGAGCATAGGTTGCATATGCAGCATATGTTCAATAAATGTAAATCCATAAATTAAATTTCGAGACGATCCTAATTTTGCACTTACGAACATTTAACGGCCACCAGGTGAATATCATGTATATCCACACTCATGTGACCCGATATTGGACAATCTCATTGGTTGAACTTGTCAGACATATTATTCTCGGGTTTAATGTACTGAACGATGGAAATGTTGTGTATCTCAGTGGTGCATACATTTGTAATGAGTCGCACAGGCATAAACGGGTGTGTCCTGACAGGAACCCTCACTGTGAGGGTTCCTGTCAGGACACAGCCGTTTATTGCTGAATATGTTATAGTTCACATATTGAATTTGTAATAAATTAGTTATTACAAAAGTCAATATGTGAACTATAACTTATTTGTTGCCTCGCCCCATCGCGGTCACGTGGAGCGATGCCCATACATGTGTTTTCAAATTACGATACTATTACGTGATTTGCCGTTTGACACTGAATCGATCGTACACATGTTGAGCGCCACAGGACATTGCGTCAACAAGGCGGGGCCTGTTGTTGTAAATATAAATTTTTAGTAATTGCAACATTTAATGATTAATTTAATAGATATATCGCCTTGATGTTGTGTTGACTTAAAACCCCATTCAATCAATCGCCCATACAGTACAGGTGCACTCCCATCCGTATATGGCCTTGCTGTTGAATTGACGTAAACACCCATTCAATCAATCCCCCATACAGACGCACTCCCGTCCGTACATGACATTGCTGTTGAATTGACGTAAAGTCCTATTCAATCCTTGCGATGAGTATGGGCTGTAGTTTGTCGTTTCGTCAGCAGAAACAGTAACTCTGTCTCTGAATGTGAGCTGATGAACATGTGTAGACCACATACTTCTGTTATTATTGAATGGACGTAAAACCCCAATATATCAATCATATTTCTCGGGTTGCTTACGCTTATCTGGCACTCTTTAGTTAAAACACTCAGTACCAACGATAGCCACTATTCTGGCTTACTCGATACAGTGGAACCTCTTTAAACCGGACACCCTGGGAGTCTCGGAGTCTCACAGGGTGTCCGGTTTAGAGAGATCCCACTATAAAACAGACAGACAACTAAGATCGCAAAGAGACATACAGTGGGGTCAGGAATTGACCCCATGTTCAGTTTGGTTTCATTGTTATTGGACAATGGCCTACAAGAATGACGTTATGACAGTTTGACCAGCATATAACCAGATCCATCTATGCACCTGACAGCTCTGATAAGTGTCTACTCTGTTGCCCGTCTGATTTAGCATTATATATAAGTATTATCGGGGGAAACATAGATTGTAACCTTACGATGTAAATATAAATAAATGTATATACAGACTGGTATCAAATTGCACAGTATGTCCATTTTGTCACCCACTGTCGCATTTCATTATATCAGCGGTCTAATAAACTGGAGTTCTAAGTAGTCTGTTGAACTATTACGTGTAATAATCGTATTATGCATACATTTCGGAAGTTCTACTGATACGTCATATACCCACGTGACCGCAAAGGGAAATAACTGGTAAGCAAAATAAGGGGAAGTTAGTAATGCAGTGACGGCTGGAAAAACTGGTTGTCCGGAATATGAAATCCGTAAAAGAACGGCACATACTGGTCGGATTACTGTAAAATTTGTTTTATTTGATATATAAATGAAAAGTCATGCAGAGCATGATGTTATTAGCCGATCAAATCAGGGTTCAATATATGTCCGCATTTTAGTAGTTACTGAGTCTCGGGGGGGGGGGGGGGGGGGGGGTGGGGTGGGGAATGAATGAGCGAGTGAGTATTGGTGTTTAACGGCCTATCAACAGCTAAGGTCATTTAAGGTCGGGCCAACGGGTTGTTCTATCCCGCATTAAACGGGTCCACGATGAGGAAAATTCCCAAAATCAGAACTCAATATTTCCATGCCACACCAGTCACTTTAGTAGCTCGGCCCCAAAGTAATATGATTTGCCATAAGCTTATTACTTCTTAATGGAGATAACAGGTTAACGTTGTCACTTGTTTATCCCTTGTTTATCGATTTAAATGGTTTAAATCGACTCGAAGCTTACGTTCAACAGGCCGTACAAACTCGATTGAACTGCACGCCTTCCAATGATTTAAATACGCAGCGCGTTTAAATAGTCAATTACGTTTTTTTAATGTGCGCACTGGTCATTTAAAAAGGGGCCCATCCGTGATTTTTTGCGCGATGTCGGGCGCAAGACAATCAATAATTTGCGGCATTGACAATAATTAAGGGGGATTGCCGCAATCGCGCGTGCTGGATGCATCTCTGCCATCCCTGCATGATATGTAAACAAATCAAAGTTCGCTATGAAGGACAATTTTTCGTTTTGATTGGTGGAAAATTTTGTGAATATTAACTAGCGTCAAATGACGCGCATACGCGATCCAATGGGATAAACCCGAGTCGGAGGAGATTTTGAGCAGAGGTCGATTATAAATTAGACGAATAAACACATTTTACGCGATTATACGTGGCTGAAACTTGTTCTGTTTAATAAATAAAAACTTTAAATTAGCCCAATAATCGGCGTATGTTGGCGTATATGGCCATTAGAGCCAACTATGGACTTCAACAACAACAACTTCCGGGTTCAATCTCTTCCGGCGTTCAGCTCATTACGTATTCAAAATTGTGTTATTTGGCTATATTTAAAGTTTTAAACGGAGATAATTGCCAAAAATGCAAACTTTATCGGTTGATGCAATTTGGAAGTGATACAGCAAAATTCGCGTTCGTAGATTACCGAATAGCGGAGAAAAGGGTTGCTACACACTTTTTCAGAATTCGATGAATGACCAATATATTAGCCGATCTATAAATAGATCGGCTAATAATGATGAATACATAAGCGTATCGCGAAAACAGAAGCTGCCCAGTCAGCACACATATAACGGGCCGTTGGAAGCACTAGATGGGCATAGCGGCATAGCGGCATAGCGGCATAGCGGCATAGCGGCATAGCGGCATAGCGGCATAGCGGCATAGCGGCACACTGACGGCCCACCAGCGGCCCGCCGTCGATGCGCTTCCATAAATATAATATAAAATTGTATATTTTGTTTCTCTTTCAATCATTTAATGACACAGTTATTGTTTGAAAACGATTTTCTTGCTTATAATATACATTTTTTTATCTTTTTATTTTATACAGCGACCCGCTAGTGGGACACTATGCACTGGATTGTCTTCCTAATTTTGTAGAATGATCGATTATCTACCTTGAAAAGAAAATATTATACATGAAAACACATCTTAGTATTTCATTAGAATTGTCTCCAAGGAGACAATTCTAATGAAATGCCAAGACATGTTTTCATGTATTATTTCTTGTGTGTGTGTGTTTATTTTTAATACGATGCTAAATTAAATTTATATGTTAATAAAGTAGTTCCATTTAACAAATAATTACTGATTTTTATTTGTATCTACAATGGAAACTATCGTGTGATTTAAAAAACGCGACGCATGCGCAGAACTTGAAAAGTCGCGGTGGATTTGAACTCGAGAAAGGCAATGTAAACAATAAATCACAAATTACTGACAAAATAAGAGAAACTCTAAAGTTTGGGTAAGATCTGCTGTGAATTGCTGTTTCTAATGCGTTTTCAGGGAACAACAGTGTAGCGATGCACGGCTCAGAAAAACAATTACTAAAGAATTAACAGTTGTCATCAGATTTCGTGACCAGACATGCAATCTAGTAATTTTAAATTCGAATTGAACATGCCACATAGATCTAATATTTAAATGACTTACGTTACTTAACTTAAGTGAATTTCAACTTAGACAGCTGTTGTCAGAAACCTTTGTCAATTTGATCGTTCCGGAAGATGCAACATGTCTGTTCTGACGATTTACTGTCCACACGGCAGAGCGGCCCACTGACTGCCCACCAGCGGCCCGCCATCTATGTATTATATTGTAATGCTCAGGGCAAATAGATAACAATAGTCTCAAGTCTAAAGACAGACTTACCAGTACGGCAGTACTGACATGTGTTTTCGTGGGTGAAACATTCCATTGGAATACTCCTGTTAACTCCATTTGGTAGAATGCCATATCACTGCACATTGATCTATCTAATTATTTTCATGCTTAAAATGCTAAGATGCATATTATAACTTGTCTGTTATACACTGTATCCTTCATAATGTGCCAGTTGTTTAGCACATGTCTTCAGGAAGTCAGCATCCCTGTTTACTTCCTGTTGGACCAGACTGTTGCATTGTGGGTAAAAGTGCCTAGTAACGTAAATAAGCAGTTACATTGCGTTCTATCTGCTAAACTTAACTTTTAACTAATTAGTATTTATCTACTGGTCCAAAAATAGTAAGTAACTTGTAGATTTATGACAAGTCTTTATTGTCCGAAGATGTTTTGGGTGTATTCCATTCAACTTTATGGAGTATTTCCATACTTTATCTGAGTCTTGACGGTAACCAAGCAAGTGTCAGTGTCTTGACGTCATATCTGTCACACATAATCTGGGGTGAATCACCCGAAGTTTTGGGCGAGTTAACCCTCGCCCAGATTTACGGATGAGATCACCCCATATTGTGGTTGATATTGCAGGGTACTATAAAAGACCCCCGTTTTTCTGCTCTGGAGCTCAGTCAGTTCTAAAACTTCCAAGACCACGCTGTCACTCTATCTCTGACACTTCCTCGGAAACTGCCAATTGTTTAACCAAACCATTTGAATAGTAAGTAAGCCTGCTCTTATTTAAAATACAGTGAGATTGTATAACTGTTGAACTGCCCACTGTTGTCTTTTAACCCCAGTCATTTAACTCATAACAACAAATCACGCCCTCAGTCCTGTATAGACTCACTCCAAAAGCCTGAGCATAACAATATTACAACTGCTGACATTCCTGTAGCCTATTTCATCAACATTGCAAAGTATACTTTAGTAGCAAAGTATACTTTGAGGGAGAAATTTTTAATTTTATGATAAATTTATTATTTATTATTATGCTGAATTTATTACATTATCACAGCCAATTTGGCTGTGATAATGTAATAAATTCAGTATAATGATTCTGCATACTTTTAATCATGAAATATATGCATTTTTTAGTTCTATATGAAATAATGCATTTCAGGAAAAATAAATGATTACTCCCTCAAAGTATACTTTGCTAGTAAAGTATACTTTGCAATGTTGATGAAATAAGCTACAGCACATCAGCACAGTGGGATTAGAATCTAATAAGTTTGATGATATTCCCAAATTCACAGCATTAAACGGAGGTAAAACTCTACTTTACTACGGTGGCACAGAGAGGACATGGACTTATATGTTTTGTTTTGCGTTCGCACGCGATAAGTTTCATGCAAAACGGTTCCACCTGCACACGCAATAGGTTTTGCGTGCGAACGATTTGATAGGTTTTGCATGCGCACGTGATAGATTTCACGCAAAACAGTTCCGCGTGCGCACGCGATACGCTTTGCGTGCTGATGCGCTATAGGTTTTGCATGCGCATGTGATAGGTTTCACGCAAAAGTTCTGCGTGCGCACGCATGGACATCGAAAAGAAACTATATCACGTGCGAACGCATAACTTATACCGTGCGCACGCAAAACCTGCACCGTAAGAACCAGTAGAATGACGGGGGTAATTAACGGACCAGGGGCCCGTTTCACTAACGAACTAAGCAAGTACTTTTGTCATAAGTTATAACTTAAGTCCGGAGTACGTGCTTAGTCCGTTTCACAAAACATCTTAGCAAGAACGACAATCGACATTTACTATGAAAAACTAAGACAGGTAGCTAGCAGTCTTAAGTTATAACTTAAATATTTAAGTCGGAACTTATGAAATAAACAAAGATGGATGCCCCCATGTGAGCCGAGGTGGAGAAAACAATTCACTGACAGCAGGTAAATGTTCACTTCATACGTACTATTTTAGCAATTAATCTGCCATATAAACCATATATGCTTACATATAGATAGCCACACTTGTGCTAGTTACCCGTGTATTGCTATTTGTGATGTAGGTCATGTCGTTACCAGTATTCGTTATGCCCAGTTATCGACAACATTTACAACCACTGTAGATCCAGATGAGCCGGCTCGTAACAAACCATCTGTATGCTGTACATGTATGTCTGTTTGTCGGTCGGTGTAGGTTTGTCAGTGTCGGTCGGTCAGTCGGTCGGTCGGTCGGTGTCGGTATGTCGGTGTCGGTCAGTTGGTTTCGCACGTTCGGTGTTAGTCGGTCGGTTGGTGTCGGTCGGACGATGTCAGTCGGTGTTGGTCGGTGTCAATCGGTGTCAGTCGGTCGTTGTCGGTCGGTCGGTCGGTCCGGGTCGGTCGGTGTCGGTCGTTGTCGGTCGATTGGTGTCGGTGTCGGTCGGACGGTGTCAGTCGGTGTTGGTCGGTGTCAATCGGTGTCAGTCGGTCGTTGTCGGTCGGTCGGTCGGTCCGGGTCGGTCGGTGTCGGTCGTTGTCGGTCGATTGGTGTCGGTCGGTCGGTGTAGGTATGTCGGTCGGTCGGTCGGTCGGTCGGTCGGTGTCGGTCGGTCAGTGTCGGTTGGTCGGTTGGTGTCGATCGGTGTAAGTTTGTTGGTGTCAGTCAGTGTCAATCGGTGTCAATCGGTGTCGGTCGGTGTCTATCAGTGTCAATCGGTGTCGGTCGGTGTCGGTCAGTGTCTATCAGTGTGAATCGGTGTCGGTCAGTGTGAATCGGTGTCGGTCGGTGTCGGTCGGTGTCGGCCAGTGTCTATCAGTGTGAATCGGTGTTGGTCGGTGTTGGTTGGTGTCTATCAGTGTCTATCAGTGTCAATCGGTGTCGGTCAGTGTCAATCGGTGTCGGTTGTTGTCGGTGTGAGTTGGTCGGTCGGTGTTTGTCGGTCTCTTGGTGTCGGTGTCGGTTGGTGTCGGTCGGTGTAGGACGGTGTTGGTTGGTCCTGCCCTGCCCTGTCCTGCCCTGCCCTGCCCTGCCCTGCCCTGCCCTGCCCTGCCCTGCCCTGCCCTGCCCTGCCCTGCCCTGCCCTGCCCTGCCCTGCCCTGCCCTGCCCTGCCCTGCCCTGCCCTGCCCTGCCCTGCCCTGCCCTGCCCTGCTGCCCTGCCCTGCCCTGCCCTGCCCTGCCCTGCCCTCGTCCGGCCCTCGTCCGGGCACATGTTTGGGATCTTAGGTGGTTGGAGGTGTCGCCTAAGACAAAGAAAAACAATGCAACATATTCCGTAACCGAAGCCTTTTGTGTCTTAAGTGGTCATTCTTTTCTTTAAAAACGATGAATATACCACCTAATGGTGTGTTATGTATGAACGTCCGTCCGTCCATCTGTCTGATTGACTATCCGACTATTGTTTGTTCTTTCTTTACAGAACATACAAACGATGGCAGCTGCATTTGCTATAATCCAGGCGCGTAATTTACGACGGGAACGAGTCTTTAGGACCGAACCAATCCCCTAGACTTCATGGATAACGAGGACCAAATATCGAAATTCAGGCTGTCTCGTGATTTTTTTCTACAAGTATGCGACATTGCACATGCTGACATTATACGGTCAAACCTGTAACAAACAAAATGGTTACAATTGCTATATCATTGAAGTAGAAAACCTAGGTCAATGTCACATGCTATATGTCCGTTCCTTATTACAGGATCTAGTGGCAGTACTTTCAGTACTTTGATTTGAATAATATTACTCTCTCTCTGCTTCAGAAGCTATTTATGTGAATAATGCATGTGCTTAGTCTAATGTACACTAAAACTGGAGAGTTCAAACTGATATGCAACGGCGATCAAGTTTTGCGTTGTTCGAACAGGCACTTTGTGGTATGAACGACAAAAAGCCTTTCTTAAATCATACCCAATTTTACTCTGATATTAAATATCTACACACTAGGACACTTTTCAACCAACGGAAGTGAATTAATTACCTTGGATCCGGCTGGCTAATTCAGTAATTGTAACGCGCGCGAAGGCCGGGACCAGCAGGGTCCCGGCCTTCTCGCGCGTTACAATTATTGAATCAGCGAGCCGGGCTCAAGTACACTAGTACAACTTTCGTTGGTTGAACAGATGGCGAGTGTCCAACCTTCTAGACATTCAATATCAGAGTAAAAACCAATGGCATGATATAAAAAGAGCCTTTTGTCGTCCATACCACAAAGTGCCTGTCAGCGTGCGCAGTAACAGCGTCACTTTGGCAGCAAACACACTCAATGGATCGTCATGTGACGTTATATCCTTTATCTATTTGAATCGGCATGATCCATAATTGGCATCTGGCCTGAATATACACGAGGGGTCTGTTGACGGACTATGTGATTTTATGTTTTGCTGTTGTGTGGTGGACGCTATAATATAAATCCCTAGATACGTTGCACTTTCAGTCCTGAACGGATTTTATAATTCGCCCTATTTGTGTAAGCCAATCGCCCCACTTACGTCACATATTGCACAATACGTTACATATTGCCATATTTAATTACATTATACGGAGCCCCGCAGGGGACATGGATTTTTTTTATTAATTCGTTCGCACGAAATAACAATTCGTTCCCTCAATTTAACAATTCGTTCCCTCGAATTAACAATTCGTTTCCACGATATAGCAATTCGTTCCCCGCATTAACAATTCGTTCCCACGAAATGACAATTCGTTCCCTCAATTTAACAATTCGTTCCATCGAATTAATAATTCGTTCCCACGATATAACAATTCGTTCCCACGAATTAACAATTCGTTCCCGTGGGAACGAATTGTTTTTTCGTGGGAACGAATTGTTAAATTGAGGGAACGAATAGTTAATTCGTGGGAACGAATAGTTAATTCGTGGGAATGATTAATGAACGAATAGTTCATTCGTGGGAACGAATAGTTAATTCGTGGGAATGAATTGTTAATTCGTGGGATTGAGGGAACGAATTGTTAATTCGTGGGAATGAATTGTTAATTCGTGGGAACGAATTGTTAAATTGAGGGAACGAATTGTTATTTCGTGGGAACGAATTAATAAAAGAAAAGAATGCTACGTACCCTACGGGGATCCGTAACATTACTACATGTTCGACGGGAAATGCAAAATCTATACTCAGATGAAAGATTGCATTATAAACCTGGGGCTAAGTATAAGTATGTTATTGTTCACATATTGGATATTTAAGGAATTAAATGCTGCGGTCGCTATCGCTCCCTCGCATTTAATCCCTTAAACATCCAATATGTGAACAATAACTTATACGTATTAACTATAGACAGAACATTCGGGCTATAATTATGTCTGCATATTACCTTGCTATTGAACGGACGTAAAACCGCAATCAATCAATGAAGCAGTGGTATTCCGTCTTACTTACTATTTGCTAGACTATGTTTAATGCGCTATTAGTAGGAGCGCCACTTTGGGCGGGAAATATACAGATGACGTCACGCTTACTAATGTGACGTCATGTTCATTTATCTATTCGAATCGGTATGATCTGTCCCATTGACATTTCACCTGAATGTACATGGTTATGTTGTCTGTTGACGAACTCAATGTGCATGATCACGTGGTTACTACAACAACAACACTGTCTGAAAGTGATGAAAGCGCGCTCACTCCACAGTAAATATTGTTGATATTTTCATTAATATGCAACGGATTTTGATGACCTATATTTGGTGGTCTCGGGACTTCGGTAAATACTTATGTCGTTTTTTGCGAAGAAGCTATTTCCGTGCCAGTATTGACAGTAAAACACGTAAATCTATTCTTCGCAAACGCGATAGATGTTGGGGCCAAAGTACCGACACCGCCAAATGCAGATTAACAAGACGACTTTGATGCGCCATATTTCATTAAATCTGTTACATAAAAAGGACAATATAACAGAATACGTACCTTGAATCGGAGGCGCTGCTGGAAGTTTCTGTACTTGTTGTTGTTGTTGTAACCACGTGATCATGCACCTTGTAACTATAAGATTGTATAGTTTGGTAAACGCTATATTACGGAGCCCCACAGGGACGTAGAATTATTTTGTTTTATTAATTCGTACCCACGAAATAATAATTCGTTCCCTCAATTTAACAATTAGTTCACACGAATTAACAATTCGTTCCCTCAATTTAACAAGTCGTTCCCACGAAATAACAATTCGTTCCAATAGGAACGAATTCTTTATTCGTGGGAACAAATTGTTATATCGTGGGAACGAATTGTTAATTCGTGGGAACGAATTGTTAATTCGAAGAAACGTAAATTGAGGGAACGAATTGTTATATCGTGGGAACGAATTAATACAAAATAATCCATGTCCCCTGCGGGGCTCCATACTATATAGCACCGCATATACGTCGTACGGTTTGTTACACGCGTTTTATAAAACGCAATAATTCCAGCACAAAAATATTTACACAATTCCCTAACATTTGATTGGCCCGTAGCAAATCTCTGTCCAAAATTGATATCCCAGTAAACTCCCACGCCGAACTACTTTCCGTAACCGTGAGGCGCCGTTAAAATAATTCTTAAGAAAACGAAAAATAAACACATTTTCTTGATGAATTTATTTCAAATGCTGGAATTATAAGGAATGAATGGCCTTTTTGTGAAATTTATCGGGGATATAAACTTGGAAAAGTCGCGGGAATACTGGACGAGGCCTTAAGAAATTACAATTTTGGAAAAAAAAAATTGTTTTCGATAATTGTATTTTTTTATCGCTTCGTCCAGTATTCTCGCGACTTTTCCAAGTTTATATCCCCGATAAATTCCACTAAAAAGCCATTCATTCCTATAGTCCATCGATACACACCGTGCGTGCGTGCGTGCTGCGTGCGTGCGTGCGTGCGTGCGTGCGTGCGTGCGTGCGTCCGTCCGTCCGTCCGTCCGTCCGTCCTTAACATCAGAACCGTCCGTCCGTCCTTAACATCAGATAAATATGTTACAACTACATATTTAGGGGTACATGGGCCCACGCGGGGGTATTCCGTAAGCCTCGCTTACTGACAAATCTATTTTTATGCCCCCGCCACAGAATGGTGAGGGGGGCATATAATGTTACCGGCGTCCGTACGTACGTACGTCCGTCCTGAAACCTGAACACTCGGGTAAATGGCTTATAATTTCTGTTTCCTTGCTCGGACCTGCTTCACATTTCACACACGCATTGTCCAATGGTCCTCTACCGCCCTGTGACAAATCCACATTCGTCCCGCCCCCGCCAAGCCCAGGGTCAAGGTCATGTTTTCAAATGTGCCCTCGGTTATTTTGCTGCCAGCAGGGGCATTCGTGTGCCGACAGGCCACATTTCTAATATTGTTTATAGAAATTAAAAAATAAATCATTTTTATTGACAAAATTCATGAACATCTGACAAAAAGATATTTTTTTTTGTGAGAAATTGTATTGAAATCAACAATAAAATGATGGTGTTTGTTTGTAAATGTAAACTAGTGTTCAATCCAAGTGTTTATACAGTTAGATGCTGTCTTTATTTATTTTTTGAACAATATAAAATTCCAATGAACAAAAGCAGCCCTCACGACCCGACTTGATTGGGTGGGTGACTAAAACCGTACTAGCTACATACCTGAAACTTGGTATGTAGCTTCTTTATGCTGAGTAGATGCGCAACGTTTATTTAAACCCCGGGTCATGGTTTATCTCTCCCTTTTCGACTTAGAATTTCACCATTTTACCACTTCTAAATCGTAATAGCTGGAGGCTTGATGCTTGGTATGTTTGTTTGTTTGTTGGTGTTTAACGGCCTATCAACAGCTAAGGTCATGTAAGGCCGGGAAAACGTGTTTGATCCTGTTTTAACCTGCTGCATTGGGGGGGGGGGGGGGGGTGGGGGGGTCCCAAAATCAGAACAGAATATTTACATCGAGAAAAAATATATTCAGCCCTGAAATTAGAATAACCTGACCTGGTGCCAGGTCCATTCCACACCAAGTCACTTGGTCCCTTCCCCTAAAATAGGATTACGAATAATCGTAATACTCACATAAGGGGTATGTATAACCAGATTCAACTTTCACATGCAAAATGCCAAAGACGTATGTGATGGCCAAACCAGGGGGCCGTTTCACTAAACTTCGTACGACTAAAATGTTCGTAAGTGCAAAATTATGATAGTCTGTAAATTTCACATTAACAATGTTTTCTTGTAAATAATTAATGCTCAATAAATGTAAATCCATCAATTGAAATTTACAGACGATCTTAAATTTACTGTGGAGTGAGCGCGCTTTCATCACTTTCAGACAGTGTTGTTGTTGTAGCAACCACGTGATCATGCACATTGAGTTCGTCAACAGACAACATAGCCGTGTACATTCAGACGATCTTAAACATTTTAGTCGTAAGAAGTTTAGTGAAACGGCCCCCAGGCCTCCATTCGGAAGTCCGGTAAGGATGAACCCCGATCGTTAAATTACCCATCGCGTGCTCCCATCTGCCACCCACTGCTTGATATGTAGCTTCTTTGTAGATGCACAAAGTGAATTTATATTTTTGCTTTGACACTGAGCCATGGATTACTCCCCCCCCCCCCCTTTTGGACTTCGAATGTTGCCTAGTTTACTATCACAGCCATATGTGGGGCATCCGTGTTCTATGAACACATTTTCTAGATTAATTATTTATACTAATTAAATGCGTCACTTGAACAAATAATAGGTTCGACATAGTATAAAGTATGATCATTGCACATCAAACAATACATACAGAGAATAAATAGTAATGTCCGTTAACATTTTAAGGAAACACGGTTTTCGCCCTTGATATCAGTGTGGATATTTACGTTTGATATAAAATGTATAATGATGCCTACCAATAGGTGGGGTAATGGTGAATGAATGTTTATTTTGCCAGAACATGTCTCAGACGATGTTTCTGATATAATGAACATGTTGTGCCTACTGAGAGGGCATGCATGGCAAGCCAAATGCACAATAATTCCTTAGACCATGGTTTGGAGCTTAAACCCTAGTTTAGGCTCCTCAAACCATAGTTTGGGCTCGCCAAATGCACAATAATTCATTAAACCCCAGTTTGAGAGTGTAAACCATGGTTTGGGCGCTCCAACTCCAGTTTGAGCAATTATTGTGCATTTGGCCAGAAACTGCCGTTTGAGGACGTAATCCAATAACAAGCCTAAACCCTAGTTTGGACCCAAACCACAGTTTAAGAACATTACAGGAGTGATGGTTAAATATTGATATTTATTAAACGAGTCTCCTGGGGCCCGTTTCACTAAACTTCTTACGACTAAAATGTTCGTAAGTGCAAAATTATGATAGTCTGTAAACTTCACATTAACAATGTTTTATTGTAAACAATGACTGGATTTACATTTATTGAGCATAGGCTGCATATGCAGCCTATGCTCAATAAATGTAAATCCATAAATTGAAATTTACAGACGATCTTAAATTTGAACATTTTAGTCGTAATAAGTTTAGTGAAACGGGCCCCTGATGTTGAGTTTCGTATGTATATACAGCAAGTTTATTAAATATATTAATATATTAAATCAGCGCAACTTATTTTATTTAGTGCATAAGTCCATCATCATGCATGTAGGCTGCACTGATCTCTTTTTTCTCAGGGGCATGATTCGTGTATGTACATGTATTACCCGTCTGTACTATGAATATAAACACTGGTATTACAGGCTGGCTGTGAAAGACCATCGTATGCAATAAAGAGAATACGTACGGCGCAGGGGACGTATAATTCTTTTTTTTATTAATTCCTGTGGGAACGAATTGTTATTCCGTGGGAACGAATTGTTAATTCGATGGAACGATTGTTAAATTGAGGGAGCGATTTGTTAATTCGAGGGAACGAATTGTTAAATTGAGGGAACGAATTGTCATTTCGTGGGAACGAATTGTTAATATGAAAAGTCATGATGTTATTAGCCGATCAAATCAGGGTAAAGTGCATCGAACATATGTAGGTGTCTCTGGTAACATTGTCAATGGTAAAATATTTTCGACCACAGTTCTGTACACAGCGTTGACATTTTTCTCGATGTTGTGCAGGTTTTGGAAAACCCGTTCCCAAATCCATCCAATAAAGTATTTGTCTTCACCGGGTTTCAGTGTTCGTGAATCGCCATAGCAGCAATGTTTTGTTGTCACCATTATGTTGCGAAATATTCCAGCGTAAAACCTGTACTGTATGCTCTATTTATCTACAGATTACACTCCGCAATACACAAAGTTGTAGTCACTTGTGTTTGTCCGAATTATGTGGCAGCACGCGAGTGGGCGGAGCCACCGGAGCTACCGGTTACAGTGCCATCTAAAAATAGACGCAAACTCCTATTCGTACAAATTACCGAACTCTTGTAGTTATTTTTTAAACGTTTATTTATAGCCAAATTACCGAACTCTTGTAGTTAAAACGTTTATTTATAGCCAAATTGTGTTATTTCGCTATATTTAAAGTTTTAAACAGAGATAATGGCCAAAAAATGAAAAATTATTCGGTTGATGCAGTTTGGAAGTGATACAACAAATTACGCGTTTGTAGATTACCGAATATAGGAGAAAAGGGTGGTTACAAACTTTTACACAAACCAATGGATAACCAATATATAGCAGATCTATAAATATATCGGCTGATAAGGAACGAATTAATTAAACAAATCCATGTCCCCGACGGGTCTCCGTAAATACGATACTAGTATTTTTATATCAAGTTAATCATGCAAGGCGAGGAAGCACGCAGAAATTCCGAGGTTTACCGGTGAATTTCTACTGTTTCCGAGCCGAGCCAAGCTGAATCGAGCCGAGCCGAGCCGAGCCTAGCCGAGCCTGATAAACCTGATATCAAAGGACTAGCCTGGTATATTTATCAGGTAATGTTTTATGCTAGCCGATAATCAACTTGGCCGAATACGTACTGACTGATAACATAATGTCATACATGTATCATACTTTGACTTGATACGAATATCCGGGTTACAACGAATTGAAAACTGAAGTTTCATTAGTCGAAAGGCGTCATATGACGTTACTGAATGACGTCAGTGTAGTGAAGCATCGTAAACAAGTCCGTGTTATTTTCAACGAAAACTGTTTAATATTTGACAATCGGCTAGCATGCATAAAACGTTACCTAATAAATAGAATACCAGCATAGCGTCTGTTGATATCAAGGTTATCAGGCTCGGCTAGGAATTCCTGGTCATTTTCGAGCATAAAACGTTACCTGAGAAATAGAATACCAAGTTACTGTCGCTTGATATCAAGTTTATCAGGCTCGGCTCGGAAACGGTAGGAATTCCTCGGTAAACCTCGGAATTCCTACGCGTTTCCTAGCCTTGCCTGATAAACTTGATATCAAAGACACTAGCCTGGTATTGTCTATGTAACATGGTCTTAGTTGAAAATAACACGGACGTGTTTACGCTACGACATTACTGACGTCAGTTGATGACGTCATAAGACGTCGCTCAACCAATGAACGTCGATGTAACCCGGATATGCGAAGCTAGTCCATGCAGGATACGACATAGAGAATATCAGGCTACTGTATTTTGATATCAAGTTTATCAGACAAGGCTAGGAAACGCGTAGGAATTCCGAGGCTTGACATATGACAGATGACGTCATTATCTATGGACAGAACGCGGACTTGTTTACGTTGCGTCATTACACTGACGTCATCCGACCAATGGAACGCCAGTTTTCACTTGTAACCCGGATGTTTGTATCAGGTCAATGTCTGATACAACACTATGTTATCAGTCAGTACGTCATCGGTCAATACAGGGCAGGTTACCTGATACAATGTGTTATCAGTCAGCGTGCACTGGGTCATTGCATACCGAGTCGCCTGATAAACGCATGTATAACAGGCACGTGTTCGTATACGCACGATGACAATGCACGGGATTTGACAGATAAAAACACTGTATACGTATATCTGTTTATACATATGTACAGCTATTCAACCTGAATGATAACTCCCAAAATAGATACGCACATGAAAGGTCAAACTGACAGGTCACATTGGATCGCACACTGACAGGTCACATTGGAACAACGATACTCAAAATCGAACAAACATGTTGCACTATACTACAATCATGATGACGTAATCAAATGTAAATGTTAAATGTATCAATATCTTCACCACCGCACAGACTCGTACGTAGGAATACATTTAGGGGGTGGGGTGCGTTATCGACGGCACGAAGGGCCAAACATTTGTTTTGCACATCCACGGACAGACCTCGGCAAATTAACCATTTCACTCCTAAGTAACTTGAATGGATTTTGGATGTGTTAATTTTGCAAACAATCCAATCATCACATGATTTTCAGACCAGTCCATTTATGAACATTTTTGTTCTATCAAAATTATGAAACTTACTTGCAAAAAGTGCAGATCCTGATGAGACGGCTCGTCACGAGCCGGCCCATCTGGATCTACATTTTTTTCCAATACCACGAAACATGTCGCACCCCCTATGCGTACGGGCCAGCCGCCTGTGCTAATCTTATCAATAGTTGTCAATTATTGTCATTCAAAATGCTTGAATATTGCAGCACAGCTCAGGCTCAGCCAATCAACCTGATTGATTACAATTTGAGATTGCCAATAGATGTTCAGAAACGTCGACACCTGAGTAAGAATAACGCGAGCGATTGTGTACGACTGTGTTTCCCATCAAAATGCGTCGCTGCTGTAAAACGATTCCATTTTGGTAGTTTCAGACCTGTAGATTTTGGACAAACTTGGACGTCCTGTGGTTTTGCATTGAATGGTGTTCATTACCTCTCGTCGAAACCTGTCACCCGCGATGCAATAAATGTAGAAGTTCATGAAGAAATGAGTGAGTCCAACGTTATAAATAATGGTGCGAGCTTCGTAGTAACTCAGATGCGCTTGCCAGACCGAATCCGTGTCGATATTATGAGATGAATTACCAGGCGGGAAGCTATCGTTTAGCGCGTAAACAATGCTAACCGGAAGTGTGGTTAAAATCAGGAACGAGGACACCGCGAGGAGCATTGTGGTAGTTGCGTTCGTTCGGAACAGCGCTCTGTTCAATTTCATGGCGATCTTTCTCGACTTACGTATTTCCACTATTACCAAAATGTTTAAAATCAGGATTATGAGCGGAACGCCAAGAAATAACGTCATTTCCGTTACCCATGTCCAAGTCTCGCGGAAAGTGGAAGTCTCGTGGCGCCACAAGCACTCGCCAAGTTCACGGTCATATGTCCAAAAATAGCCCTGCACGCCACACAGACCCAGTGAAAATGATCCCAGACAGCAGATGATGAAAATTGAGCGACCCACTGTGCAGTATATCCGCCTTTTTAAAGGGAATTTTATTGCGATATATCGCTCGGTCGTAAACGCCAAGGTCAGCAACGGTGACGTATATTGTGATGTCAGATACAGTATAGTAAATGCCTCACAGATAATGGGGAAACTCAACACATTCCGGTTCCATTCCGTTTGTAGTATGTAAGGTAAATCCAGAGTCAAGAACAACAGATCCGAGAGCGCAAGCGCAGCAAGGTAACATCCGGAACTCTGAAGCATCGGTTTCCGGATCCAGACAAAGAACGCGAGCAGGTTGCCAGGGTAACCGAACATGTACATGATGATGCGCATGTACTTGGAGGAGGAGTTAATTCCCGGCAAGTATTTCTCGTAGATCGAGCTGTCCATGTCGGCGTAGAGAGGCGTCGTTTCATTGGTGGAGTCCTGAGTGACGACAATCGTGGAGTATGACGTATTCGCTGCCATCTGAAAATAGATTGATTGGTCGGTTAGTTGATTGGCTGATTGCATGCATAATATGATTGGTTGAATGAATGATTGGCAGATTGCATGGCATGGTTGATTGATTGATTTATTAATTACTTATATTATGAGCGGAACGCCGAGAAATAACATCATTTCCGTTACCCATGTCCAAGTCTCGCGGAAATTAATAAAATGTATTGATTCATTTTTTGTTTACTTGATTGGCTTATTACATGTCATGGCATGTTTGATTGATGATTGATTGATTGATTGATTGATTGATTGATTGATTGATTGATTGATTGATTGATTGACAAATTCATGACATGGTTTATTGATTGCTTGATTGATTAATTAATTTATCGATCAATTGATTGATATAATGATTGATATATTGATTGATATACTGATTGCTTAACTGGATATGAATTTAACTGGGATTTTAAACGTTTTTGAGCACATTCGCAATGTAATGCTGAGCTCAGACTCGGCCGATCAAACTACTTTGTTCAGTATTCAAATTGTGTGTAAATGCATGGACATACATTTGTTTAGTTGTATTGAATCTTTTCATCAACATGGCTGTAAACAAATAAAGAAAATTACTGAACGGTTGTACTGACAATTCAAATACAAACGTCGAATGTAAAATCCAAATGCGCATCGCTATACTACGGAGCCCAACAGGGGACATGGATATTTTTTATTAATTCGTTCCCACGAAATTACAACTCGTTCCCTCAATGTATCAATTCGTTCCTCGAATTAACAATTCGTTCACACGATATAACAATTATTTCCCTCGAATTAACAATTCGTTCCCTCGAATTAACAATTCGTTCCCACGATATAACAATTCCTTCCCTCGAATTAACAATTCATTCCCACGATAAAACAATTCATTCCCACGATATAACAATCCGTTCCCACGGGAACGGATTGTTATATCGTGGGAATGAATTGTTTTATCGTGGGAATGAATTGTTAATTCGAGGGAAGGAATTGTCGTGGCAACGAATTAATAAAACAAGAAGAATTCTACGTCCCCTGCAGCGCTCCGTACTAGACCACGTATGCCGAACTGTCTGTCAGACGTATTGTTACCGATAAATTGTCGACAATCACACATTTTTTCAACGTTTGAAGTTTCTATTTTAGTTTGCGGCGTGGCGATGAGCCAGAATTACGACCTGTCATTCGTTGAAATATTGCCGTGCCGTGATCTATGCACTCTCAACAACAATACGATTGGTTTAATCAAATCAATATGTTTCGGTTGCCGCATTTATCACGCTAATAGCGATTGTGTCATTATACTCTTGAACTTTTATTGAAAGAACCCATTACGCAAGTTTATTGGAACAATTTGTCTTCTATATTTCAGACTTAAAGTTGAGACGATAAAAACGCATTTAAATTGTTACAGATACCATAAAAACAACAGAATCAATTTAGTTTCATTGTATTGAAATTGCTAGAAAAGGTGCATGGGTTTTCTCGAAATTACTCTGAAACCTGCACATTTGTATTGGCGGTGTCATCGGCAGCAGGAGAATAGTAGGTTAGTGCCGGGAAAACATATCTGGCAAGGCTCAGGAAACGGGATGGGCGAGTCTCTGCCGAGCACATCCCGTTTCCGTGCCGCGCCAGATATGTTTTCCCATTCACGGCACTAACCTACTATTCTATTTATCCCGTGAACACCTACAAATGGCTGTAAAATGCAAAAATAGTATTGACTGGATATTCACGACACCGTGTTTCACGGCACATACGCACTGTGTTGGGCATGTACCTTTAAATATATTATAAAATATTAGCGTGGCTACTAGCCAGTATACAGTGGAACCTCTCTAAACCGGACACCAATAAAACATCTGTGATCTTAATTTTGATGAGTTTCTTGGTCATTTATCTCAGGTGATACTGTCTGTTCGTGATCGCATAGCACACAACTATGACTCAGAATGATCAAATGCCTGATTTACAGTGAAATCTCTCTAAGCCGGACACCCTGGGGACCTCCCAGGGTGTCCGGTTTAGAGAGATTTCACTATAGTATGTTCACAACTAAAAAGCGTTATGATTCTCAAATTGTGTTTCCTTTGCACAATAGCGTAATAGCGTACAATGTAAATGCTTTACCAAATTATCTCCCCTGTTTTTCACAGTCTCAGATCAAAATATGAACACCTTGGAATTTAATCGCATAAAATGGTGCGTTCCGTTTATATACGTCAGTTGCAGCCATTATAGCAAAACAAGAAAAGACACATATTGACATCTGGGAAATCACAGTCATTACAAATCATGCTAAATCGTAATAAACGTGTAATTTGTCATGCTTTAGGTTGCATGCACTGCGTTGTGAATGGTTGTAAACAACACGCAAAGCTATGCCTTTGGGAACATAACGGTGGGTATAGACTATCACGCGTATAAATGACAGATGATATAATAATTGCTGGAGGTCAATCGATGAGTCCAAATATAGGTAGATCAGGTGCATTATCATATCATAGCCTCGTTTTCATGTATAATAACTACATTATAAAATGCACGTGCGTGCATGTCATAGAGAATAGTAGGTTAGTGCCGTGAATGGGAAAAAAATATCTGGCAAGGCTCAGGAAACGGGATGGGCGAGGCTCTGCCGAGCACATCCCGTTTCCGTGCCGCGCCAGATATTTTTCCCATTCACGGCACTAACCTACTATTCTATTTATTCCGTCAACACATACTAATGGCTTTAAAATGCAAAAAAAATAATCCCAGCCACCGCACATATTCATACGCTGTGATTAGGTCGTATTGACAGGATATCAAAAATGTTTCACGGCACCGTGTTTCACGGCACATACGCACTGTGTTGACGGGATAAAATATAATAGTGTATCTTGGTGAGCAAAATAGACATGTAGTGTGGCTCAGTGGTATCGGGAGAATATCCATACGTTTGCATTTTTGTTCATTTAAAGTGGTCGAGTTCGAATCTCACAAATCGCATTACTTTTGTCGATATCATTCTGTTCTTTTCATGATTGCTTGCTGGAGAAGGGAATACGTGAAACTGCTAGAGTTATCACTATTGCTGTATGAGAATTCATTAATCCATGCAACTTTTTATCAGAAGCGTTTGCAATACGGAAACGCTTATTCATGCAATATTTAACCCTTTCACCCAGACATATATGACATTGTCTCTTGAAAATATTGGAGTATTACATTAATCGAAAAAAGGTACTGAAAATTTGTAAAATATTTAAAATAGGGACAAACATTGCAGATCATGATGAGACGGCTCATTACGAGCCGGCTCGTCTGGATCTGCAGTGTTTTCAAATGTTAGCCTATAGTATGTATGGCTGAAATGGTTAATACATTATAATTCCAGCACAAAAAAAATTACACAATTCCCTAACATTTGATTGGCCCGTAGCAAGCCTCTGTTCAAAATGTATATCCCAGTAAACTCCAACGCCGAACTACTTTCCGTAACCGTGAGGCGCAGTTAAAATAATTCTTAAGAAAACGGAAAATAAACACATTTTCTTGATGAATTTATTTAAAATGCCGGAATTATAAGGAATTAATGGCCTTTTTGTGGAATTTATCGGGGATATAAACTTGGAAAAGTCGCGGGAATACTGGACGAGGCCTTCCGGCCTTCGTCCAGTATTCCCGCGACTTTTCCAAGTTAATACCCCGATAAATTCCACAAAAAGGCCATTCATTCCGATAATAAAATTAATATTTCCACTCTTTGCTGGAATCACCAATGGTGCAATCCATGTGATTTCATGTTCATTCATTACCTATCATGTGTATGTTTATATTAGTGTATGCATAGTTACATGTATCATGACGAGGAACTATATTCAGTTTATAGAGAATACCAGGCAAGTGTCTTTTGACATCAAGTTTATCAGGCAAGGCTAGGAAACGTGTAGGAATTCCGAGGCTTGCCGAGGAATTCCTACCGTTTCCGAGCCGAGCCTGATAAACTTGATATCAAAAGACACTAGCCTGGTATTCTATTTATCAGGTAACGTTTTATGCTCGAAAATGACCACATATGACGTCGTTATATATGAACAGAACGCGGACTTGTTTACGTTGCGTCATTACACTGACGTCATTCGGTAACGTCACGTGACGTCATCCGATCAATGAACGTCAGTTTTCACTTCGTTGTAACCCGGATGTTTATATCACGTCAATGCCTGATACAACAATATGTTATCACTCAGTATGTATTCGGTCAATACAGGGCAGGTTACCTGATAAAAGTAAATAAACAATTATTCTACTTCTTCTATGACCTCAATGTGACATGATCGGTGAGACTAAAGTGAGACTAACGCTCTACATGTAATCTACCTCATGCTTAATTAATGTAATTTGTAAGACACATACAAAAAAATAAAACATAAACAAAGCAATTGATATCCGTCACTCTAACCCCTCGACTACATAAGACTTGATGACAAATCTCAAAATCAATATTGAAAGGAATACTGGCACGTGTATATTTATACCTGTCTCACATATTCTGTGTTTTGTTTATGACCGGTTTCTTTGTAAACAAGTAGAAAGTTATCGTCTACGGACTACAGGCACGCTTCGACTCACATTTTTCACAATATCTCGACATGCCTCGGGATATTGTGCACTACATGTGTCATACAGTGAAACCTCTCTAAACCGGACACCAAGACAACATCTGTGATCCTATTTTTGACGAGTTTCTTGGTCATTTATCTCGGGTGATAATGTCTGTTCGTGATCACATAGCACACAACTATGGCTTAGAATGATCAAATGTCTGGTTTACAGTGAAACCTCTCTAAGCCGGACACCCTGGGGACATGCCAGGGTGTCCTGTTTAGAGAGGTTTCACTGTATAATTTCCTAGTAAATCAATATCTCATAATGCGATAAAAACCACAGGCATTCGGCATGTTTCGGCTTTCATCTATGGCTCAGAATGATCAAATTTCTGATTTACAGTGAAACCTCTCTGAGCGGACACCCTGGGGACCTCCCAGAATGTCCGTATTAGAGAGATTTCACTGTACATGATAAAAGCCATGTGATTTTGCACCTATACATAATGTTCGATATCTCATAAAATATTTACATAATTTACGAAGTTTTCCGTAAATGACGTCGAAAGTTGTCGGAATGTTTAGAGCACACAGGGAATAGAATTCCGCATTTTCTCTGAATATTACGTCACCGTTCGACGTCATTCACATTGCTATATATACATATTACATTAGTATTGGAGAATTGAAGATTTGAATTGAAATTGCTTGCATATAACCTCTTCCCTAAGATGTGATAGTCTTAAAATTACGGAGCCCCGCAGGGGACATGGATTTATTTATTAATTCGTTCCTACGAAATAACAATTAGTTCCCTCAATTTAACGATTCGTTCTCTCGAATTAACAATTCGTTTCCCACGATACAATTCGTTCCCTCGAATTAACAAATCGTTCCCACGAAATGACAATTCGTTCCCTCAATTTAACAATTCGATCCCTCGAATTAACAATTCGTTCCCACGATATAACAATTCGTTCCCACGAATTAACAATTCGTTCCCCTGGGAACGAATTGTTATTTCGTGGGAACGAATTGTTAAATTTATGAAACGAATTGTTAATTCATGGGAACGAATTGTTAATTCGAGGGAACGATTTGTTAAATTCAGGGAACGAATTGCTATTTCGTGGGAACGAATTGTTACTTCGTGGGAACGAATTAATAAAAATAAATAATTATACGTGCCCTGCGGGGCATCGTATAAAATCGTATAGCACGAAAATATATTTCTTATGACCGCCTTCCATTGTTGCATCTGCGTGATTCGTCGATTTTGATTTCGAAAAAAGGCATCTACGGAAGGCATGACTGATTTTCGAAATTAATATCGGCGAAATACGACTATACGTCAAGGGAGGTAATTTGAGAGCCGGGCTAATTTGTCGTGTATTGTGATGTTTTCAATGCGTGTTTAATGTGTATCAGCAACATGCAGAACTACGCCTTTGGGGAAATTTGGCAAACATTTCCGGTATTCAAAATTCGCATAATTGCCAACATTGGATTATTTGCCAGAATTACAGAACCGTGATGCTTTGTCGTTTATTGTATGACTAATTGTGAATTACCGAGATGTATCAGTAAAATATCACTTGATATTACACTGTTTGAAACTGTTCAATATACGGGTTTGAACTGTGAAAACATCCTTTTAAGACGAACTACTTTTAACAAATCGGTGAAAATGTATGGCATAGCTACCACGGCACGTGATAGCGACAATAGGCAATTCCAGAGTCGGGCTCGTATTTAAAATATTATGCTCTGTCAAGTCCATTATTAATAAATATATTTTCATAGTAAATGTTCTGTTCTTGATCTGCAATATGACGTACCACGAGCATTACAAATGTTAAAAATTGTAGGAAAACGTTCGCCGTTAAATGCGTTGTTATTGTTTATAAGCAACACGCAAAACAATTCCTTTGGGAAAGTAAGGCAATAATTTGCGGTATTTAGGATCACAGAATTGCCAACATTGGATTATTTGGCCAATTCAGAATATTGCAACAAGGGAACGCGATATGTTGTGACTGCGACGACGAAACTGGGGTTTGTGGCCTATATATCCAACCTCTGTAACCGATTTCATAAAAATTGCAAAGTATACTTATCTAGCAAAGTAAACAGAGGGTGTAGAATTATTTTTTATTAATTCGTTTCCACGAAATAACAATTCGTTCCATCAATTTGACAATTCGTTCCCACGAATTAACAATTCGTTCCCACGAATTAACAATTCGTTCCCTCAATTTAACAATTCGTTCCCACGAAATAACTACTCGTTCCAACGATATAACAATTGTTATTTCGTGGGAACAGAATTGTTATATCGTGTGACCGAATTGTTAATTGTTAATTCGAGGGAACGAATTGCTAAATTGAGGGAACGATTTGTTATTTCGTGGGAATGAATCGTCAATTCGAGGGAACGAATTGTAATTTCGTGGGAACGACTTGTTATATCGTGGGAACGAATTGTTAATTTGTAGGAACGAATTGTTAATTTGAGGGAACGAATTGTTATTTCGTGGGAACGAATTTAAAAAAGTCCATGTCCCCTGCGGGGCTCCGTGGCATTCCGCATGAGTTATGTTGCGCTTGTCAATTTTCGACGTTATTTACAACGTTATTTACGAATCTATTTTAGAAATCAAGGGTCCGTTTCACTAAACTTCGTCAGACTTAAATGTTCGTAAGTGCAAGGTTATGATTGTCTGTAAATTCCACATTAACAATGTTTTCTTGTAAACAATGATTGGATTTACATTTATTGAGCATAGGCTGCACATGCAGCCTATGCTCAATAAATGTAAATCCATCCATTGAAATTTCCAGACGATCCTAAATTTCCACTTACGAACATTTTATTCGCACGAAGTTTAGTGAAACGGGCCCCAGTATCGCGAAATACGGCGAAATCTCGACAGATGTACATGCAACTCTTGAGACAACAGAAACCTGGCATGCGTTTCACTGACTGACTGGCAAACAGTGCAGACCCTGATCTAGACTGGTCACAAAGGTCACGGTCTCAAATTCTCCAGTCGCAGCCTCATCTATTTCAGGTTTCATTTAATGGATATACAAATGGATACATGATCTTCGTACATCCCTATGGCATAGTAAAAAGGACATAACTTCATTTTTATTGTCATTGGTAATTTGATTTTGAATAGTTTTCCGCTATGACAAAGGTGGAATTATTACGTTTGAAACCAGTGAAGTCAAGGTTAGTCTGTGCATTTTCATCATGGCCTGTATTGTTCTTAATTAAGTGTCAATATTATTAAAAGTACATGCCCACTCATTAGGTTATAGTATAGGGAGACAGATAGTTTTGTAAATTCTGTAGAAATGACATTCATGGCAAAACAAACATTCATTCATCGTTACCCCACGTATCAATTGGCATTATTATACATTTTATATCAGACGTAAATTTCCACACTGATATCAGGGGCGGTAACCGTGTTTCCATAAAATGCTAACGAACGGTACTATTTATTCTCTGTATTTATTTTTGGATGTGCAATGATCATACTTTATAATCTGTCGGAAATATTATTTTTTCAGGTGACGCATTTAATTAGTATAAATAATTAAAAAATATCATGCCTCATTTCCATAATGACCCGCCACACCAAAATCAGTCTAAAGTCGGAAATTTCAGAGGCGAGATAATCGTGTATAACGTAAAGAAATCGATACTTTTTCAATAGTCTTATTTTTGCATAATCAACTTCTACATTCAATTATCTTCCAAATAAAGGTTGATTTTCTTCATAACTCTGCGTATTTATACATTAAAATGCATTTTAATCAGGTGGGTATCAATTCATTTTGTAATTAATTTTGCGAGAACAAAAGTCGATTGATAAATGGTGGTGTTTTCCCAACCTATATTTGTCTATGAAACACCCGGACCACCCCAGTATGTTTGGTACCAAAATAAACTAGAGATGACGTATTTTTCTCTATGCTATTTTTAGAAAAATATAGCGTCCTTTTTAAACCAATCAGATGCTTAAAACATCGCACTTCTATTTAAAATTGGCTTCCCGGTTGCTATACCACGTGACCCAACTCTCGCCAATTTCCGGCAATATTTCTGCAAGTTATTTAGATTTTTCAAGAATTTTCCGCGATGTTTTATCCCCTGTAAATGCTCATTCCTGACATTTAATTGTGTAAAATAGTTACACAATACAAGTGGTAAGATGCGTAGTTCTTCATGTGTTCCTGGAGACTTTGTTTTGTATTATGAAAATAACACGATACCACCGCGCGTCACTATCAGCAAAATAAACATTACTAAATGATTACATCTGTATAGTGGGAACTCGCAATTTTTGGAACTGGTGGAATAGTGACACAATTATACACCGATTTAATTCCTATAAAGAACATTTTGTGCCTACTAGATGGGCATGTACCTTTCAAAAACCCACAAGAGGATGAGAGGGTGTGCGTATTATTTTTTTTTAAACCCAGAACAATATTTCGGGGTAACTGTAGTAGTCACTGTCGTCGCCTGTCCGTCTCTCCGTCCGAGCTTGCGATGAAGTTAACATTGATCTCTGTTACATTAAATTAAATAGGATACTTAATGTCCTACGTAACCTAGCAATGTAACACACATTTTGCTATTCTCTGTTGCTTTCATTTTAGTATCCATGTTGTTGGACATATTTTCCCATAACCTGCCATCCTGCTGTGGATGTTCACTGATTAAAATATAGGTTTAATTATTGTTTAATTATGAAAGATGAATACACTCTCATATATACTTTGAGGGAGTAATCATTTATTTTTCCTGAAATGCATTATTTCATATAGAACTACTGCATATATTTTATGATTAAAAGTATGCGGAATTATTATACTGAATTTATTACATTATCACAGCCAAAAATTGAAAATTTCTCCCTCAAAGTATACTTTGTTAGAAAAGTATACTTTGCAATGTTGATGAAATAGGCTACTGGTTGTGGCCCAAAATGTCAGTGGCTGGAATTGAAACCATGACAACCATATTACATCATCACTCATGTAAGAACCGGAAGTTGTGACTTAAAGGTTTTTGTTTTTGTTCTAAGAAATATGAAAATTACTTGCAAAAAGTGCAGATCCTGATGAGACGGCGCGTTACGAGCCGGCTCATCTGGATCTGCACTGTTTGCATAAACCGCTATAGCGGGCTTTCGGGTTCAAAGGGTTAAAGGTACATGCCCACTCAGTAGGCACAAAATGTTCTGTATAGGAGTTAAATAAGTGTATTGTTGTGTCACTAATTCACCAGTTCTAAAAAGTACGAGTGCCCGCTATACAGATATAATCATTTAGTAATATTATTTTACTGATAGTGACTCGCGGTGGTATCAGGCTATTTTCATATGCAAATGAGGCATGAACATTTTTTAATTATTTATACTAATTAAATGCGTTATCTGAAAAAATAATATTTTCGACATATTATAAAGTATGATCATTGCACATACAAAAGTAAATACAGATAATAAATAGTAATGTCCGTTAATATTTTAAGTAAACACGGTTATCGCCCCTGATATCAGTGTGCAAATTTCCGTCGGATATAAAATGTATAATACTGTCAATCAATACGTGGGTAATGATGAATAACTTTGCCAGAAAATGTCTCAGATGATGTCTCTGATATCAAGAACATGTTGTGCCTACTGAGTGGGCATGTACCTTTAACTTGCCAGAAATATATTCTGTGATTGAAGAAATTGTGAATGTGTGGCCGTTCTGGCTTAGGTGACGTAGAACTGATACGTCAAACCAGTAGCCGATTTCATCAACATGGCAAATTATACTTATCTATCATATTATTATATATTATATATTGTTATATTTTGAACATTGGATCGTACGGACGACACACTCCATACGCTGTATCTATGCATAATCGATGCGCCATCAGTAGCGATGTCCGTAATTGTGCGGCAATTTATGATGATTCCATTTGATCAAGGCCAAAGTAATTTCACAAACTCATTCACTGCATTAACTCTTTATTACAAGACAACTTATGCACATGTTGGTAGCATGACTTAAAATATTCGTATAATAACACTTAAACTGTTTGCCGAACGTTATATTGGTTAAGTACAATCTAATTCATTTCTTTTCCTCTATTCCAAATTATAGTGTTTCCCATGGAATATATTTAATTGAATATAAATACATAGCTCAATGTATATTCTAAACATAAGTCTTTCAACATGGTTAGCATATGATGAAGACTGAGACTAAAACTTTGAATTCTCAAGAGAATGAGATGCAAACACCCCTTTTATAGTAAACAGCATACTGCTCAGTTGTAACACAACCAGAGACTCAATGTTGGTTTGAGCCGAGCGGCTCATTGCGAGCATGCAACAGGTTTTGAGCCAACATCCAGTCTCCAAGCAACTGTTAGTCATCGGCTCAAAGCAACCACTGACCTAGTTTCTCTGAGCAACCTGTAGAAATTAGAACAGAGTTACCCAGTTTCACGACAGCTAACACATGTAAGCCATACGGGAAAAGGTGCATAAAGTCCAATTGACCAGAAAGCCAAATCATAACACAATGAAATAATGCATTTCGGGAAAAATAAATGATTACTCCCTCAATGTTTACTTTGCTAGATAAGTATACTTTGCAATGTTGATGGAATCGGCTACAGGTATTCACGGTTCGGGTCCCGGTCTGGGTGCGTATAAGTCTCGCCCTGTAACATACAATAGTACAGCGGAACCTCTCTAAACCGGACACCCTGGGGACCTCCCAGGGTGTCCGGTTTATACAGGTTCCACATTTATTGCGATATATTCGTCAGCACTTCAAGAATATTCGTGTTTTTTGCACGACTGAACATACATTATCGTCATAATTGATAACAAATCCGTGAAACCCATGACAATTTAACATATATTGATGTATATATTGTTTCCTTGATTCATTACGCTTTGTAGGTATATCTGATATTCCAATTCACCTGTAAAATACGTAGTTGATTTGACTAGTATTTGAAACTGTCATCTACTCAACGCGAACTCCAGTATGTCAGAAATGTCTGTAGCGGTCACGAGCACGTATACTAACCGTATTAGTTTACCTGCCTTTGAATCATTGGCTGACGACTCTTAACGTCACACTGTATCTGTATACGGTGTGACGCAATGTCTTAAATCGACACGCACAGATTGTACACTACGCAATATTGACTCATATCGCATCCGTGCCGACCTTTTCATTTCCGTAACTAAACACTACGTGTTACAATCACTCTTTCCATTACGTAACTGAAACGCCATGCGTGTTTTATTGCGCCCTGGACAGCCTCTGGCGACGAATATCACTACCGGTGGCGCAAACAGGCACATAAATCCGGCGTAGATATGTCAGTAGGAAATCGAACAAACTGATTTAATCATCTGAGAGAGCTACACTAATGTGCATTTATCAAGTTAAGTCAGGCTTAATGGAAGTAGAAAAACGATTTTATGGAGATTGATTCCTGACATTTATGTTGTCGCCGAATCCGAGATTGAATTACCGTCCCCGTAAACTGTGAAATTGCTTCGTCCCCAGTCAAAACGGACCCTAAGACATTGCATACGAAAGATACATGATTTTCGTATGAAAAACATATGAATATTGTTCGTGCGCATCTTGGACCTGTATCGTGTAACCACCATTTGAACCGTCTCATAGAGACGGTATAAATGAGTGGTAACAACATGTGTTTTCGTTTGGAAATAATAAAATTGGATGAGAAAATATGTAAAAAGTTCATAAGCAAGGTTTCGTAGACAGAATCTCACGGGTTAACGAAAACATCTAGGTTACCAGTCTACAATATATCGCGGCCAATCTATATGCATTGATCGAATGACGTCATATGACGTTCCCGAATGGCGTTAGACTGTCGGCACAATGTAGCTGCTTCCTGACGAATTCCCATTCAGCTACACGCAGCAGACACTGCATAAACACATTTTCGTCTAGTAACAGGCGCAAGAAACTAGACGATAAATGCATTTATGCGATAGCTCTAAGTAGAGATGAGATGCATCACGTCAAGAAGCTGGTGCAATTTTCGACGTGCAACATTTTACGCCGGCGTGCAGCACCATCGTCCCTGACAACATTGTTACGATGCCATATCTCGACAAGACTCGTGTCCAAAACATTATCTCAGAGATCAGTCGGCTATGTCGCTATATCTACATTAATCTATTGACGTCTCGTTGCGAAGTTAGTGAGTTCGGCGCATGCGCACACGACTTGTACAGGACCGAGTGTTGCTCCACATTTGTGATTTCCCCATTACATCCACGGCTGGCCAAGCGGTTGAAATTAGTTTCTAGCCAAGAATCAATTTCATATATGATACAGAACGTGACTTGGGGACGTAGATTTTTTTTTTATTATTAATTCGTTCCCACGAAATAACAATTATTTCCTTCAATTTAACTATTCGTTCCCACGAATTAGCAATTAGTTCCCACGAATTAGCAATTCGTTCCCACGAAATAACAATTCGTTCCCACGGGAACGAATTGTTAATTCGAGGGAACGAATTTGTATATCGAGGGAACGAATTGTTATATCGAGGGAACGAATTGTTACATTGAGGGAACGAATTGTCATTTCGTGGAAACGAATTGTTAATTCGAGGGAACGAATTGTTATATCGAGGGAATGAATTGTTAAATTGAGAAAACGAATTGTTATTTCGTGGGAACGAATTAATGAAAAAAATCCATGTCACCCTGCGGGGCTCCGTAGGTTTACGACTGCCGTTGTTTATGCCCCTATATATGCAAGGTGCATGATCACGTGGTTACAACAACAACAAAGTCGCCCACTCCAAAGTAAGTATTATTTGATATTTTCTTTAATATGCAACGGATTTTGATGAAATATGGCGCAGCAAACGCGTCTTCATGAGCTGCATTTGGTGGTCTATGGAGTTTTGCACAGACTTATGTCGTTTTTGCGAAGAATCGATTTCCGTGTCGGAGACACGGAAATCGATTCTTCGCAAAAACGACATAAGTTTGGGCGACAATAAAGAGATCACCGAATGCAGCTTAACAAGACGCGTTTGATGCGCCATATTACATCAAAATCCGTTACGTAATAAGGTCACTATAAAAGAATACGTACTTTGAATCGGTACTTATTGTTGTTGTTAGTACCACGTGATCATACACATTGATATGGTGGCTGGCCCATGGACTAATATGTATATATTCAGGGATCACGAATTTCTCGAACATTTCCGAGGTGACGTAATCTTTCACGTCATTCTTACAAGAAATTTTCTTTGAAATGTCTCTTTCAGAAACGGACATATTTTGGTATATGGCGCATCGAAGACGATGAATTACGTATTTTATTGTTGCACTAAAAGTTCGTTACAACAAACTATATCTTTCACGAAGAATAGTACCGTTTATTTCTAACATTCACGTATTCGAGATGTTTAGCGCGCTTTTCGAAGAAAGTGCTTATGACATAACCCAGCCACTAATCAGCGTCTGTCCGTCTGTCCAGTCCGTCCGTCTTCTAAAATTCGAAAACTTAACGTTGGGAAAAAATTGTTATAATTTCTGTTTACTTTCATCAAACCTTTTGATATTTTACACACGCCTTTCGCTAATGATTCTCTACCATGCTGTGACAAATTCTACGCAGCTCAGATGCCCGCTAACCCCAAGGTAAAGGTCACATGTTTGTGCTTTCATCAACTTAACATTGGGGGAACTTTGTTATAATTTCTCTTTCCTTTCACACAGTTTCTTGATATTCGTTAAACTAAAGCTCCACCAGGCGCGCTTCGTTGTCGTTTGACAACTCTTGTTATTTATATTGACTGTAACCGATTGTTCGTCAACACGTCAGAGTTATGAGATTATAGGAAATTGTATAATGAAGGATACACAGTTTCGCATTCACGGCGCTATGTTTCATAAACAAATCCGTCATTCCGTCAGGTACAGTGGGGTCAGTGTGTAAGTGCACACACGAACGAACACGACAGGTTGGTTCCAACCCACCCAAAGTGTATGTGTTACCACTCAGTTGAACCGTCTCGCCGAGACGGTTCAACTGAGTGGTAACAACATACACTTTTGATGCGAAATGAGAAAAAATGCAGAAAAATATTTACATTTATTTTATACATGAATTACAGTGGGGTCAGCGTGTAAGTGCACACACGAACGAACACGACAGGTTGGTTCCAACCTGTCGTGTTCGTTCGTGTGTGCACTTACACGCTGACCCCACTGTATTTGTTTGCCTGCCAATTTGTCTCCTTAAAGGAACTGTTTCTCAGACCATGTCTCAGACATTCAATGTGTTTCGTTTCATGCACTGCAAATATCCTACATGTACATCACTTCAGCACACTGTTACATTTGATTACATTACAAAACCAGCGTTTGCGTTATATTTAAGGAAAAAAAACATGGGCTATTGCGTTTACTGGGGTGCATACTACATTTGGTACTCCTCGCAGACTTAAAACAGACCAAATGTATTGTTAACACAGTAAACGCAACAGCCCATGGTTTTATTACTTATATTTACACCGCATTTTCTGATAGCTTCAAAAATGTGAATAACTAAACATGGCGATAAATTAAGAATAATCTCGTTTTACGTCATTGTGTCGCAATTCCTGGAAAAGCGACGTTGCCGGTCGTGAAAATTAATGACGTCAAACGAACTTCAAGCATTCAACAACATCGCGCGACGTCACGTGGCTCTAATGTACTGTATATCTTGAGATGTAAACGCAATGCGTCGAATGGGCCTTTCAATTATGAATTTAAGGAAGGTGTAAATATGTATACTGTCTGTTTCACGAAAGCTGCCCAAATTTTACGGCTATACAAACAATTCAAAAACAAGATTTCTTTTGATAATATTAAATTAAAGGAAAAATTAAGAATGAGCCTTCTTTTTATTTCGTGAAATTTGGTCAAATATTGATTTTATTGCAAAAAAAATATTTCACCATGTTAAATCCCCATAGACATCTTCACGGAGTAAAGATGTCTATGGGGATTTAACATGGGGAATTTTTTTTTGAATTTTAGAAATACTGGACCGATTTTTAAAATATAACTTTTGTTTTCTTAGTTAGATCATATCCAAGCTATCTGGTCAGGTTTCGGAGTCGATTTCCAAATTTTTTCGTTTTTTGACTCCTCCCACACTTCCTTTTCCCCCATGTTAAATTCCCATAGACAAATCAATTTTTCGTAATAAAATCAATATTTGACCGAATTTCACGAAATAAAAAGAAGGCTCATTCTTAAATTTTCCTTTAATTTAATATTATCGAAACCTATATTGTTTTTGAATTGTTTATATGACCGTAAAATTTGGGCAGCTTTCGTGAAACAGACTATAGATTGTTTGATTTATATGTGGATATATGCACGAGTTCCGCAGCGTGCGATATTTAGGAGCGCAATATCGTTGCTCGGCGGAACGAGTGGCCTATATCCACATACAAATCAAATACACTTTTGTTATTATATACGTATGTATCTAAAACATTACACAAAATGTAAATAAAATATACAAATTAATAATGATTTAGAAGGAACTATTTTATGAGATGAAACATAGTTCCGGCACTGACCAATATGAACTCACGCGAAGTCAATATGGAACAATATTGACGTCTTGTATTCCATTGTGTTTCAATGGGAAACGGAATTACGTATATAATAAGGAAACATATTGACGTATTGTGTTCCATTGTGTTTCAATAGGAAACAAAAGTATGTAAATGTATATGCTAATCAAAGTACATGTATATACATGTACTATCAGAAACTGTGATACACAGGGGTGGGGTGGTGATTTGATTATGCATTTTTGCTATACACGTACCAGTAAGGAAAACTTATGAAACACAAATGTGGTTGTGACTTGAGTTACATTTGCGCTCGGCCACCGCCCTAAGGCTTGAGTATCGAACTCGGACCGTCGGGTCAGGCCGAAACATACTTTATTTAAGGTTTGAAGCAATCATATTTCATGTTTGGTAATATAAATATGTGGGGTTACAAAAGGCGGAGGTTTTGTAACCCCCTGTTTTTGTTAACGGGGATTACAAAAACCGGGGGGTTACAAAAACCGGGGGGTTACAAAAACCGGGGGGTTACAAAAACCGGCTCTAAATACGTACATGTAAGCTTTATAAGATACATGACGGTATATGTGACGGTATCATGAGGTGACGGTACATAATGTGACGTGAACCGGGGATAACGGACAATGCATTTAAGGAATAAAACCATGGGATGTTGCGTACAGAGGGGTCAGCGTGTAAGTGCACACACGAACGAACACGACAGGTTGGAACCAACCTGTCGTGTTCGTTCGTGTGTGCACTTACACGCTGACCCCACTGTAAAACAGGGACCATTCAGTCAGTGAAACAACTGTCGTTCTTCTAACGACCAATATAGACGCTTTTTTCAGACAACGGGAGCGAGCTTGCTGAGTCGAATGTACATAAGTTATAAATCACGGTCTATGATCATGTGGTTATAACAACACCAGCACTGGCTGAAAGTGTTGAAAGCGCGGCCACTCCAAAGTAATTATTATTTGATATTTTCCTTAATAGGCAACGGATTTTGTTGAAATATGGCGCAACAAACGCGTAATAATGAGCTGCAGTTGGTGCGGGAGTTCGGCACATACTTATGTCGTTTTTGCGCAGAATCGATTTCCGTAGACACGGAAATCTATTCTTCGCAAACACGACAGAAGTTTGGGCCAAATTACCGAGACCACCAAAATGCAGCTTAATAAGACGCGTTTGATGCGCCATATTTCATGAAAATCCGTTACATAATAAGGACAAAATAAAAGAATATGTACTTTGAATCGGAGGGCTTCTGGAAGTTTCAGTACTTGTTGTTGTTCTTGTTGTTGTAACCACGTGCTCATACACCTTGAAAAATGCGATAAAACCTATTTCTCACGCGTAAGGTAAATATTATATCACATCACATGCCTTCAAGATGGCTGCCACGAGCCTTACATAAATTAGCTGTATTTAATTAGCTAATCTAATACTTGTCTCCATGTACGAATGCTCTTCTTGTCTTTTCCAATCGGTGCACCTTGCGTATGGGCGCACACTTGTGGTAGTTAAGGGTCTAATTGTGTAACAATGCATTGGTGAATAATTAGAATTCCTGGGGCTGCAAAGAATTCAATCACCAACGAATGCATTATTCACAACAGTCACTAAGTCCTATATTTGTTGGTTTCGGGTTTGTCGTGTATTGAATAGTCAACGGAATCTGTAGCGCTAAAAAGATAGGGGAAGAGAGGGAGGGCGGGGGTAGGTGTGGGGTAATGGTGGCAGAGGGAGAAAGCGAGCCTCAGGACTATATAAAACCAAGTGTTGTTAATATATTGAACAACCAATCCGAGTGGGAGGTTCATACATGCCTTTCTGCAGCACCAGACTATTTCCATACCACACCATTTCAACGTATTTACGTGTACACGTATTTTACACAGCTGATGGAAATACAAACATGCAAGTCTATTGAAAGTGTATATCCAGTCATGTTACATCCTAGTGCAGTACCACGCACGCCCGCTCCTAATTCTATGGTTCTGAGCAGTTCAGGAAGTGTTAACATTTAAAAGCATGTAGTTAACCTATAGCATTCTAGTAATAGCCTTTTCCTATACTAGGCACATTATTTAAAATCATTATTATATTCAGTCGGAAAGTATATGATATAACCATCATTTGAACCGTCGAGACGGTTCAAATGATGGTTACAACATATACTTTCGTTAGGAATATTTAACTGTTATATTAAATATTAAATACGTCTTCCCTCTTCTCTGAAGTACATATGTTCTGACCACGATTTTAAACGTTCAAATACCCCAATGCTTCTGAGATGTGAACTTAATCTCAGATACAAAATCATAACTAGAGTACAAAACAAACAACACTTACATACACTGTAATAGAAAAGCGTTTTGAACAGCAAAAACATCAAACGCTGCATAGCATAAATTCCGTCATAGAATAGTTTATAATTATATATAAAATTGTTTGCATATGTATATTCCTACCAGAATAATAATCTTTGGAAATTGTTAGAAAAATGCAGCAGAATATTCTTCATTTTTTTATATTTTATTTGTCCCGTTTGTTCCATATATTCCGTTATTATAATACATGTGTTCCCAATTCCAAAGCACCGAAAATGCCCGTGTTATTTATAGTCTACACCTTTTATTATATGTTATCTCCCTTGAGATAGCATATTACGTCACGCAAATTTCTATGGGGGCCGCCATATTGTCGTGCTACGCCTAAATGGCGAGTACGACCAAGAAAATAGTGCCCTATGCCAACTTATCCTATGGCGTTTTGGTCTGTCTAAAACTCTACATATACTATTCTCTATAGTTTTCACATTTATGGGCTCAGTTTATCAGTTAAATTGTGGAAAATACGAATCAAGACAGTTCGTGCGTATGGATACAGCAGCTATTATCTTTAGTTCTCAGAGTTAGGTAGCAGTGACCAGTTAGCCGCCAGTTTCGTACAATTTATTCTGGTAGTTTCAAACAGTAATTTATTCTTAACGTATGGATCGGAATGGGTTTGCACCATCACAGTACATTTGCTTCTGGATGATGATTGAGAAATATGCAACTTTCACTTATTTTTATGCAGATATTTCAGTACTTTGATATTAATTTAGAGTCAATAAACTGTAGAGTATTTTATTTACCACCAACTCGCTGCACACATGTGTGTGTATAAGTGAAATACACTAGTCTACATGTGTGACATAAAATATGCCCATCACAAACTCCGAGTTCCCTACTTACTTGGTATGTACGCGAAACAGTCTGGGTACATATTCATGATATATAGAGAATAGTAGGTTAGTGTCGTGAATGGGACAAAATATCTGGCAAGGCTTAGGAAACGGGATGGGCGAGGCTCTGCCGAGCACATCCCGTTTCCGTGCCGCGCCAGATATTTTCCCCATTCTCCCATTCAAGGCACTAATCTACTATTCTATGTATCCCGTCAACACCTACAAATAGCTTTAAAATGCAAAAAAAATTAACCCCAGCTGCATCGTCAAAATCGGAGAATCGACTAGTATGACAACCGCACATATTCACACGCAGTAATTAGGTTGTATTGACAGGATATTAAAAATGTATCACGGCACCGTGTTTCACGGCACATACGCACTGTGTTGACGGGATACGCACTGTGTTGTCCGTCCGTTCTTGTCCGTCTGCCTGTAAGCGATATGCGTTAACGTTTTTCGGATAGTGCGGCCCCTGAGTCATGGTCAAGGTCAAATGACATATGAATGTGTGTCAAATTTGAGTTTTTTTTTAATTTTCGTCTACAGTTTTTTGTTTGACATCAATGTTTCTAATTTATTTTGCGTCACGCCATGACACTAGCGGTCTTTATGGCGGTTTGGTCACCAGTGCAGGTCGTTGTCAGGTATTCAAAGTATGGAACCCGATACGGTTCTGAAAGTTTCATCGGAGGCATCAGAAATGTTACCACTACTGTCTGTTTCACGAAACCTGCCCAAATGTTACGGCCATATAAACAATGCAAAAACTATATTGTTTTCGGTAATATTACATTTTATCAACATTTAAGAATGAGCCTTCTTTTTATTTCGTGAATTTTTGTCAAATATTGATTGTATTACGAAACATTGATTTGTCTATGGGAATTTCTCATGGGGGAAAAGGAGGTGGAGGAGCTGTAGGACGAGTCAGAAAACGAAAAATGCTAAGGAATTTCCCCATGTTAAATCCACATAGACATCTTCACTCTGTGAAGATGTCTATGGGGATTTAACATGGGGAAATTGTTTTTCGCAATAAAACCAATAATTGACAAAATTGTTTTTTAATTGTTTATATAGCCGTAAAATTTGGACAGCTTTCGTGAAACAGACAGTAGTCCCCTACATGTACAATGTCCATATGATATGGGTCCATAACAAACGGTGTATGCTGGGATCAGACTGTGAGGATTTCAGGGATATCAGAGTCTACACTGTCGCCATCGCAATAAACCTCGTTTTGTAACGTCAAATGACATTGGTTTTCCCAGTATGGTGCTGTTGTATTTGTTTAATTATACCCGCATACATTTACATGGGGGTAATTTAAATGCTGGCTGTGGCTAGTGAAATGTGAGCTTATGGACATTGCGACAAGTGTGCACCCAGATCAGGATCTGCACTGTTCGCCATTATGTCAGTGATTAGAAACATCTGCCTCTGTGCTTCCAACACAATGTATGGATACTACAATGAGTGACCGGTGAGGCTAGGAAACGCGTACGAATTCCAAGACTTTCCGAGGAATTCCTGCTGTTTCCGCTCCGAGTCTTATGAACTTGGTATCGTAAGCTACAGAGCTCCAGATAAGGTGCGTATTGGCGTATTTTACGCAATTATTTTAGCTGACTACGCATTGATTATCAAAAGTGGGAGTACACAATACGCACAGCAATGTGAAAATACGCATCGATTTTCAAATTGAGTAGTGAACATACTGTCATAAAGTTGAAAATTCACTTAGTTGAGCTGCAAAAAGCAAATTTTGCAGCTGAAATAAGTGAACGTTTAAATTTGTTAAAATATTTTATCATTTGTTCCCTATTTAGTAATGACGAAAATCAATAATCCATTTGTGAAAGCAAAATACGCAATTATTTTGAAATCAGGGGGTGTAGTACGCTTTAGACACAAAGCTTATCTGGAGCTCTGAATCTAGTAGCATGCGATTAATAACCAGGCAACGCTGTATGCTATAGAATGAGCAAATATGGCGTGGTATTCTTTGTAAATGATGCGAACATGTGTTTGCGTTGCGTCATTATACTTGTCAACTACATTCAGTAACGTCACGTTACGTATGTCAACCACGAAACGTCAGCGAACGTACGTAGTTGTCGAATATGGACTGACCACTACACAGTGTGTATATATACACGCCAAGACCTGATGCAACATGTTTATCAATTAGAGTGTATTTAGTCAGTGCGCTGCTATGTACCATACAGGGGCCCGTTTCACTAAACTTCGTACGACTAAAATGTTCGTAAGTGCAAAATTATGATAGTCTGTAAATTTCACATTAACAATGTTTTCTTGTAAACAATTATTGGATTTACATTTATTGAGCATAGGCTGCATATGCAGCCTATGCTCAATACATGTAAATCCATCAATTGAAATTTTCAGACGATTCTAAATTTGCGCTTACGAACATTTTAGTCGTAAGATGTTTAGTGAAACGGCCCCCTGATCATTATCAGGATTTAGCAGCGCGTGAGCAGATGAAGATTTGGACTGACTGAAAATGTCATAAGCTCCATTTTTTCTGCTGTCATATTAATTGCGTACTCGTCTCTGGAATTGTTTACCATAGGTTTCTATTCTTACGCAAGCCTTGAAATTACTACACGTTTTCTAGCATAGTTTTCTGTGTACGCCGATACTGATTTTGTAAAATAAAACATGCATATTTTCCGTGAATTACGTCGAAAGTTGGCAAAGCTTACAGAGCCAATGCGGAATATAATTCCGCATTGGCTCTGAAAGTTTTGACAACTTTCGACGCCATTTGCAGAAATTATTGCCAATATTCGAAATCGATATCGGCGAAATACGGTAATTCAACAAGGGAGGTAATTCCAGGACCGGTTTCAATTTTCTCAATAAAGCTGCATTCCATTTAATTATATTTGCATGTTTCCCTGAGAATACGTACACGGGGAATCCATTAATTAAACTGCATATTTAATCACTTTTAATTATATTTAATTAAAGCATAACTTCCTCGGAGCTAGTATAATGATATATATTATTAAAACGTAAGCAGAAAGATTCAGTAAGCTTAACGACTTTAAAAATGCATTTTCAGCACATTTCGCGATCGAATTCTGTGCTTTTAATACGACCGTTTTAAAATAAAACCTGAACGTATTATGAATATGTATTACCGCGGAGCGGGCGGGCGGGCGAGCGGCGGACAGAAAAAATGCATAGTTTGTGTACACAACTCCGCTGAAACCGTTCCATCATTCGATCTGAAACTATACACACGTCTTCTCTATGTATACAATTCTATATAATTTCTACTTTACACATATCTACCTAAATTATATACCTGTTTATCACAACAAGAGGAAGAAATAATGCTATAGATTTTGACATTCTCATTAATGTTTCTTGACTTGGGGACATCATCACATTTCTGCATCTTCGCTGTCTGGCCCATCTTTGACGGGCGTACTTGAATGAAACGGAATGGTTCTTAAACATACATGTACTATGGTAATGCTACATGATGTAGGTTTGCCGTTATTTTAATATTTCTGACGTTCATATTGACATGTACACGCAACAGGCAAAAACCTGGGAACCGTTTCACTAAACTTCCTACGACTAAAATGATCGTAAGAGCAAACTTATGATAGTCTGTAAATTTCACATTAATAATTATTTCTTGTAAACAATTATTGGATTTACATTTATTGAGCATAGGCTGCATATGCAGCCTATGCTCAATAAATGTAAAGCCATCAATTAAAATTTACAGACTATTCTAAATTTGCACTTACGAACATTTTAGTTGTACTAAGGTTTAGTGAAACGGGCCCCTGAATCATTTAGTTGAAGCTGAAATGTGCGCTCTAGTTCTGAGTACATAACTCTAATTACATTTCATTACACTGAGTAGTTTTTCCAAATGTGCGTTTGGAGCGTTCTTTGTGGAGAGTGACCTCAGAATGTTGCTAATACACACTTTACTAGGTCATTTTATGATACTATGTTTGTGTCATATTGTAGAATTGTCTTTCAGTAAAAATATAGCGAAGTATGAACGTCAACGCCCTGCAGGTTTTTCTGCAATTTTGTGCGCGAAATGTAACTGCTATTACGCACATTTTTACTGTGTAGCGTGGTGTAGCGATATAGTGCAACCTGTTGCATATGAAGCGGAAAACGTGCAGCTATGTGCGCTCTAGAATAAATAACCGAACACGACTACCAGAAAATAAAACTTTGCATCTACGGTTGTAGTGAACATGTTCATTTTTGCCAACCGCGATACACTTGACATTTATTTGAATGAACAATATCTTTATTTCATTGAACATAACAGTATAGTAATTATTGACGCAGTAGAACCTCGTTAAGTTTGACATCGTAATTCTGGTGTGTTCATGTTTGAGCGGAATAGCTGTAACTTATCTCTAACCTCGTTCCCTCGAATTAACTATTCGTTCCTTCAATTTAACAAATCTTTCCCTCAAATAAACAATTCGTTGGAACGATATAACAATTCGTTCCCACGAATTAACAATTCGTTCCCACGAATTAACAATTCGTTCTCGTGGGAACGAATTGTTATTTCGTGGAAACGAATTGTTATTTCGTGGAAACGAATTGTTATATCGTTCCCACGAATGGTTTATTTAAGGGAAAGAATTGTTATTTCAATCGAATCGTTATTTCGTGGGAACGAATTAATAAAACAAAATCCATGTCCGCTGATAAGTTACAGCTGTTGCGCTCAAGCATGAACACCATGCATCATGTACCAGGGCACTTTATTATATTCACTCTCCGTTTTCACATGTGGCAAGTAAATGGGTCAGTGGAATAAGAGGCTAAATCCCCCAGGAGTTCGCCCCCTTATTCCACTGGACCCTTCCGTTGATTGTGGAAAGGTACACAAAGATGACCAACAAATGTCCTTCAGTGCAAGCCACTCTCTGCACTCTCGATTCAATTCAAGGTGTATAATCACGTGGTAAACAACGACAACAAGTACCGATTCAAAGTACGTATTCTTTTATAGTGTCCTTATTACGTCACGGATTTTGATGAAATATGGCGCATCAAACGCGTCGTGTTAAGCTGTATTTGGTGGTCTCTATATATTCGCCCAAACTTCTGTCGTTTTTTGCGAAGAATCGATTTCCGTGTCTCTGACACGGAAATCGATTCTTCGCAAAAACGACAGAAGTCTGTGCCAAACTCCCTAGACCACCAAAATGCAGCTCATGAAGACGCGTTTGCTGCGCCATATTTCATCAAAGTCCGTTGCATATTAAGGAAAATATAAAATAATACTTACTTTGGAGTGGGCGGCGTTGTTGTTGTTGTAACCACGTGATCATGCACCTTGCAATTGGTCAAAGAAAAAGCTATTTAGTGCAAGCTAGTGTGTGCACTTACGATTCCCGATACGACGTGATTGGCAGTGTACTGTATACGTACTGTAACTACTTTTCGCGAAAAAGAATATATTAAATCAACCGCCTCATGCACCGTATAATGAAGTAAATATTATTGGCCGTTTTGGCCAAGTTATTCACTGTGGCGTTGCGCCGTGACAAGTTAATCACAACTCTGTCACGGATCTAGTCATGTGGGTATTGTCCGGCCTGGACATCTTATCTTTGTAAATAGACCGCGATTTGGGAAAATCCTACTTAAAGATTTAACCACACTAAATCCAGCAGATATGAATGCGCGGTATAGTGAAAAGTAGTCCGGTGTTCAATTATGATATAGATGCTCGACGTTAGGCCATACTTGATTGCACAATCTATGTGTTTGGTGGACTAATCTATTTCACCTGCATGTTAATGTGTTTTTGACATCATTTTCCACAAGCATACTTTTGCTGTTGTTTTTCTGATTTTCTTTTGCCATTTAAGATACTTTTTTAAATCCATACGCTAATTCTTTGAGCCACCGCCAGGGTTGCCATAGGAGATTTATTTTGTTTATTTATCGATGGCAACATTCCATAATGCTGTATCTGCAAAATATAAACTTTTCTGGGGCAGCACAAACTAATTACAGTGAAACGCCTCTAAGCCGGACACCCTGGGAGGTCCCCAGGGTGTCCGGCTTAGAGAGGTTTCACTGTAAATCAGGCATTTTTCCGTTCTGAGCCATAGGTGTGTGCTATGCGATCATGAACAAGCATTATCACCTGAGATAAATGACCTAGAAACTCATCAACATTAATATCACATGTGTTTTCTTGGTGTCCGGTTTGGAGATGTTCGACTGTAGTTTATTTTTAAAAAAATAGACGTCTGTTTCTGCATATGTACTTTGCGTTTTCCGACACCAAATTTAGAAATTTAATAGCATTTATCTTGGAAAACCACCGGACTGCACGACCAACCCCGTGGGCATATTCGAAACCCGGAAACTACACATGCAAATATTATATGTGATGCATTTTCCCACAGACATACGGATCACTACAGAGCCCCGTAGGGACATAGAATTCCTTTATGTATTAATTCGTTCCCACGAAATAACAATCCGTTCCCTCAATATAACAATTCGTTCCCACGAAATAACAATTCGTTCCCACGGGAACGAATTGTTAATTCGTGGCAACGAATGGTTATATCGTTCCCACGAATTGTTAATTCTAGGGAACTAATTGTTAAATTGAGGGAACGAATTGTCATTTCGTGGGAACGAATTAATAAATAAAATTCCATGTCCCATGCAGGGACTCCGTAGATCACAGATGTGACCAAATCTAATTCGAAAAAGCCTTATCTATAGTTTATCGTTAGCTGACAAGTCAGCACTAGTCAGGGATGGGGAAGATAACGTCAACGGCTGCTATAAAACAACTGTTTTCATCAAAATGCAGATACGGCATTTCCTAATGTCGCCATCGCTATCTTTCTTCATAATAATTAAACCTGCATTTTGATCCAGCTAATGATTAGTGCATAATATGAATAAATATGCCCCACGTCACCCATACAAAAATGGAAACAATCAGAGAATGGCAAAATAGTGCGTTTTGGCGATATTCAGTGAAACCTGTCTAAACCGGACAGGGTGTCCGGCTTAGAGAGGTTTCACTGTAAATCAGGCATTTGATCATTCTGAGCCATAGTTGTGTGCTATGCGATCACGAACAGACATTATCACCTGAGATAAGTGGCCAAGAAACTCAACAACAATAAGATCACGTGCGTTTTCTTGGTGTCGGGTTTAGAGAGGTTCCACTGTATATCATGACAACTCCACAAATAGAAATTAACATACTGAATAATGGAAGCAAGCTATGACATCATATACTCATGCATGCCTGTTTGGGGGGGGGGGGGGGGTCGATTCAGTTGTACACAACACGTCTAGGGCTCAAGAATACATCTGTAGCCTATTTCACTGACATTGCAAAGTATACTTTTCTAGCAAAGTATACTTTGAGGGAGCAATCATTCATTTTTCCTGAAATGCATTATTTCATATAGAACTAACAACTGCATATATTTGATGATTAAAAGTATGCAGAATTATTATACTGAATTTATTACATTATTACAGCCAAATTGGCTGTGATATTGTAATAAATTCAGTATGATAAAAAATAATAAATTTATCCTAACATTGAAAATTTCTCCCTCAAAGTATACTTTGCTAGAAAAGTATACTTTGCAATGTTGGTGAAATAGGCTACTGGAGCGAACGGAATTGACAATCATGAGAATAAGCTGCACTCATTCTCCGAAATCATTGTCCAAACACGAAATACGAGAGTGCGGTCAAGCACACTACGATCTGGCGTGAAATTATTATAGTATCAGAAACACTATCAGATTATTCTTTGGAAAACATCTTGGTACACAATCCGGCGGAATAACGCTGTCATTAGCTTGTCAGATCCCGTGTTGATACATGTAGATTCGGGAGGCTTACAGTGTAACCGAGTCGATGTACCAGGGCTCCAGATAAGGAATTGGACATTCGGTATTGTTACTCCATCATTTCTTGTCCATATACAATTGAAATCGAGTAAATTTAACCCTTTCACCCCTAAGTAACTGGCATGGATTTTGATATATTAATATTACAACCAATCCAACCGTCACAACATGCTTTTCAGACTAGTCCATTTATGAAAAGGGGGTATTTTCTGTTCTTATAAATATATAAATTATTTTTAAAATGTGCAAATCCTGATGAGACGGCTCGTTACGAGCCGTCTCATCAGGATCTGCACATTTTAAAAATAAACCGCTATAACGGTCGTTTGTGTTCAAAAGGGTTAATTCTTCAGGGTAAAATTTGTCTTTCAGAATTTATCAATAGAATAGTACCCCAGACATAAAATGTGGAAAGTGCTTGCAATTTATGACATAGACTACAGATAGCCACATGTAGATTGTATTTCACTGTTCGAATATTAACAATACTCGACTTTTATGCAACATACACAATCAAGAAATCATCACTTGTATCATAAAATTGTATGTATCGGGTAAAATGTTATTTTTATTAACATTTTAATATAAGTATTTAAGCAAGTACGTAGATGTGACTGGAGAGATGAGGCTTTTGGGCTTTGCGACCAGTGTAGCTCCTGATCAAATAGCACACTCATGTAGCCAGGTAACGGTCTACATTGTAGATTGCTTGCTAGAAGCATAACCGGTTGATGTAATTGTGAACAGTTCAGGTCCTGATCAGACTGTGCTGATGCACATTCTGATCCGGATCTACGCTTGTAGCAACGCATATAAGCCCCATTTCTCCAGTCCCAGCCACATACCTAGCTGCACGCTTTCAGCTTTATAGACACTGAGTTTCTCTACATCGCTACATTGCAGCTAACGGCATAAATTAGCGGGATAAGGTTTCAATTTCGCGCACTACAAGTTAGCGATACTCCACTGGACGTTCACGTTCATACGTCACTATATTCTTATTGAAAGTAAAGGAAACAATGTGAGACACAACTATGATCATACACTCAGATAATGAACAAGGCGTATGATCACGTGGTACTAACAACAACAACAAGTACCGATTCAAAGTACGTATTCGTTTATAGTGTCCTTATTACGTAACGGATTTTGATGAAATATGGCGCATCACACGCGTCTTGTTAAGCTGCATTTGGTGGTCTCTGTATTTTCGCCCAAACTTCTGTCGTTTTTGCGAAGAATCGATTTCCGTGTCGGAGACACGGAAATCGATTCTTCGCAAATACGACATAAGTCTGTGTCAAACTCCATAGACCACCAAATGCAGCTCATGAAGACGCGTTTGCTGCGCCATATTTCATCAACATCCGTTGCATATTAAGGAAAATATCAACTAATACTTACTTTGGAGTGGGCGACGTTTTTGTTGTTGTAACCACGTGATCATGCACCTTGATGAAGTGCATATTAGCACATTCCGAAGGTCACTTTTCTACGAAATAGGAAATATACTAAGAACGCTTCCACTTTAGAAATACCACCCGTCATGACTGTTATGTAATGAAATACAATGTAATGTAATGTAATGTAATGTAATCTAATGTAATGTAATGTAATGTAATGTAATGACAGTATAGGCATGTACTCAGAACAAGCAAATGCCCAGCTTATCGGGAGCCCCGTGGTAGTAGTGCGATGCCCGTTTCTATGCAATCATGTGAATAAGTAAAGAAATCGGCTACAACTCGGCCAGGCTATCATGTTGCTGTTTACATACATGTACATGTCGTGTTTACATAAACTATCAGTTTTAATCACGTGATAAATTGCACACATGAAACATTCTACATATTGACCAGAAATATAATATTTCAAAATAAAACATATTTTCATTGTTTTATTAAATTTGAGAAAACCCTGAAATGTAGAAATAATGTATTCTTGGTGGTTTGTAGCAGGAAATGTGATTGGTTGAAATGTTTCGTATCTTTGATAAGTTTCTTGGCCATTAATCTCAGGTGATAATGTCTGTTTGTGATCTCATAACACACAACTATGGCTCATAATGATCAAATGCCTAATTTACAGTGAAACCTCTCTAAGCCGGACACCCTGGGGACCTCCCCCAGGGTGTCCGGTTTTGAGAGGTTTCACTGTACATGTATACTTGTATATATTCATAAAACAACACTTACGAGATCCGAAAGTACATATACATAGCAGTACAATCATGTCCAATTTTAACATACGAGAAGAACGTCAAACTATTATTAATATGTATTATTATAAATTGAGAAATATCCATGCATGTGATGGGCTAGATGTATGAGTATGATATCTTCCAAGAACGTCCACTGGTCTAAAACTAAATAAGTCCCTTTATGTCGTGGCACGCCATTATGGTAATACGGCAGTTTTGTAATTATAGTTTCTATATTCAGAGATTACAAACAAATGGACAACATTTATTCACAATACATAGTTATCTCCTGGGTCATTTATCGCTGATAGCGGTTGTTTACGAAAAGTGCAATATTTTCCGTAAATGACGTCACAAATGGACAAAAACACGTCGTGTGTTTCACAGATGAAATACCGAACAGTGCGGATCCTGATCAGACTGTGCGGACGCACAGGCTGATCTGGATCTACACTGGTCGCAAAACACATAAGCCCCATTTCTGCAGTCACATCGATATATAAGCCGTGAATCAGATTGCTGGCTCCTTCCAAGCATTTGTTTTCATTTATCCTTTAGAGTTGCCGCCATATATTACGGAGCCCCGCAGGGGACATGGATTTGTTTTGGTTAATTCGTTCCCACGAAATAATAATTAATTCCCTCGAATTAACAATTCGTTCCCTCGAATTAACAATTCGTTCCCTCGAATCAACAATTCGTTCCCACGATATAACAATTTCTTCCCTCAATTTAACAATTCGTTCCCATGAATTAACAATTCGTTCCCCGTGGGAACGAATTGTCATTTGGTGGAAACGAATTGTTAATTCGAGGGAACGAATTGTTATATTGTGGGAACGAATTGTCCGAGGGAACGACTTGTTAAACTGAGGGAACGAATTGTTATTTCGAGGGAACGAATCGTTAAATTGAGGTAACGAATTGTTATTTCGTGGGAACGAATACATAAAAAAAGTTTACGTCCCCTACGGGGCTCCGTAATATATCGCCATTGAAGATACACGCACGTCTGTGAGAACGCTTGCAATTTCGCCTTTACACTTCTTTTACTTTTCACCATTTCGCATTTTAAAAATAAGCAAGTGTGCGTAAGAACGCGTAAAGTCGCAATGCGGCGCAAATGGAAATTATGTCGTGTGAAAAGACTGAATTCATTTCGCGTTTCGACTTCCTTTGTATTATACGCCCGTTTGAATTATGTATTCATCTTGTACGGGCGGGCGGCGGGCGTGGCGGGCGACGGGCGGGCACAGCTTGTTGAAATTGTAATAGGTGAAATGCGAGTAACGCGTTGAGCTACCACCATTCTTTAGAGTACCTAGTGTTGCATGACAAACGTGATATCAAATAAATCTAGTCTGGAAGTCTATATTACCCAAGGAAATTTGATTATTCATATCAGCAGAAGCGACTAATTATATAATAACATTTCTGCTGGTACGTTATTTCCAGACAATATGTAAGCCAGGACGTGGTTCTAAGCAATAATATATGGCTGTGACTGGAGAAATAGTGCTTATGGGTTTTGCGAGCAGTGTAGATCCAGATCAGACTGTGCATCCGCACAGTCTGATCAGGATCTGCACTGTTCGCCATTCCATCTTTTCTACTTCTAACAAGCGATATAGATCATTATCAGGCTACCGGAATGTGATATTTGACCACGAGCAGCCGTGATCACAAATTCCATAAGCCCCTGTTCTCCAGTCACAACCACATAATAGTTAGTTTTTGTTGTAAGCAATACGTTTTGTTCTCAAAAATATGACACTTACTTTCAATGAGTGCAGGTACTGAAGAGACGGCTCGACATGACCCGGTTCATCTGTAGCCTATTTCACCAACATTGCAAAGTATACCTACATGTACCTAGCAAAGTATACTTTGAGGGAGAAATTTTCAAGTTAAGGATAAATTTATGAATTTTTATTATACTGAATTTAGTACATTATCACAGCCATTTTGGCTGTGATAATGTAATACATTCAGTATAATAATTCTGCATAATTTTAATCATCAAATATATGCTGCTGCAGTGGTTAGTTCTATATGAAATAATGCATTTCAGGGAAAATTAATTATAACTCCCTCAAAGTATAGTTTGCAATTTTGATGAAATTGGCTACTGGATCTACACTGTTTGTCAATACCACTATGAAGATATGTGGTGTTGAACGGGCTAACTTGTGTTGTCATTTCTAACGTATGCATGTAATTCTTTACTACTGCGTTAAAACCGGAATAAACAGGTCAGGAAACGTAAAAGGATAAAAAAGTATGGTCTGTTCTAAACAAGTCACTGACACAAATATAAATGTGACTAAAACTTGGTCCAACTATGATGAGACCGCAGTGTGGACCAAATTCTGATCTATTGCTTGTATCGTCTTACCAATGCAATACACCAACAGCATAGCTTTGGTGGAAATGGCTGGATAATGGGGAGTATGGCATGTATTTTCATCGTCGACACAGAACAGCCTGTACATCCACGCAGTCTGATCAGAACATATATTGCTACGCCTGTAACTGTATAGAAGAGAACATATTCCCAATGTCTCCAACTAAAGCTTCGTATTCATATCAGGCTGTGTTAGCATGCGACCAATCAGGAGCTAGACTTGCCACAAAGTCCAGAAGCCATATTTATCCCGTCAACACAGTGCGTATGTGCCGTGAAACATTTGTGATATCCTGTCAATACGACCTAATCACTGCGTATGAATAAATGCGGTTGTCATGCTAGTCGATTCTCCCAATTTTGAAGATGCGGCTGGGGTTATTATTTGCATTTGAAAGCTATTTGTAGTGTTGACGGGATAAATAGAATAATAGGTTAGTGCCGTGAATGGGAAAGATTATCTGGCGCGGCACGGAAACTGGATGTGCTCGGCAGAGCCTCGCACATCCCGTTTCCTAAGCCGTTCAAGATAGTTTTTCCCACTCACGGCACTAACCTACTATTCTCTATTTCTCCACATTGCTATTATCATGATTATTATTTATAACATATGTAACATGAGATGTTCAAGGGTGTGTGAGATTTGTAGCCTATTCAAGAACGTTACTTAGTCTACGAATGTTCGCGAAATATGCTACAGCTACTGACGAATCGACCTTGACATGTTTCCCAAACATATTTGTACACCAGGGGCAAGATTCATTAAACTTCGTACCACTAAAATGTTCGTAAGTGCATAATTATGATAGTCTGTAAATTGCACATTAACAATGTGTTCTTGTAAACAACTATTGGATTCTATACTCAACAAAACTAGAAACGTCCCTGTTTTATAGCCGGTGTAGCTCTGTCTATGTATGTACCACATGTTCAAAGTACATGTATTTTAAACCGTGGCGATGTTCAGAATACGATCGTGTAGAGTTTAGCCGATACACACGGTTTACATAGCGGCCAGTGACCGGAACGTTGATTTCCACTTTTTGCACGTGCACGCTATACTTGTCATCGATAAGGCGATTCAGTTCATGTCGTACCATTCATGCGATAGGGGCTATTCGGAAAATTAAAAAAACTTTTTTAATTTTTCACTGTTTTCGATATGCCACGGCTTTCCGAAAACGAGCGAAATCAGGCAATTGGGATGCTTGCGGGTGGGATGGCCGCCAGGGCGGTCGCGCCTCGGTTTGATTGCTGTCGGAAGACGATTGATCGTCTTGCAGCCCGGTACCAGCAGACTGGGGCTGTTCACGACCGGCAGCGACCTGGTAGGCCTCGTGTAACGACGGCTAGAGCCGATCGTTACATTACGTTGACGCACTTACGTCAACGTCGATTGGCAGCCACAGTCACTGCTAGGCGATACGGTGTCTCAGGGCAGACCATTCGCAACCGGTTACGTCGTAACGCCCAACCAATCCGGGCACGCCGCCCGTACACTGGTCAGATAATGACCCAACGTCACCGTGCTGCCAGACTGTTATGGGCGCGGACGTCATCTGAACTGGAGAAGGCTGACTGGAACCGAGTTTTGTTCACCGATGAATCTCGGTTCACAGTTAGTCATGCTGACGGAAGATTACGGGTATACAGGCTTAAAAATGAAAGATTCACCGATTGTTGCATTGTTGAGAAGAACAGGTTTGGGGGAGGAGCGTAATGGTCTGGGGTGGGATCATGGGGGGGAAACCGGAAGACAGATTTGGTTGTTGTACAGGGCAACATCAATGCACAACGTTATGTTGCAGATGTGCTAAATGCACATGCCTTACCATTTATCCGTCAGCATGGTCCTGGTGTGACATTGATGCACGACAATGCCCGCCCTCACGTAGCCAGGGTCACCACTCAATACTTACAGCAAAACAACGTCGACGTCATGCCATGGCCCGCGGTCTCCCCGGCGGTCTCCCCGGATCTCAATCCCATTGAGCACATATGGGATGAGCTGGGCCGCAAAGCACGAGCTAACCATCAGATTGACAATGTTCGCGATCTTACACGGGCGTTACAACGGGAATGGAGGAATTTGCCAACGCACTGGTATTGCGTTACGTCACGTCGATGCGGCGTAGGATCATTGCATGCATTCATGCAAATGGTGGCCACACTCGGTACTAACGAGATTTACTGAATTTGCCACATTACTTATTGAAATTCCATCTCTAAACATAAGTAACACATTTCTGAGTTTTTGTGATTTTTGATTTTGACCCCTACCGCCCTTGGCCGGTTATCTCTCGAATATTTAACAAGATATCCAAATGCAATTTATTGCTTTGATACAGAAATGAATGAACTTGTTTTTCCATTTTGATTTTTAAAAGTAACCCTTTTGGTTTTTGATGAATCTTTCCTTAAACATGGAGGGACGTTTCTAGTTTTGCTCAGTATAATTTATTGAGCAGAGGCTGCATATGCAGCCTATGTTCATTAAATGAAAATCCATCAATTTAAATTTACAGACGTTTCTAAATTTGCACTTATGAACAATTTAGTCGTACGAAGTTTAGTGAAACGGGCCCCAGTTGATCAGGTTCGACAAGCAATCTGTTTCTATGGCCGGCCTAAAATCATCAGTATTATTTTTTACCGGACTACAGCCTGAGCTGTGCTACAGCTCAAGCTCAGCAAATCCATATGCTTGATTTTCGAGTTGAGATTGCCAATTGATGTTCAGTAACGTTGGCATATAGGCAAGATTAACGCGGGCGGTTGTGTGGCGCGAGTGCGAGTGGCGAGTGCGAGTGGCAGGGGCGGATCTAGCATTTGGGGAACGGGGGGTGTTGTCTAGTTGCGAAGGTAACTCTTGCAAACTACTCCCGTACCGTCCGTAGCTAGCTACGGACGGTACGGGAGTAATTGCAAGTTACCGTTCGCAACTTGGGTGTTGTCCTATTTTCGAGCTCTTCGAAATGCACTTTCCTGTGTTTTACGGCATTTAAATTCCGACAGTGGTAAACTGTGATCTATGTAAACTCAGTGGCTGAACGGGGGTGGGGGGAGTTGCAACCCCAGACTCCCCCCTCCAGATCCGCCCCTGAGTGGCGCGTTTCCGCTCATGTTCTCAACTGGGAGCGCACATGTTTAAATGCGACGAACCACGACAACTATGTGCTGTGGTAGGATAAAATCTGTATAGCGGGCACACGTAATAGAGTAGACCGGCGGGATAACACCGTCGGACAGCCACGCTGGCGACCCGGGTTCGATTCTCGACCTAGGGCGTTATTATTTCTGAGATACATTGTATTTCCTGCTCTACTAGTCCTATCGGATGGTGATTTTAAAAGGCTGTCCCGTGTATCAGATTTGACGGAGAGTCTGGCACGTTAAAGAACCAGAGGGGACTATTCGAAAAAGAGCTAGTATAGGGCCCCTGTGGTCGGTTTCCTCTGTGTCCACCTCCTTCCTTTCTCCCCTTCTTTGGGAGACGACATGCAAGGTCATCGAGCCAGTGCCGTCGTTAAATCCAAGCATTTACATTTACTCTGGTGGATTAGTTACACAATTATACACTTATTTAATTCCTAAAGAATATGTTATGCCTACTAGCTGGGACGCAAACTTTAACAAGTGCCACTCAAGATAATTCAGACATGTGTACACATGTATCTACACAATCATTGTATATTTATAACATTAATGGCCTGGACTAGCTGGAAGTGCAAGGCGCGCCGTCTCAATCTGCCCACATTTTACAACTGTTAAAGTCCGAAAGGGGGTGGTGTATAATCCATGACCTGGGTGTCAAATAAAAACAAATTGAAATTACATCTGCGCACCTTGGGAGCGTTTCACTTCGTACGACTAAGATGTTCGTAAGTGCGAACTTATGATAGTCTGTAAAGGCCACATTAACAATGTTCTTGTAAATAATTATTGGATTTACATTTATTGAGCATAGGCTGCATATGCAGCCTATGCTCAATAAATGTAAATCCATCAATTTAAATTTACAGACGATCCTAAATTTGCACTTACGAATATTTTAGTAGTACGAAGTGTAGTGAAACGGCCCCCTGCACAGCACAAGCAAGTCACATGCGAAATATCAAAACTTCAGGTATTACCGTTTAAAAGTTTTACGTCTTACAAGAAACGTGACGGACGGACGTACGCACTGACATAATGATAGTCATTGTGTGGTGTACATTCATTGTTTCCAAACGAAGGTATGGCCACCTTACACACAATAGGCTCCGACGGTTATGAAATAACTGTTTTATTTTATCTTAAGGTCACACACCGTGTATTATTATCACATAGGGTAAACCTATGTATTGGTATCGCCTCCGACAGTTAGCCACGCCCCAGACCCCCCTCGATGCGATGGTCCGTAGTGATATCTTGGAGTAACCATAACAACAAAATGCAATTCGTTACTCAACGTTTAACTGTCATACGCAACCGCTAATTGAAAATAATATTATGAAAAACTACTTGCACTGCACAATATCAACAACGGATGTTCTACGTACAAACATACATCGGATTATTGTGTTGTGCGTGATTTGCCCCCATTTGCGGCACAAATCGTGCGGTCATCGCTAAATTTAGTAACAGGCTATAATTTTCGGCAGAGTTAACTCCCCTCCGAATACTCTCCGAAACACGCGACGCGTTTAACACACAAACGACTTCAAGTTTGATCTTCCGACAGTCTATTTGTATACTCACCCGACACCTGTGCGAAACAAAACTCGCACGTGTAGGTCTACCTGATGTTTAATACTCATTCTATCGATGGATGTACAGCGGATTTTAGTGACATTCCCCAATTCGGCCTGATTGACATTTGTCTATGGTGGCCAATACACGCCAACATGAGTGTCAATTCTACGTTCAGGGAAGGGGGTCAATATGTCAGTATTTAAAGTGGTAAATTACAGTCAGGGAACAAATTAATGACAGTATAACACATCCAGCGTATAGTAATACCCATATTAATGCAAGTACTGAAATACGACAAAAACATTCTAACAAGTTTGGGCTTACATACATTGCACATTTTGTCAGCGGTTTCCCAAATGACGTCATTTGTACGTGTTAATATACTCGATCCGGGGCCAACTATTTCATTCACAAAACAGAAGTAAACATGGCGATGTACCGACAAGGCATTTTCAGGCGCGACACCGCTTCCGTGGCGGAATTCTTGTAACTATTGCCCTTCAATCAGTTTTCAATATATTTATAATGATCATAGATATCTGGAATCTGTATTTATACTTGAATTGATGATGTCTTGTATATGTGTTCTCGTATCTTTCTGATATTGCTATGCATAATCTGTAATGTTGTTGAATGTTTTGGTACATACTGTAGCAGTGCATACTGTAGTTGTGCCATATCAATAGTTTACCCCATAACCATTATTAAAACGCTGAAAAAGAAAATTGCTGTCTGCTCATTTTGTATATTTTAATCTCTTTAAAAACCTGTTTTGGCAGCGCAGTAGAATCGTCTCAGTATGTTTTTGAGGAGAAAATATAAACATATTTAAAACAGCAGACGACAATTGTCGTTTCCAGCGCTTTAAAGGTACATGCCCACTCAGTAAGCCCAAAATGTCATTTATAGGAATTAAATAAGTGTATAACTGTGTCACTATTCCACCAGTTCTAAACGTTACAAGTACCCGCTATACAGATATAATCATTTAGTAATATTTATTTTACTGATAGTGACGCGCGGTGGTATCAGGCTATTTTCATATGCAAATGAGGCATGATATTTTTTAATTATTTATACTAAAGTAATGCGTCACCTGAAAAAATAATATTTTCGACAGATTTTAAAGTATGATCATTGCACATCATAAAATAAATGCAGAGATTAAACAGTAATGTCCGTTAACATTTTAAGCAAACGCGGTTATCGCCCCTGATATCAGTGTGTAAATTTACGTCTGATATAAAATGTATAATAATGCCAATCAGTACATGGGATAATGGCGCATGAATGTTTATTTTGCCAGGAAATGTCTCAGATGATGTCTCTGATGTAAAGAACATTTTGTACCTACTGAGTGGGCATGTACCTTTAATGGTTAATGAAACTGCAACACCAACAATCAATCAATCAATCAATCAATCTAGTTTAATCTTGTCGTACCCTATGTTCAGTACTGTCAGTACTTTGATTATAGTAGTTCACGTTCATTTATATTCTAGAAATGTTTATAGTCTTGTGATGGCGAAGGTTCACGAAATTCCCCGAGGGAATGCTGACGCAATTTCACATTTGCTCTGATAAATTCTAATATTTTCACAATTTTCTTAACTATTTCTTTTTTGTTAAGATTATTTATCTATTGTATAAAAATACGCATGCATTATTCAGTATTAGACATTTTATCTCACGTTTTTTGCTTATCCGACTCGGGAAGTGTCTCACTAGCAATCCCACCTCTACCCCTAATCTACATTTTTAATTTGCAATATTTGTATATAAGAATAGAATAGTTTCTGTAAATAAATATGTGTGGATTTTGGGCATACATCTGGCATACATGGTGGCAGTTCACAATAATCGCTATCATATATTTTGTCGCAGCGGACACATTGTACATACTTATAAGTAGAATAGTGACTCGTTCTGATGTGTGCGCATGTCTTAATGTAACACGAATTTTCTGGCTTCCAGGGGCCCGTTTCACTAAACTTCCTACGACTAAAATGTTCGTAAGTGCAAATTTAAGATCGTCTGTAAATTTCAATTTATGGATTTACATGTATTGAGCATAGGCTGCATATGCAGCCTATGCTCAATAAATGTAAATCCAATAATTTTTTACAAGAAAACATTGTTAATGTGAAATTTACAGACTAACATAATTTGGCACTTACGAACATTTTAGTTGTAGGAAGTTTAGTGAAACGGCCCCCTGGTAGGGCGACTTGTAAGTCAGAAAATTCGGGTTAGTCTTAATGAACAGCTTGTGATTTCTCGCAAGCTGATGGGGCACTATGCTAGTCACAAAGCCGATACGTTTTTTTTGTCGTTTAAAGTCACATTATGATCCATGGTTATTCTGCTTTGCGCTCGTTTCAGATTAATATGAGGCACGCATGACACAATTTTCATAGCAAATGCGGGATAGTATCCCGCATTTGCTATGGAAATTTCGTCATCTTTCGACGTCATTTACAGAAAATATCACATTTTCTGTAAATACATTTCATGAAAAGTCGCACATGTTCTTAGGTACAAAATCGCATGGCGCGCCTCATATGTGGTTTATTTACAATTGTTTGTGACAGGAGTGTGTTCGCACGTGTCATGAACAGCTACTGAACCACGCAAGCGGATCTGGTATTATACACTCATTAAGTCAGATTTTGCTGTGACCTGTCGAATTGTGATCGTTGCTCGTTCTGCTCTGGATAAAAAGACGTTAAAGATACATGCCCACTCAGTAGGCACAAACTGTTCTTTATAGGAATTAAATAAGTGTATAGTTGTGTCAATATTCAACAAGTTCTAAACATTACGAGGGCCCGCTATATAGATATAATCATTTAGTAATATTTATTTTACTGATAGTGACGCGCAGTGGTATCAGGCTATTTTCATATGCAAATGAGGAATGGCATTTTTTAATTATTTATACAACCTAAGTGCGTCTACTAAAAAAATATTATTTTCGACAGATTATAAAGTATGATCATTGCACATTAGAAAATAAATACAGAGAATAAATCATGATAAATGTCCGTTAATAGTTTAAGGAAACACCGTTATCGCCCCTGATATCAGTGTTGAAAGTTATGTCTGATATAAAATGTATTTTAATGCCGATCAAAATATACGTGGGGTAATGGTGAATGAATGTTTATTTGGACAGAAAATGTTTCAGATGATGTCTCTGATATAATGAACAGTTGTGCCTACTGAGTGGGCATGTACCTTTAACGTATAGTTGTTCTGCTTCGTTCGTGCGTCAGAATCAGTCGTTGACTTCGCGCATGCTTGTTTTCGTGCTTGTCGGAAACAGCTTTGGAACCCACGCAAACTGGTCACAAACTCAATAAGCCAGTATTTGTCGTAATCTGTTTCTAATTATAATCTTTACTCGTTCCGCTCTGGATCATACAAATCTGAATTATTTTGCTTATTTTTCGTATCTAAATCAGAATAAGAATTTCGTGCAAGCTAGTTTTCGCACATAATCGAAAACAGCTACTGAATCCAGGCAAGCCGACCGAGTGTCTGAATACAGATACAGATATTTTTTCACTCTGATTATTTTTACAAATGCTATAAGAGGTAAGTATGCATGCAGGCGCGGATCCAGGATTTCGGGTTAGGGGGGGGGGCGTAACTATTTTGCAATACTTGACTATATTATCGAACGATCTAAGCTCGTTCGATAATATAGTCAAGTATTGCAAAATAGTCGACCGAGCGGAGCGGAGCGGAGCGGAAAAATGCATGGAATACATGGCACTTGGCATGAAACGTGCCTTGTAACTTGTAAAAAATCTTTACTCGGCGGCGAATTTTAGGGGGGGGGGGGGGCGCGCGCCGGGTCCGCCCCCCCCCCCCCCACCCCCCCCCCCCCCTGAATCCGCCCATGGCATGTATAATACAAGATCATGGGATATATCAAACACCAATGTAAATATATATATTATACCATGGCGAGATATTGTGTTCATACATATATCAATTTTTCAGTAATTTCAACATAATTATGCATCAGATAGAAGCAGTCTCTACAAGTTCTGGTTTTAAACTTATTGAATATATATGGTGGGCGTAGCGGATGGGGAGTAGTTATACTGATCACAAACTTGATCCCCTTAATACGCCCGTTTTTTTTTCGTGGCATATTGCAGTATGGTGGTGGCGGGTTCCGCTTAGTTTGCACGTCGGATACAGCTGGCGGAATGCAGCGTATCATGCAGCGAGGCAGATTGTAGAAATTGATTGACCCAGGACCTGGCATTACGCCCCTTGTCGACGTTTTTCGCTGGAATTGATTTAAAAAAAGTGCGATATTTTTCGTGAATTAGATCGAAAGTTGACGCAAAATCTGAATTTTTCGTCAACTTTCGAAGTCGTTTACGGAAAATATGACTGATTCTCTGAATAAATATCGGCGATATACGGCGAATCAAGAAGGGAGGTAATTCCAGAGAGTGTTATTATAGATGCAACATGCATCATGGCAACAGCACGCGCAGCTACGATGACAGGGGCGTAGCTGCCTTTGTGATAAAACGCCCGGGCCTGCACTTCATTTAGAAAAACAAACAATCTAACAAAATGTATATAATGTACACATAGACAAACATTTCTTAATACAATTTGCGAAAACATGCTTTATAATGCCCACAGTATTCAGCAGTTTGCATCTCCATTAACAAAACCGTGGTAACATGCACCTGTACCCCCATAGCTACGCTCGGTCGATTTACTTTGCGGCTGCAGATTAATTATTGCCTGGCTACGCACCTGGATGTACAACAACAACACGCTACATGAATGGAAACCGACGCTGGCATTCTATGCATTCTATGTTGCACAACGGGACTTACTGCAATACTATGGTATTATGGTCTTACTTTAAAGGTACCATGTCACAGCTGGGGCCCGTTTCACTAAAATTCGTACGACTAAAATGTTCGTAAGTGAAAATTATGATAGTCTGTAAATTTCACACTAACAATGTTTTATTGTAAACAATCATTGGATTTACATGTATTGAGCATAGGCTGCATATGCAGCCTATGCTCAATAAATGTAAATCCATCAATTAAAATTTCCAGACGATCCTAAATTTTCACTTGAAAGCATTTTAGTCATACGAAGTTTCAATTGATGTATTTACATTCATTGAACATAGGCTGCATATGTGAAATTTACAGACTATCATAATTTTGCACTTACGAACATTTTAGTCGTATCAAGTTTAGTGAAGCAGACCCCAGATGTCTCCGATATTCAACAGGTTGGGTTTCCCGCTTTGTAGACTGCAGATAACCTTTATCAGGTAACCTGTCATGTATTGACTTAATACGTACGGACTGATAACACAATGTTGTATCAGGCATTGACCTGATACGAATATCCGGGTTACAATACATTGAAAACGGACGTTTCATTGGTTGAACGGCGTCACAAGACGTTACCGATGACGTAAGTGTAATTACGCAACGTAAACAAGTCCACGTTCTATCCATAGATAACGATGTCATTTCGAGCATAACATGTTACCTGATAAATAGTATACCAGGCTACTGTTTTTTATATCAAATTTATCAGGCTCGGCAAGCCTAGTAATTCATACGCGTTTCCTAGCCTTACCTGATAAACTTGATATCAAAAGACACTAGGGTGGTATCCTGTATGTATCCCGTCAACACAGTGCGTATGTACCGTGAAACACGGTGCCGTGAAAAATGTTGATATCCTGTCAATACGACCTAATCATTGCGTATGAATATGTGCGGTTCGATTCTCCTATTTTGACCAAATTTCACGAAATAAAAAGAAGGCTCATTCTTAAAGTTTGATAAAATTTAATATTATCGAAAACAAATATTGTTTTTGCATTGTTTATATGGCCGTACAATTTGGACAGGTTTCATGAAACAGAGAGTAGTTATTATGTCGTTCCGTTATTCACGCACCGAGAACAAAATAGAAACAATGAATCATGTGCTGAACTTAGGAATTATACAATTATGTCACGTGACCCAATCTCAATATTTCTAAGATGTCCCATACATAGAGAATAGTAGGTTAGTGCCGTCAATGGGAAAAAATATCTGGCAAGGCTTAGGAAACGGGATGGGCGAGGCTCTGCCGAGCACATACCGTTTCCGCGCCGCGCCAGATATTTTTCCCATTCACGGCACTAACCTACTATTCTATTTATCCCGTCAACACTACAAATAGCTTTAAAATGCAAACATAAATAACCCCAGACACCGCACATATTCACACGCAGTGATTAGGTCGTATTGACAGGATATCAAAAATGTGTCACGGCACCGTGTTTCACGGCACATACGCACTGTGTTGACGGGATAAATGTAAATAAGGAAACGATGTCAAAACACATTTTTTTACAAATAGGTGGTCAAAAATTGTCATGGTAATGAACTTAGATTTAAATGTTATTTTTTTATCTTAAATATAATCTCAAATAAGCCTAGTCCTGCAATGGCATGTACATTGGAACCTCTCTAAACCGGACACCCTGGGGTCTCCCAGGGTGTCCGGTTTAGAGATGTTTCACTGTAATTCCGATATAAGAGCACTGAAACACAGACCTGTGTGCATTGCAATCATGAATATCGGTAAACATCAGCGATATTTGACAGTGAAATAGGTCATAATTTAATACATCGATGTCGCCAGGTCGTTCGGTTTAGAGAGGTTCCGCTGTACAGTGAAACCCCAGGATGTCCGGCACAGAGAGGTTTCACTGTAGCTCAGCCACTTGATCATTCCGAGCCACAGTTGTGCGCTATGCGATCACGAACAGACATTATCACCCGAGATAAATGACCAAGAAACGCATAAAATAACATCACAGGTGTTTAATTGGTATCCGGTTTAGTGAGGTGCATACATGCCTTTTAAATGGAATTTTCTGTGATCTGTTCGCTGCTTAGGACGGAATTTCGATAGTGTATATATTACTGTGGTCTACATCTCAAAATATATGTTGTTTTATGTTTAGAAATAAAATTGCACAATAAGTGCTTCCAATGGCAATTATTCCTGTCGCAAGTCTATAGATTTCACTTGTCATACATATAGATGTTGTATTGTATTGACAGATTCCCGTCACGTTTGTACCGCTATCCAGGCCTCGACAAATCCACTCGTCCGCTCGTATTTACGAGTAACTTTTCAGCCTGGGCGAGTGAAAATTGAAAGCCGCTCGTCCAGTCGGGCGAGTGGAAATTTGAAGATCACCACTGAGAAAATGCAAATGCGAAGTTTTGCGAAGCGAAATACTAAATTCCAATAAAATATTCAACTGATTACCGAGCGTGGTAAAGGGAGACTACCTACTACACTCGCCTTTCTGCGTTGCCAAGATACACATATACAATGTAGACTGTGTCCGACTTATTCCCATTCATGGCTGCAACTACTGAATTTAATACGTGCATTCTACAACCAGTCACCGTGACTTAGCATCCTGTTTAACTGTCGTCTGCTCTGTGTTTACAAACAAAACAAGATGTCAGACATACGCCGGTTTTTGCAGGGCGGCGGAGATATTGATAGATCCAATGAACAACTCGAAAAGGCGAAATTAATCACGGTTATCTGGCGAATTATATCTAAAACTTGGCAATCTTATTATTCCTGCAATACACAACGCTACGCTAAGCCGTTTACAATAAGATGCAAACTACAGTGTACCCCTCCCACCACGGCACCATTGTTTCACGCTGTGTAGCAACAGTTACACAAATTACATAAATTACATAATTTATTTGTTGAAGCCGCGCACCGAAAGCTGGAAATATAGATCTACACGGGCACATTGACTGTGGAAATATTATTGTTATCACAAAATATTATCACAAACTGTACGTACAAAAATGTATGTTTTGTTATTTGACCAAAAGTTTGGACGAGTAGAAGTCCAGTCTGGACGAGTAGAAGTCCAGTCTGGACGAGTAGATTTTTAGGTTCTCTCGTCCAGTGGGACGAGTCAGAAAATAAAAATGTGTCGAGGCCTGCCGCTATCCTGTGTTGTGTGTTTGATAGAATTGTCATATTCGTTAATACAATTGTATCCACAATGTTTGAATAGGGGAAGTATAATTATTTGTTTTATTAATTCGTTCCTACTAAAAAATATACGTTCACTAATTTAACAATTCGTTCCCTCGAATTAACAATTAATTCCCTCGAATTAACAATTCGTTCTCACGATATAACAATTCGTTCCCACGAAATAACAATTCGTTCCCTGAATTTAACAATTCGTTCCCTCGAATTAACAATTCGTTCCCACGATATAACAATTCGTTCCCACGAATTAACAATTCGTTCCCGTGGGAACGAATTGTTATTTCGTGGGAACGGATTGTTAATTCGTGGGAACGAATTGCTAATTCGTGGGAACGAATTGTTAATTCGTGGGAACAAATTGTTAAATTGAGGAAACGAATTGTTATTTCGTGGGAACGAATTGTTGTTTCGTGTAAACGAATTAATAAAAAAATGAATTCTACGTCCTCTGCGGGGCTCCTTACTATCATGTGCTGTGCGTTTGGATAGAATTGTCATATCCACTAACAACACAACTGTATCATCAATGTTTAAATACATTTAGCGGTGCGACATGCGTCAATTTTAAGCTTGATCAAACTAGCATTTGTTTCGGATCTAAGTCATAGTATCGAACGGCCTTAGGCCTAAAATCTGACCGCATCCATGAACGACACAAGCCGTGCCAATTTGTACATACGAGTATGCAGATCTGCGAAACTAATTTACGAAACTGTGAACATTTTGTGTAAATATCGTAGAAATTAACGAAATCTTCACAGCAAATGCGGAATTCTATTTCGCATTTGCTCTGAACATTTCGTCAACTTTAGACGTCATTTTCGGAAAATATAGTATATTCTGTAAATAGTTTTCTAGAGATATCGCACATCTTCTTCAGAACAAAAGCACATTGGCTTTTCTCATATTTCCTCCTTTTCGTGTTCAAACTGTCATCATTGACCTTCTGTTGCGTAGTTCTAATTCAAATATAATTATAATCTGGACGTGTACCAGGCATGGTCTGGAAATAATATATTTAGTAAACACCTGTTCAACGGTATTCCAGATTTTAACTTTATTGAGACATTCAATGCGCTTGAAGTACTCTCTAACAATTGTATGTGCAAGTTGTAATGGTTTGAAGTGTTATTTTCGTATAATGATGGCAGTTTCAATGGGCTGCGGTAATGAATGAGGCCACCACTCCATATTTTTTTTTTAAAACGATTAGGAAATGAATAGGGAACGAACGCAAAAATCTACCGATTTGGTTCGAATATGTTAACAGCCACCCCCGATTCTTCTGGCAGGGCGGCTTACTCCCTACGTGACAGCTAGACAATTCGGGTTACCGGCCCTGGAATTGGATTGCGTGTCGTATTTCGCCGCGATTGATTTCAGTTTATCAGCTTCGGCTGGATGATGGGAGGGCGTACTGTCTTAGCGATGGATTAATCCTGCAGGAGTCGTATCTTAACGGTGGATTTTATTGAGATCCATGGGCCCGTTTCACTAAACTTCCTACGACTAAACTGTTCGTAAGTGCAACTTTATGATCGTCAGGAAATTTCAATTGATGGATTTACATTTATTGAGTATAGGCTGCATATGCAGCCTATGCTCAATAAATGTAAATCCAATAATTGTTTACAAGAAAACATCGTTAATGTGACATTTACAGACTATCAAAATGTTGCACTTACGAACATTTTAGTCGTGCGAAGTTTAGTGAAACGAGCCCCAGATCTGTAGCCGATATCACCAAAATTGCAAAGTATACTTATCTTGCTAAGTACACTTTCAGGGAGAAATTTTCAATTTAAGGATAAATTTATTAATGTGTATTTAATGAAATAAAAAATTTGGTTTGGCTGTGATAGTGTAATAAATTCAGTATAATAATTCTGCATACCTTTACATGTAATCATCACATATTTGCAGTCGTTAGTTCTGATAAGTATATCTATAAGCATGCTTAGCAATTTTGCTGAAATCGGCTACTGGGACCAGGTGTTCCGGTGCAGTAAGGGAGCCTGGTACCAGATCAGGAACCAGTTTCACTAAACTTCGTACGACTAAACTGTTCGTAAGTGCAAAATTATGATAGTCTGTAAATTTCACACTAACAATGTTTTCTTGTAAACAATCATTGGATTTACATTTATTGAGCATAGGCTGTATATGCAGCCTATGCTCAATAAATTTAAATCCATCAATTAAAATTTCCAGACGATCCTAAATTTTCACTTAAAAGCATTTTAGTCATACGAAGTGAAACGGCCCCCTGGTGTTTGCAGACGAAATTCAATTGAAATTTCCAGACGATCCTAAATTTGCACTTAAGAACATTTTAGTCGTACGATTTTTTTGTGAAACGACACACAGGACACTGCAGTTCGATGCTGAACTTTTATTGTTTGTTATGTACTCCCTTCTCCGAATTGCTGACAAACACCGTAGATCCTAATGGAAAGACTTGCTACATGCTCATCTGGGGGCCGTTTCACTAAACTTCGTACGACTAAAATGTTCGTAAGTGCAAAATTATGATAGTCTGTAAATTTCACATTAACAATGTTTTCTTGTAAATAATTATTGGATTTACATTTATTGAGCATAGGCTGCATATGCAGCCTATGCTCAATAAATGTAAATCCATAAATTGAAATTTCCAGACGATCCTAAATTTGCACCTACGAACATTTTAGTCGTAAGAAGTTTAGTGAAACGGGCCCCTGGATCTACAGTTGACAGATTGTGTCTGAGAAATTCATTCAGTGGGTTTTCGCTTTATCGAATACACATGACATATACTATATATCGGCATCGTGTAGGATTTTATTTGATCAAATATCAAGATGTTGCATTATGCAAATACTATATGTATATATTCCACCGGGTTCAAATTCTTAGGCTTGTTCTGAATATGATTAAACATGACATTTAGGAGATTGCTCTGTTTAGGTTCGGTGTACTCAATACTGGTTTGTTTTGCATGTGCGTTATTAATGACAAATTGTTGTGGATAGTGCTAATTAATGCACAGATAGCGGTACATCATTCGCGATAATTTGGCAGAATTGCCGTTTATTGATACGAACTAACGTTACAGTAATTGTATACTCGAATGTTATTTCGGAGGCTTGCAGTTATTGATATGAACCAATGTGCATTTGCAAATGTAATTTTGCGTCTAGATAATTTCGCGGTTGTTGAACCAATGTTTAGAAAAGTCTAGAGTCTGCATGCAACATGTAGTAACAGGGAGAGAAAGTTCTGATTGACCTAGCAAAACACACCCGACCCTATACTTTTTTGGCCGTTTTAAAAATTTTATAATGTTTAAAAATTGTGACAGTCTTTTGCGTACGTTTTGAGCGCTAATATTTAAAAAAAATAAAATAATTTTTTTTTTTTACCTACCCTCCCTACCTAGCTTTTTCTGGACCGTTCCCCGCACCACCGAATGTCTCAGGCTGATACCAAGCTACCTCGGGCCGATACCTAGGGCCTAAACAAAAAGTATTGTGGTGCGGGGAACGGGGTCGAAGGCTGATACCAAGTTACCGAGGGACGATACCTAGGCCGATATCAAACAAGACACGTATTAACGTCTTTATTACTTAGATTACTTAATATATATCAATTTCAATATCAATCATCCGGCAGTTGTGATAATCCTATATTAAAATATATACCGTTATCCATGATTGAATGATGAAATACAGAGCCTACAAATTTAAATTCCCGGCATCTGTCAAAATTTACGCAGCCGATAAAGTAAACATACGCAATGCGCATGCCCAAAGGAACTGGTTTAATACGCGCGCGAGACATGGTATCGGACTGGAAACGGCGGTATCAGACTAGTAACGATGGTATCAGACTAGAAATGGCAGTATCAGACTAGAAGTTTCAGTATCAGACTGGAAAACACGCCGTATCAGCCTGGACTGTGTATGTTATTGCTGTAGGCAAATACAGGCAATTTCTAGGCCAAAATTGACATCTAAGTAATAATATAGCTGTATTAGCTTGGGGGCCGTTTCACTAAAATTCGTACGACTAAAATGTTCGTAAGTGAAAATTTAGGATCGTCTGGCAATTTCAATTGATGGATTTACATTTATAGGTTGCATATGCTCAATAAATGTAAATCCAGTAATTGTTTACCAGAAAACATTGTTATTGTGAATTTTAGAGACTATCATAATTTTGCATATACGAATATTATAGTCGTACGAAGTTTAGTGAAACGGGCCCCTGGTGCCCAAGGTGCAAAAGTAGTCCGGTAAAATATATTCCCGATGTTTAACCCTTTGAACACGAAAGCCCGCTATAGCGGTTTATGCAAACAGTGCAGATCCAGATGAGCCGGCTCGTAACGAGCCGTCTCATCAGGATCTGCACTCTTTGCAAGTAATTTTCATACTTTTTAGAACAAAAACTCCCCCTTTTTCATAAATGGACTAATCGGAAAATCATTTTGTGATGATTGGAGTGGTCGGAAAATTAGCATGTCGCAGTCCATTCTAGTTACGTAGGGTTGGAAGGGTTAAGCCACAGATACTGTTTACTTGATAAACTGACAAACTGGTGTACAAATCTGCTTGATACGCTTGTTAAGTCAATTTTGATTCCATTTCCATGCACATTTGCATGTCATTTACAAGGTGTGGGATCACGTGGTTTCCGAACCCGATTTTTCGACGTGACGTAATCTGTGACGTCATTTTTACAGTAGATTTTCTTTAAAATCTTGTCTTTAAAATCTTCCTAACAAACGGACGGATTTTGATGATATGTAGCGCAACCAAATAGGATGGCATATGTGTTTTATGGGTGCTCTGAAAGTTCTTTACAATAACTTATAACTTTCACAAAGAATCGAGTTCCGTTTATTTCTTACATTCACGTGCTATAGTTACGGCAACCGATTTTTCGTCAAAACTATACAATTATGAGATTAAAGCCGCCTATACCATAAAGGGCAACGTGTACCGCATTTGCTGCGGTATATTTCGTAAAAATATGTCATTCCATTAGAAAGATATAAAAGGAAATCCATTGTAAACACATCTAAAAAGCATGACGTCACGCCGTTCGGAAACACGTGATCACACACCTTGATTTAGCAATTACTAGAAATATTCAGAGCACATGCTGAAGAGAATAAGAACATTTTGTCAACTTTTGACGTCAGTTATAGAACATATAGTAACGTTACGGTAATGAATGTTATTGTTATTTTATATTTAACGTATTTAAGGGTAGGAATTGGCTCGCAGACCTTCCAAACACGGGCATATGAGCCCAGTAAATGTGTCAAGCCAATGGCCTTTGGCCCGTGTTTCTTTCCGAAGTTAGTATTGGTTGCAATGTAGTCGAAATGTATGCTTTACATTAAAGAGGTTATGAGACGGTTAATTTAACCGAGCTGGTTCAGTCTCCTACCGCACTGTGCCAGTATGTCAGACCGTGTTACGGGCTGCGTACGAGTGCATATCAGAGCTCCAGATAAGCTGCGTATTTGCGTAAATACCCAATTAAAATTGCCAAAAACCCAAGTTAAATCAGAAGTAGCGAGTATCAAAAAACAATAACAAATTTGTAGTACCTTTATCATGCTACAGAAAACAATAAACAGACCACAAATATAGCATATTTTTCTTATTTTCCATGAAAACACATATTGGTATTTCATTAGAATTGTCTCCAAGGAGACAATTCTAATGAAAGCCAAGACATGTTTTCCTTTCGAAGCAAACTATTCAATAATTGCTTGTCTGTTGAGTAGTGTGATTTTATTTTACCCAATTAAAATATTGAAATACCCAATGGCTTCGGATATGATGGAGTGAAAATACTCAATTACTAATTCCTTATCTGGAGCCCTGGCATATGATATATGGAGACTCAACCGTAACAGTGGTTTGAGGGTTGGTCAAGGCAAAGCAGATGAAGGAGTGAAGGGCCGATATGGGGTTGGGTTATGCAATATATGCTATGATACGGTACTGCACAGTTATTGCCATTCATTTATACCAGCGGCTAGCAATGTGTATGATCACGTGGTACTAACAACAACAACAACAACAACAACATGTACCGATTCAAAGTACGTATTATTTTATAGTGTCCTTATTACGTAACGGATTTTGATGAAATATGGCGCATCAAACGCGTCTTGTTAAGCTGCATTTGGTGGTCTCTGTATTTTCGCCCAAACTTCTGTCGTGTTTGCGAAGAATCGATTTCCGTGTCTCCGAACGATATAAGTCATATTTCATCAAAATTCGTTGCATATTAAGGAAAATATCAAATAATACATACTTTGGAGTAGGCGACGTTGTTGTTGTTGTAACCACGTGATCATGCACATTGGCTAGGCTGCTACACTGCATTAGGCGGGGTAATATATATACAGAGGGGTCAGCGTGTAAGTGCACACACGAACGAACACGACAGGTTGGAACCAACCTGTCGTGTTCGTTAGTGTGTGCACTTACACGCTGACCCCACTGTAGGCTATTTGATTTGTATGTGGATATATGCACGTGTTCCGCAGTGTGAGATATTGTGCGACTTTAGGAGTGCATTATCGTTGCGCGGCGGAACGAGTGGCATATATATACATACACATCAAATACACTTTTTATTTTTACGTACGTCACTGACAATTTATGTGCGCCTAACAATACTAAATAAAATAAACAATTCAGTGATGATTTAGAAGGAACTACTTTACTAGGTGAAACGTAGTTCGAGCACTAACCAATATGAACGATATTGACGACTTACGTTCCATTGTTTTCAATGGAAACGTATATACGTATGTTGAATGTATATAATAAGAAATTTCATCGTATGTTGGAAATTGTTAAATGGTAAATAAGTTATGTTCTGCTGAAAGAAATTAAAGACAATATAAATCGTTCCCACGAATTGTTAATTGTTAATTCGAGGGAACGAATTGTTAATTAATGGGAACGAATTGCTAAATTGAGGGAACGAATTGTTAATTCGTGGGAACGAATTGTGTTAATTCATGGGAACGAATTGTGTTATTTCGTGGAAACGAATTAATAAAAAAGAATTATACGTCCCCTGCGGGGCTCCGGAACAAACAGAGCAGAGCATATCCGTCTAATTTCAATATTGATTGACGAGCTGTGAATAGGAATCTGAAATGATAGGCATGTGATAACAGTAAATTGAAATTCCTTGCACGAATAATGAGCGTTTTTGTTTACGGAATGTGCAATATTAACTTGCGCGTCTGGTCATCTCAATCCCGTGGGTCATGTGGATGGACGGGAAACAAGATGCTCACACCAGTAGTCAGGGCCCGTTTCACTAAACTTCGTACGACTAAAATGCTCGTAAGCGCAAATATAGAATCGTCTGGAAATTTCAATTGATGGATTTACATTTATTGAGCATAGGCTGCATATGCAGCCTATGCTCAATACATGTAAATCCAATAAATGTTTACAACAAAACATTGTTAATGTGATATTTACAGACTATCATAATTTTGCACTTACGAACATTTTAGTTGTACGAACTTTAGTGAAACGGCCCCCTGGTGTCGAAATGGACCTTGTCTCGGCTCTGACCAGCACAGTACCGTATCAGCCTGCGTATTCGTCAATCTGGCCATGACTTCCGCTATTGCGCATCTACCCAGTGCCGTATGCAGACGCGGGTCCAGGAATTCCGTTTATGGGGGGGGGACCTTTTAATTGAAATAGTTATATATTTCCGAACATGCACCGCTCGTTCTTCGAGTGACCGGCATTCAGGGAATCTGGGGGCATGCTCCCCCTGAAAATGTTGATATATACATCCCATTCCCTGCATTCTGGCGCATCTTTAGAGCAAACCAATCTTTACTCGACGAATGTTAGGCTGGGAGTGCCGCGCCCCCCCCCCCCCCCCCCTCCCCCCCCCCCCCCCCCCCCCCCCCCGCCCTTGGTATGCTACAACAGTTAGCGGACGAAAGCGACATTGTATCGTGCTTTGACCAGCGTAGCCACATATCAGCCTGGGCATCCGCGCAGTCTGATCAAGGCATATGCTACATAACGTGGAAGAAGAAACTTAGCCGCTTTGTTCAACTGACCCATTCAATTATTGCGAGCAACGTAAGGTACATATTCCTTAATGTAGCGCGCGTATGTATACAATGTGCCTGTCCAGTGGAACCTCTCCAAACCGGACACCCTGGGAGGTCCCCAGGGTGTCCGGTTTGGAGATATTCCACTGTGAATCAGATATAGCTCCAAATGATTTAGAGAGCTCTTCAAATGATTTAGGGGTAGCTCTAAATATGATATGCTAGCTCCAATGTTTTAGAGCCGTATTAAATATCTTGAGCTAGCATTAATTATTTAGAGCTAGCATTAATTATTTGTGTTTATGTAGATTTGGCGTTCCTGGAACGCCGAATCTACATAAACGCAAGTAATTACTATGTAGATTCGGCGTTCGATACTGTACGTGTGACGGAGACCTTCAACTATTGTAAATACCGTAGGATACTGTTTCCCAAATCACCAAACATGTAGTATCCGCACATGTATCACGTGTGCTAGGCATGTGACCAAAGCATTCAATTACAGCCGAACACATCTAAACCGGACACTCGGGAAAATATAGATGTTTACCTTAGATGAGTTTCGCTGTTACGTATCTCTGATTACAATGATTTTTCATGATTGGAAAAACACTAGAATGTGTCATGAAGTGCTCACACGTCTGATTTACAGTGGAACATCTCCCAACCGGACACCCTGGGAGGTTACAATGACTTTTCATGATTGGAAAAACACTAGAATGTGTCATGAAGTGCTCACATGTCTGATTTACAGTGGTACATCTCCCAACCGGACACCCTGGGGACCTCCCAGGGTGTCCGGTTTGGAGAGGTTCCACTGTATTGTAAATAACACAAGATACCTTTTCCCCATACCTAGCCAAATGTAGCACCCGCACATGCATCGCGTGTGCGTACACGCGCCTTATTGACAGTACCTGATGAACAGATTACCAGGAATGTTAATTATCTATACAGGTCATCTGACCCAGGTGTTTACCAGCCTGTCTTACTTGCAGGCCTGCGGGCCGTTTCACTAAACTTCGTACGACTAAAGTGTTCGTAAGTGCAAATTTAGGATCGTCTAGAAATTCAATTGGTGGATTTACATTTATTGAGCATATGCTGCATATGTAAATGCAGTCATTGATTACAAGAAAACATTGTTAATGTGAAATTTACAGACTATGATAATTTCGCACTTACGAATATTTTAGTCGTAGTTTAGTGAAACGGCCCCCAGCTGGTTTATTCAGCTTCAAATGTGCAGTGAAACTCTCGAAACCACAGGTTCTTGAAGAACGCTTCATATTTCGGTGTTTCATGGGTTATTTCCGTATATATCTGCCGTGGGGCCCGTTTCACTAAACTTCTTACGACTAAAATGTTCGTAAGTTCAAATTTAAGATCTTGAATCGGACTTGATATCAATATGATGGATGCTCAATAAATGTAAATCCAAAAATTATTTACAAAAAAACATTGTTAATTTGAAATTTACAGACTATCATAATTTTGCACTTACGAACATTTTAGTCGTAAGAAGTTTAGTGAAACGGGCCCCTGGTGGTTTGGTGCATTATTACCAACATACAATTTACATCACCTCCCGCGAATTACACGTATAACTAGAAGTACCTTGCGGGTATTTTGACAGGATAAAAGGGGACCGAAAGGTCGGAACGGTGAATGTGTAGATAATTGACGATTTCTGTCGTGTGTAATGATTAGGCATTCGTAGTTGCGCAAAACTATGTAAGTTACCCCAAACCAACGAAATCCACCAAAATCTACCCAAAATCCACCAAAATACCCATATCACACCAACATACTGACCATCTGTGCTCGAAACTCGTCACCAGAAAGCATTGCCTACTATAAGTATGTTTTATTGTTAGGCCGCTTTGACTTATAATGTTTGTTACGCATTTGGGACTTCAAAGTACGCATACATGTATTGTCCTGTTAATGTATCAGATGTAGAGTGCACCGGTCTAAACCGGACACACTGGGAACTTCCCAGGATGTCCGGTTTGGAGAGGTTCCACTGTTGATGCATTCTAAGCGCTTGAAAGAAGACTGGATGTGGTAACATCATGCCCACTCAGGGCTCCAGATAAGGAATTAGTAATTGAGTATTTTCACTCAATCATTTCTGAAGCAATTGGGTATTTCAAAATTTTAATTTGGTCAAATAAAATCACACTACTGTTTGCACATCAAAATACAGAAATTATTGAATAGTTTGCTTCGAAATGAAAACATGTATTGGCATTTCATTAGAATTGTCTCCTTGGAGATAATTAATGAAATACCAAGATGTGTTTTCATGGAAAATAAGAAATATATGCTATATTTGTGGTCTGTTTATTGTCTTCTGCATATGTACCATACTTTTTTATTGCTTTTTGGTACTCGCTATTTCTGATTTCAATTGGGTTTTTGGCAATTTTAATTACCTTATCTGGATCTCTGCCACTAATACGTTGCGACATCTCAGATTGAACAACAAACGTATTCACGAATTCAAGATGGCGGCCAAAGGAAACAACAACTGTTATGTCTTGCAAAAAACGTTTCAAATATATTATCACAAGGTCTTGTAATACCGTCTTAACCGTGTTTTGTTTTGCAATGTTACAATTTAACGCTTATAAACGTAACCTTGGGACAATTCAGGGGGCCGTTTCACTAAACTTCGTACGACTAAAATGTTCGTAAGTGCAAATTTTGGATCATCCGGGAATTTCAATTGATGGATTTACATTTATTGAGCATAGGCTGCATATGCAGCCTATGCTCAATAAATGTCAATCCATTAATTGTTTACCAAAACACATTGTCAATGTGAAATTTACAGATAATCATAATTTTGCACTTACGAACATTTTAGTCGTACGAAGTTTAGTGAAACGGGCCCCTGGACCGGAATTCGTGATATCTCTCCTCTCCACATATTCATGATCAACATCTATGTTTTATCTTTCTTCTAGAATGCAGCTGCTGTCACCACTCATCTCTCTAAACGGAGGTGCGGAGTGACGGTCGAAAAACGAAAACTTTCGGAAAAAATAACTCCCGAAACCTGTCTAGATAGCTTGGAAATGGCATAACTAAGAAAACAAAAGTTAGATTTTGAAAATCGGTCAACAAATTCAAAAAGTATTTTTTAAAAGTTCTCCCCGATGTTAAATTCCCATAGAAAAATTGTGTTTTCCCTATGAAATCAATATTTGATGGAACTTCATCGAATAAATTGATGAAAAAGTACTTAGATTTAAATATTAGTTAGTTGTTATGTGTTTAATAGCCAATAGTTCGTCGGCAGCAAATCGTGGAACAGACAGTAGTTACATACTTTCATCATATCAGAAACTTACACATGTACAGTGAAACCTCTCTAAACCGGACACCCTGGGAGGTCCCCAGGGTGTCCGGCTTAGAGAGGTTTCACTGTAAATTTGATCATTCTGAGCCATAGCTGTGTGCTATGCGATCACGAACAGACAGTATCACCTCAGATAAATGACCAAGAAACTCATCAAAAATAAGATCACGGGTGCTTCCTTGCTGTCCGGTTTAGAGAGGTTCCACTGTATACCGTCGTGGTATATTTATACCTACAATGTTTTTACAGTAAGTTGAAGTAATTATATACATGTAGGTCTGTATAGTTAAAATACGTGTAGCTTGTAATTTCTGTTTTGATTTCTGTTTTGAATTACAAGCTTCAACGCATTATAAAAATAACGTGTCACGTGCGTGGTGTTTTTATTTATCGACCTAGTTTATCAGACAAGATAAATGTATGCATGGTACAGTATGGTAATTAAATATCTGACATACATTTCTAACCTCGAACATTTCAGTAGAAGTGTATATCCCCTCGCCGATAGGCAATACGGGATATAGCGTTAATCCATGTACGTACGTACGTACGTACGTGCGTGGGTACGTACGTACGTTAGTAACACATTTCATTTTTCAATTACTTACGAACCGCTTCAACGATTTTGATAATATTCGGCCACAATGTGTGTCTAGGGATGGTGCTGTATTCTGCATACGACCAACGTCCGACCACCCAAGGTCAAGGTCACTGAGGATTTATGTCCACGTTGTCTGTAAGGCTTTGTAAAGCAAATTCGTTAACGTATTTGTTATTGTATGTGTATTATCAAGGCTGCCATAATTACAAGGTGTATGATCACGTGGTACTAACAACAACAACAAGTACTGGAATTTCCAGAATCCGTCTGATTCAAAGTACGTATTATTTTATGGTGTCCTTATTAAGTAACGGATTTTGATGAAATAAGGCGCATCGAACGCGTCTTGTTATTGTTTGGGGGTCTCTGTATTTTCACCCAGACTTCTGTCGTTTGTGCGAGGAAAAACTTTGCAAAAACGACATAAGTCTGTGCCAAACTCCCTGGACCACCAAATGCAGCTCATGAAGACGCGTTTGTTGCGCCATATTTCATCAAGATCCGTTGCATATTAAGGAAAATATCAAATAATACTTAATTTGGAGTGGGCGACGTTGTTGTTGTTGTAACCACGTGATCATGCACCTTGAATTACATGTGGCTATCAACGTCACTCGTCATAGATATGCGCAGAAAGTGATGAAATACATTCGTAAACGTGCTTTAATTATAGATTGGTATTGTATTTCTTAAACAAATTGTACATATGAGTCGCCTGAAAAATAAAAGGATTCGCAACAAAAATAAATATAATAATGAAATATAAAGAGCGTTGCAAACACCAGGGGGCCGTTTCACTAAATTTCGTATGACTAAAATGTTCGTAAGTGTAAATTTAGGATCGTTTGGAAATTTCATTTAATGGATTTACATTTATTGAGCATATGCTGCAACGCCAGAAGAGGTGATAGTGGTTGATCGTTAGAACACACAACGATGACCGACTTCGCCACTCCATGTGCCGTTTAGGATACAGTAACTAGGCAGCGGTCACATATTCCGGCCTTCGTCCAGTATTCCCGCGACTTTTCCAAGTTTATATGTGTTCAAAGGATGATCGGGTATAGAACTGGGGGCCGTTTCACTAAACTTCGTACGACTAAAATGTTCGTAAGTGCAAATTTAGGATCGTCTGGAAATTTCAATTGATGGATCTACATTTATTGAGCATATGCTGCATATGCAGCATATGCTCAATAAATGTAAATCCAATAATTGTTTACAAGAAAACATTGTTAATTTGAAATTTACAGACTATAATAATGTTGCACTTACGAACCTTTTAGTCGTACGAAGTTTAGTGAAATGGAACCCTGTTTCTCTGCAATTGACGGTTACTAATTTTATTTTATTTATATTATTCTACTCAAGCTTACGTCTCTAATGGAAACGTGTCGCTTAATATTGTATTTTGTTATCATGATATAAAAAAAAAAAAAAAATATTTCATAAATGTTCATTACGCGTATAGCGAACATGCATAATCGAATTGTCTCCCCTGTTTATTACAGTTTTTGATCGTATATAGTTGAATATAGCGCAAACGTTTTGGAATATGGTCAAATGAAATGGTGCAATTCCCTGGGACCTCCCAGGGTGTCTGGCTTAGATAGGTGTCACTGTAAATCCGGCATTTTATCATTTTGAGCCATAGTTGTGTGCTATGCAATCACGAACATACAGTATCACCTGAGATAAATGACCAAGAGACTCATCAAAAGCAAGATCACATACGTTTTCGTGATGTCCGGTTTAGAAAGGTTTCACTGTAGGTGAAATTTCAGTGTGTGAAGCTGAAAACAACATGTGGAATATCTGAAACATTCTCTAAGATACAGTGCCTTTAATAATGATTATTTTTTCACAGTTGCAACATGGCTAATGCTGCCAATTCCATTCCCAGACGAGGCGTTTATTTAACCCATTCATCCCTAAATACGCAACACTGTCTTTCCATGCTATTTTTGGAATATTCCATTAGTGAAAAAAAAACGCGGATTCACTTTAAAATGAAACCATACTGACAAATGCTGCAGATCCAGATAAGGCGAATCGTGACGAGTTAGAAACAAAATTGCTACCCAGCTCCATACCTCTCACGAGGGTAGCAATTTAACCCAATGTCTTTAATGTAACGCATGGAAGAGTGACTTTTGCAATCGGTTATCCGGCGTGTTTGATATGTTAGCGATATAAAACTGTCAAAGCTGTATCAATCAATTATTAATAAAGAACATATATACATGCGGAAATTGGTTATTTTACCGTGTCAAGGTGTTTATCTGACATTTACATGTATATGTAGGCTTGTAAATGTGAAAGCTTCGTTTCGTTATGTTGAATGTTGAACAACAACTAGAGAAAAGATGGCTTCCATGGGAAAATTATTTCCCTGTTATATTATTGTTGGCAATTTACTAGTTCAACATCAAAGATTATTTGTTCAAGGGTACAAAATATACAGTTTACTAAATTTTAACATGCATACAACATGTCTTTATATGCACTTCAGTTGCTCACATTTTTTGAATGGGTCAAATTGTAGCCGTAGATAACATATTGGAGGCGAATTATTGTAGCTAGTGACGAGTAGGCTCATCTGGATCTACAGTGTTTAACCAAATAAAGACTGGGATACAATTATAGTAGTATGACACTTTTTAGGGAGAAAATCCTATTTTCTCAATTTCATCTCCAAAGTATATGTTGTTACCACTCATCTGAACCGTCTCGGCGAGACGGTTCAAATGAGGGGTAACAACATATACCTTTATGGACAAATAAATAAAAAAATGAGATTTTTGCCACAAAAAATATCGTATCCTTCGATTGAAATGGGTTAAACGTATTGGTTTTATGGTCGGTAGGGTTGACCGGGTTAAAACAAACGCACACATACATCTCAGCGAGGGGTCAACTGACAAACGGTGTGCTATGGACCTGGCACCAGGTGAGTTTATTCTAAGTTCAGGGCTGCATATATATCTGTTTTTCGATGTAAATATTTCGTCCGGATTGTTTTGTATCCCCCACCCCCGAATGCAACTGGTTAAATGCGGAATCGAACCCGCTGGCTCGGCCTTAAATGACCGTAGCTGTTGACAGGTCGTTAAACAAAAATACATCAACTCAAACATTTTGTATGGCTGTAAAAATAACTTATTTTCATAAAATGGTATTTCACAGTGTAAAATCGCACTGTATTAAAACGTTCCTGTAATAAATATGCAAATAAATGTAATACCACTACAGAAAATATACTTACTTAGGAGACCAGTACAGCTTCAATGTATGCGACTATGCTTATGCAATACATGTTCTCTAACATTTTAGTGTTTTGATATGCTCTTTCTTAAACTCGTTGAATTATTTCATAGGAGGCTCGGCATAGCCTCCTTTCTTATGAAATCAGTAAACTCGTTTAATAACTACCATATCGAATCATCACTCACGTAAGTTTCTATATACTTTTCACTCATGTATTTCTGAAAATTTGGCTGTGACTGGAGAATGTGCCTTATGGGTTTTGTGACCAGTGAAGATCCAGATCAGGATCGGGATATAGTGAATAGTAGGTTAGTGCCGTGAATGGGAAAATATATCCGGCAAGGCTCAAGAATTTCTTTATTTCTCATCAGAAGTATATGTTGTGACCACTCATTTGAACCGTCTCGCCGAGACGGTTCAAGTGAGTGGTCACAACATATACTTTGGTTCAGAAATAAGGAAAATAGATAGAGAATAGTAGGTTAGTACAGTGAATGGGAAAACATATTTGGCAAGGCTCAGGAAACTGGATGGGCGAGGCTCTGCCGAGCACATCCCGTTTCCGTGCCGCGCCAGATATTTTTTCCCATTCACGGCACTAACCTACTATTCTATTTATCCCGTCAACACCTACAAATGGCTGTAAAATGCAAAAATAGTATTGACTGGATATCAAAAATGTTTCACGGCACCGTGTTTCACGGCAACATACGCACTGTGTTGACGGTATAAATGCACGGTTCGGCATTCATTCCATCAATGAAACACCCGTCATGCTTCTAATAGATCCTTACCACATTACAGGAGTGTGCAACTTGATCAGAAGCTACACTGGTCACACATCCCATAGGCCCCAGTTCGCCAGTCACAGCCACAACATACAATACACAACAATTACCTTCCGATCGTTGACTTCTAAATAAGCGACGCTACTCCGAACACCCAATTACTGACGGCTAATTCTAGGCGAAAGTCAGAATTGTCCGGTGGTCCAGAAACACATTCAGAAACGAATATCACCAGAGACCTTTCTCATCGACGAGATCCAGATATATTATGCTGTATATTGTATCTTAGTGGCACATTACATGTACGTCCAGTTTATATCGGAAACGATGCCGAAAATTCCAGGCTCGCAACCATTGACTTACATTCTACAGAGGATATGAAACAACGCGAATTCTCGCCGAGTCCGATACATGCACTCGCCTTCTTAATACACTGACACGAGCATGTGGAATGATTGCACGATGCTAGTTTAAAATATAAATATCGGAATACCTCGTGTCCGTGGGTATATGATATTTATCCCGTCAACACAGTGCGAATGTGCGGTGAAACACGGTGCCGTGAAACATTTTTGATATCCAGTCAATACAATTTTTGCATTTAACAGCCATTTGTAGGTGTTGACGGGATAAATAGAATATTAGGTTAGTGCCGTGAATGGGAAAAAATATCTGGCGCTGCACGGAAACGGGATGGGCGAGGCTGGCATGCACGGAAACGGGATGTGCGAGGCAGAGCCAGCCTCGCCCATCCCGTTTCCTGAGCCTTGTCAGTGTAGATTCCATGACGCACCGATTTGCTGCGCGGTGTAAGCACAATTTACATGTAGCGGCCGACAGTTGCGCGCCAATTCATTCATGGAAATCCCGTTCTCGCATCGCATTAGTCCGCTGTGAGAGAATTCCAAGTTTGACCTTTGAACTAAAAATATCACTGCCTCTTCCACCAACCATACCCATGTGTTACGGCTAACTAAACATATACAATTGTTGTTTTATTATTACGCACATGTATAACCAAATCTGTTTGTATCGTTCTGTCGTGAATTTTTTTCCAACAAAAATAAAACACTTTTCTATATATAATTTATTACATGCATATGGAAATGGAATTGTTCTGTATCAAATTTGTAATTTATGATGATGTACCGATTTTCAAAATATAATCTGATTGGTCTGAGTTTGGTCGCTGCAAAACCATTTAGCAAGACTTCACAATAAATTTCCATTTTCTTTTCGATTTCCGACTTTATACATACATGTACATTTGACCTAGATAAAATAATTCGCCTCCGATATATTATCTACGAGAGTTATGGTGCGGGGTAGCAATTTTGTTTCTAACATTTGAACGAATTGCACGAGAATCAAATATTTGGCAAAAAATATAATTTATAAAAACAATCTTTCTTGCTATGTTTCTTTATTAGAAAAACAATGTGAGTTTGTAACTAAGATGTGCGAAATCTCCTGAAATTTTTTTTTTTTACAAACTTTACGATATTTCCGTAAATGACGTCGAAAATTGACGAAATGTTCATAGAAAATGCGGAATAGAATTCCGCATTTTCTATGAACTTTTTGTCAACTTTCCACAACATTTACAGAAGATATCACAGTTTCTGTAAATATTTTTCATGAAAGATCACACGTCTCCCTAGGTAGAAAATCGTTGGCTCGTCTCATATCTGAAATAATTCTGCCAACGATGGGTGAAACAGGCAGTACAGTGGCGGAATCCCTATGTTCACCTTTCCGGCTTATACCGGATTTGTGAATGCAGCAATTATGGAAATATGTTTACAACGTCTGTTATCACATAAGTCTGTTTGGCAATAATTCCCGTTAACATGGTGTATTCGTATTACTAGATACAGCACGTATTAAAGGTTCATGCCCACTCAGTAGGCACACAATGTTATTTATAGGAATTAAATACGTGTATAATTGTGTCACTATTCCACAAGTTCTGAAAATTACGAGTGCCCCCTATACAGATATAATCATTTAGTAATATTTATTTTACTGATAGTGACTCGCGGTGGTATCAGGCTATTTTCATATGCAAATAAGGCAAGATATTTTTTAATTATTTATACTAATTAAATGCGTCACCTGAAAAAATAATATTTTCGACAGATTATAAACTGTGGTCATTGCACATCAAAAAATAAATACAGAGAATAAATAGTAATGTACATTAACATGTTTTTAAGGAAACACGGTTATCGCCCCTGATGTCAGTGTGGAAATTTAGGTCTGATACAAAATGTATAATAATGCCAATCAATACGTGGAGTAATGGTGAATGAATGTTTATTTTGCCAAAAAATGTCTCAGATGATGTCTCTGATATAAAAAACAGCTTGTGCCTACTGAGTGGGCATGTACCTTTAAAGGTACACCTAATAGTATATTGCTGTGTTGAACAAGATACCGTATTATTAGTTATCAGGGGGCCGTTTCACTAAACTTCGCACGACTAAAATGTTCGTAAGTGCAAATTTAGGATCGTCTGTAAATTATAATTGATGTGAATACAATAATCGTTTACAAGAAAACTGTTAATTTTAAATGTACAGACTATCATAATTTTGCACTTACGAACATTTCAGTCGTACGAAGTTTAGTGAAACGGGCCCCTGGTCACTCGCTATGCATTCACCGTCATCAAATACACGATGACTGTTATATATCATGATAGCATAATGCATTGAATAGATAGGCAAGTCCTCGTCACAACGAATTCAGACCGGACGTTTCATTGGTCGAATGACGTCACATGACGTTACATAATGACGGCAATGTAATGACGCAACGTAAAGAATGCCGCGGTTTATTCAACGAAATCCGAGTTGTATTTGTCTGATCATTCGGTAGTATACATTGTAAAACGTCACCTGATAATATAAGATAGAATGCTAGTGTCTGTTGATATTAAATGTTATCGGGCTCGGCTCGGGAACGGTACAATGTACGAATTCCTCGGCGACCTTCGGAATTCCTACGCATTTCCTAACCTTCACTGGTAAACTTTATACAGCGAAGCCTCTCTAAACCGGACACCCTGGGAGCTCCCCAGGGTTTCCGGCATAGAGACGTTTCACTGTAAATCAGAGATCTGATCATTCTGAGCATACATGTAGGTGTGCGCTCTGCGATCACGAACAAACATTGTCACCTGATATAAATGACACCGAAACTCATCAAAAACAAGATGACAGATGATTTATTTGTGTCCGGATTAGAGAGGTTCCACTGTAGCTAAACACACCGGCCTGTTATTGTCTGTATATAGGATTTAACATAGGTGAGTAGTTTCGTATGAAACACGTTTGTAGACCAGGTATTTGACCATTCTGAGCCATAGGTGTGTGTTATGCGATCACGAACAGACAGTATCACCTGAGATAAACGACGAAGCGACTCATCAAAAATAAGATCCCAAGTGTTTTCAGGAATACCTCGTACAGTGAAACCTCTCTAAACCGAACACCCTGGGGGAACCCCAGGGTGTCCGGTTTAGAGAGGTTCCATTGTATTTGCCGTGACCTGATTGCACTAAGATATGTTTAGATAGAACTTTAATTAACCCACATGTAAGACAATCCAGATTTTGTTTACAGATATGTTTCACCACTAAGCATTTGCCTTTAAGCATAAACTATAATTGCTTAATAGCTCGTTAATACAGTTAATCACGTGATCTCAATGCAAAGCAATTAAAGATTTTCAAGTTCGCTCTGGAACATTTCTGAAATACGTATTTCTACAGTGCATGTTTTGAGAGAAACTTCATGTGTAGACACAGATTTCGAGCATTTAAGTAATCCGCAATTAAATGATAAAAGACGTATTAAACAGTTAACTGAAGCTATGATTTTTTTTCTACGTTGGTCAAGGAAATATAGTTTATGAATGCTAATGGTTTTGTGGTTTCCGTCTGATATAATTGTCATAAATGCATAGTAATTCATCCGACCCGGGTTTGAAATGAAATCAAATTCGTTATTTTCGTTAACGGCATTAAAGGGATAGTGTTGCACTTTTTGTCATTTATGCTAAATGATAAAAACAGAAACTATAGCTACGCTCGTCATTATTGCAATGCGATACACGTATATATATATATATTGCTTGGTAATAACCGTATAATATTTACATTGTCCTTACATTCATAATTGAAACGTCCAATCAACGTATTGCGTTTATACCCCAGTACATTACATTAGCCCACGTGACGTCGAGGTACGTTGTTGATTCGTTAAAGTTTGTTGGACGTAATTAAAATACATGACGTTCATCGTCGTTGTCAATAACGTCACGCTATTAACCGGCACCGTTGCTGTTCCAGCAATTGCGACAAACTGAAGTAAAGAAGGTTATTCTGAATTTTAACGCCATATTTGCTGATTTACATTTGTTAATCTATCAGAAAATGGAGTGTAAATATAAGTAATAAAGCCATTCGCTTTTGCGTTTACTGTGTCGTGTACAATACATTTGGTCTGTTTCAAATTTGCGAGGAGTCGCACTTAAACAGACCAAATTAATTATGTACCCAAGTAAACGCAACAGTCCATGGTTTTATTCCTTAAGTAATGCTATTATGATACCTACCATCTAAATTACTTCAACGTGACGTATGTCATAATATGTGGCTGTGACTGGATAAATGGTACTTATGGGTTTTGCGGCCAGTGTAGATCCAGATCAGCCTGTGCATCCGCACAGTCTGATCAGGATCTGCACTGTTCGCCATTCCATCAATGAAAGACCCGTCATGATGTTAACAAACACTATAGATCGCTATCATGCGTGTACTATTTGATCAGGAGCTACGCTGGTCACAGATCCCATTAGGCCAATTTCTGCAGCCCCAGACACATTTGTAGATTAATATTACGTGGGCCTCAAACATCTGACGTAGTAAATCATGTACCAGTGCCTGTTTCATTTTCGCAGAACAAAATCTAATTGTATGTCCAATTCTTGAATATTTATTTTCCGACAGTTTTAAAATGGATCGGCAATTTTATAAGCTAATGCAGAATTGGCTACAGATGTCGTCGTGAACAAAAAAACGGTTGTAACATGGATCACGTGAACGGGTAATTTCATATACGAACTCGCGTACTTTCGATTAAACATAATCTGCATTGTTTCATATAAGGATTAACTGTACCTTATACGAAGCATATTTCGTCTATGTTACTGTTTATATTTTCTAGTGCGGAATTAGACATCAGCCGCAGAAATATCCCTTTAAGAGGCTCCATTCATATACAGTGGGGTCAGCCTGTAAGTGCACACACGAACGAATACGACAGGTTGGAACCAACCTGTCGTGTTCGTTCGTGTGTGCACTTACACGCTGACCCCACTGTACAGGTAGGTATACATGTACTTCATCTAATCTTGAAAGGCATGTAAACACAACTTGAGCGTTCTCGTCGCATGCGCAGTGTATGCCGATCAAATGTATTAATGGCTAATTAAGAATAAATACTGTTAGTGCATTTTGAAGTTTTATCATGTTTATAGGCGCTCATTCATTAGATACTAGAGGTATGAGAGTGTCAGGCGGTATGAGTGGTATGTGGCTGACAAAACGGACAAGATTGCTTTGGTTGTGTAATAGCACACTGGGTATGGAAGGTGTTCGAGCCAATTCCCACCCTTAAATATCAAGGTGCATGATCACGTGGTTACAACAACAACAACGTCGTCGCCCACGCCAAAGTAAGTATTATTTCATATTTTCCTTAATATGCAACGGATTTTGATGAAATATGGCGCAGCAAACGTGTCTTCATGAGCTACATTTGGTGGTCCATGGAGTTCGGCACAGACTTATGTCGTTTTTGCGAAGAATCGATTTCCGTGTAGGTAGACGTTTGGGCGAAATACCTAATAAGGACACTATAAAAGAATACGTACTTTGAATCAGATGGATTTTGGAAATTTCAGTACTTGTTGTTGTTGTTAGTACCACGGTATCATACACCTTAAATATAAGCCGAATCGAATTGTAATAGCACGGGCCGTAGCAGTGTACAGTAAAACCCCTCTAAACCGGACAACAAGACTACATGCGTTTGTTAAATTTTGGTAGCTTTAACCGTACTGTACTTATATTGGTAATGCCTGTTCATGACCGCAATGCATACAAATATGTATTGCAGCACTCCCATAATGGCCCGGGATAACCAGGGTGGAACCTCTCCCGGGAACCCTTTCTCTCCCTTTAATATGGGCGCAATCTCCAAACCGGACTCCCTGGGGTCCTCCCATATACCCAATTACAGTGGAACCTCTCCCCCACCCAGGACCCTACCCTGGATCCTCCAGGGTGTCCGGTTTGAAGAGGTACCACTGTGTTAGCATTAAGCAGCATACTACAATAGTGTAATAAATATGCAAATTAAATGGATAATCGGTACAGCTACAGCTACAATGCATGATTCCTTGCTTATGCAATACTATAATTCCATTTGCCAACATCATCCACTACCACCTGATAATAACACTGACATCAACTGCAGTACAGGTATATCGATGAATTAGGTTATATATTATATGTACTATCCACCGTGTCTCTCTCTTTCTATCCGAGTTTTCCTTTCGTACATTATGCAAATATATATTATTTGTTTATTTGTCTGTGCCCATGTACATACACATGTATACGTATCGCCATTGCTGTTAAATTGCTGTATTGGTGTAATACTTGGGTAAGGGCTGTAACTAATGTTGTGAGAACTTGTAGCCCAAGTCCATTGTACTTATATGCAATAAACTATGTTTAAACTAATAAATATAATCTATCAATTGTGACGAGTTTATATCATATTACATGTAGTTAAACTTGCTGATTAAGTGGCACAGTTTACGGTGGCTAAACACATCTCGTGCACCTAGTATTTCTGCCCACTTTTCCGGGGTTTTATATTTTTGCGAATTATCGCTGGAGCAATCATGATGCGATTAAGGCATATGCCTCTGATAATTATGTAACACTTCCTGCCGATTACACCGTCCTCATAGCTGTATCAGTTTTGTAATGATATCGTGAAAGCCTTCATTTAATATGTAGGTTTTCTTGATATATCCGTGAGACGGCTACAACTGCGAAGACGACGTCGACGGATAATGTGCTATTGTTTGGGGTTCAATGTACAGTGGAATCTCTAAACCGTACACCCTGGCGATTCCCAGGATGTTCGGCTTAGACGGGATCCACTGTGATTCTTGCTTTGCAATCATAAACAGACAATAACACCAGAGACACCAATCAAATTAATCAAACAGATGCGTTCTCGATGTCCGGCTTAGAGAGGTTGCACTGTATATCCACGATATCTCATAAAGATATCTCCAGTAATATAAATCATATATATTAACCCGTTCAACACCACAGGCCTGTATTGTGGTATTGGCAAATAGTGTAGATCCAGATGAGCCGGCTCGTAACGAGCCGTCTCATCAGGATCTGCACTTTTTGCAAGTGATTTTCATATGACTGAGAACAAAAACGCCCCGTTTTCATAAATGGACTACTCTGAAAATTATTTTGTGACGGTTGGATTGGTTACAAATTTAACATATCAAAATCCATTCCAGTTACTTAGGGGTGAAATGGATGGCAGAAAATATCGACGCTGGGCACATGCAGTAAGACGCATTCAGCAGTTTCTGAGATATGTAGGAAAATATGCACGTATCGGCGGATCAAAATGGCGGGCTAGCATGACGTGACGTATTCTACCAAATTCGTTGTAACAATTGTATTCAACAAATGAATGCGTCAGTGAAAAATAACTCACTCATGGACTTAGCCCACTTCTTCTATTGACCCATTCAATATTCATGATTGTTAATTCATTACCACAAATATCCTATTGGAAAGTACATAAAGCATGTATCGTTATAAATCGCGATATTCGATGTTGTACTAGTTTCTCCCTGAAATCCCCGATTCTTATGACAATGCTTACCTTCGATTAATGTTCGTATCGTAAATCCAGCGCACAGTTCGGTCCGTTGTAGACATATATCGGACGCCAAACGCTTCACTGAAATAGCAATCGGGTTAACAGAATCACCGTTACAGGCGCCAGCGTTCGCTGAATGATATTGGCTTTTGTGTGCGATGAAGTCGAGCGCGTCAACGTTTCGATAAGGCGCGTGAATCGCGCGCGTTGAGTGTGCAGTGCTGTTTTAATTTTCTTTTAGGATGGGAATTTGCTCAAGAGTGTTTCAGGTCTTTATATGTGGCTGTGACTGGATAAATGGGGCGTATGTGAGTTGTGCCCAGATCCTGATACAATATCATACTCATGTAGGCTGATAACGATCTATATTGCTTGTCAGAAGCATGACCGGTGTTTCATTGATGAAATGGCGAACAGTGCAGATCCTGATTAGCCTGCGCGACTGCACAGGCTGATCTGGATCTACACTGGTTGCAAAACCCATACTCGCCATCTTCCAGTCACAGCCACATATTAGATTGTTCGCTGCTGAAAGTTAAAATCACACGGTGCATCGCAATTCCTGAGACGAGAAACATTTTCTTGACTACACAACCTATATGTATGAACCCATGCATGCACTAGTAACGGACATCAGGGGCCCGTTTCACTAAACTTCGTACGACTAAAATGTTCGTAAGTGCAAATTTAGGATCGTCTGCAATTTTCAATTATTGGATTTACATTTATTGAGCATAGGCTGCAGCCTATGCTCAATAAATGTAAATCCAATAATTGTTTACAAGAAAACAGTGTTAATGTGAAATGTACAGACTATCATAATTTTGCACTTACGAACATTTTAGTCGTACGAAGTTTAGTGAAGCGGGCCCCAGAACAGAAAATTTCAGTAAAGGCACACTACTGTCTATTCCACATATTGCTGCAAAAAAATCCTATGGGAATTTAACATGGGACAAAAAGGACGAAGAGGAGGGTGGACAAAATGAAAACATTTGTAAATTGACTCCGAAACCTGGTGATATAGCTTGGAAATGATGTACATAAGAACACAAAAATTTAGATTGTGTTTTCTGTAGTGGTCTCGTTTGCATATTTATGAGTTTTAATTGAATGCAGTACATTATGACAGCCTATTGAGTGCACTGATGATACATGGCTATGCTATGTATAATGTAACTACGTTTTGTACTTTAATAGTTGTAATTTGATGTTTAGGCGGAATTCAGTGGCGTCCAAAGGCCGCCTGGATTCGTCTACTATTTTCAGTGTTTACCGTATGGGATGTTCCACAGTTATCCCTGCCATGCGCATTACTGGTGTGACTAGAAAACGAAAATAACTTTTTTTCTAAAAAAGGACTTTTTTCTGAAAATGTTTTTTTTCTTCTGAAAATGACTTTTTTCTGAAAAGGCAATTTTTCGAAAAACGACTTCTGGAAAAGATTCGTCTACTATTTTCATGTTTATCCCGATCATGCGCATTGCCGTATAATTAGAATACGAGAAGGACTTTTTTCTGAAAAGGACAGTTTTCGCAAAGTTATGCCAGATATCCGACTGTGATGACTGCCAGAATGTTGTGTATGTATATGTAAACTGTCTTAGACCATTATAGGAATGAATGGCCTTTTTGTGCGACTTTTCCAAGTTTATATCCCCGATAAATTCAACAAAAAGGCCATTCTTTCCTTATAATTCCAGCATTTGAAATAAATTCATCAAGAAAATGTGTTTATTTTCCGTTTTCTTAAGAATTATTTTAACTGCGCCTCACGGTTACGGAAAGTAGTTCGGCGTGGGAGTTTACTGGGATATAAATTTTGGACAGAGACTTGCTACGGGCCAATCAAATGTTAGGGAATTGCGTAAATATTTTTGTGCTGGAATTATAGTGTATTGAACTTCTAACCACAACTTATTAATTTAGGCCTATCAGTCCGGTTGGTATACATTTTTTAAAACTTTTGTTGTCAGTTTCTTGTTGAGTCTGAAAGCGGGTAGTGTTCTATTGATACGTTGACGGGTACGAGGGTCAGTCCCCATTACGCGAGAGTGGCTACACTGAATATAAACTGAAAGTAAGAAGGTATCTGTCCAACTCTTACTTACTGTTGCATTATACAGTGGAACCTCTCTAAACCGGACACCCTGGGGACCCCCCAGGGTGTCCGGTTTAGACAGGTTTCACTGTGATTCCTAAATATGAGCGCCCTAATACACGCGTGCATGCTTTGCAATGATGAACAGACATTAAAGGTTCATGCCTACTCAGTATGCACAAACCGTTCCTTATATCAGAGACATCATCTGAGACTTTTTCTATTAAAATAAACATTCATTCACCATTAGCCCACGCATTAATTGGCATTATTTTACATTTTATATGAGACACAAAATTTCCACGCTGATATCAGGGGCGATAACCGTGTTTCCTTAAAATGTTAACGGACATTACTATTTATTATCTGTATTTATTTTTTGATGTGAATGATCTATTATCTGTATATAATGTTATTTTTTTCTGTATTTATATCTGTATGGCGGGACTTTTTAGAACTGGTGGAATAGTGACACGATTATACATGTACACTTATTTAATTCCTATGAAGAGCATTTTAAGCCTACTGAGTGGGCATGTACCTTTAACATCAGACATAAATGTCCGTGACACCAATTAAATGAATCGAACAAATGCGTTGTCGGTGTCCGGTTGAGAGAGGTTCCACTGTATTAATGTAATATACATTTTTACCCCGTCAACACAGTGCGTATGTGCCGTGAAACACGGTGCCGTGAAACATTTTTGATATCCAGTCAATACAATTTTTGCATTTTACAGCCATTTGAAGGTGTTGACGGGATAAATAGAATAGTAAGTTAGTGCCGTGAATGGGAAAAAATATCTGGCGCGGCACGGAAACGGGATGTGCTCGGCAGAGCCTCGCCCATCCCGTTTCATGAGCCTTGCCAGATATGTTTTCCTATTCACGGCACTAACCTACTATTCTCTATATTTGAGTAGGAACCTCGAATATGTAATTGTTGGTAATTCAGTGGTGAAGATTTTACCGATGCGGATTTCATCAAAATCCGTTACGTAATAAGGACAATATAAAAGAATACGTACTTCCAATCGGATGGATTCTGGAAGTGTCAGTACTTCTTGTTGTTGTTAGTACCACGTGATCATAGACCTTGGAGCCGTAAGTGCCAATATGGTGGAATTTGTTCACTATTTGGTACCGTACTCATTATTAGCCGATCTATTTATAGATCGGCTAATATATTGGTCATCCATCGAATTCTGAAAAAGTTAGTAGCAACCCTTTTCTCCGCTATTCGGTAATCTACGAACGCGAATTTTGCTGTATCACTTCCAAATTGCATCAACCGATAAAGTTTGCATTTTTGGCAATTATCTCCGTTTAAAACTTTAAATATAGCCAAATAACACAATTTTGAATACGTAATGAGCTGAACGCCGGAAGAGATTGAACCCGGAAGTTGTTGTTGTTGAAGTCCATAGTTGGCTCTAATGGCCATATACGCCAACATACGGCCGATTATTGGGCTAATTTAAAGCTTTTATTTATTAAACAGAACAAGTTTCAGCCACGTATAATCGTGTAAAATGTGTTTATTCGGCTAATTTATAATCGACCTCTGCTCAAAATCTCCTCCGACTAGCAACCCCAGCATCTCGGGTTTATCCCATTGGATCGCGTATGCGCGTCATTTGACGCTAGTTAATATTCACAAAATTTTCCACCAATCAAAACGAAGAATTGCCCTTCATAGCGAACTTTGATTTGTTTACGTATCATGCAGGGATGACAGGGATGCATCCAGCACGCGCGATTGCGGCAATCCCCCTTAATTATTGTCAATGCCGCAAATTATTGATTGTCTTGCGCCCGACATCGCGCAAAAAATCACGGATGGGCCCCTTTTTAAATGACCAGTGCGCACATTAAAAAACGTAATTGACTATATATTTAAACGCGCTGCGTATTTAAATCATTGGAAGGCGTGCAGTTCAATCGAGTTTGTGCGGCCGTTGAACGTAAGCTTCGAGTCGATTTAAACCATTTAAATCGATAAACAAGGGATAAACAAGTGACAACGTTAACCTGTTATGCTCCATTAAGAAGTAATAAGCTTATGGCAAATCATATTACTTTGGAGCCAAGCTACTAAAGTGACTGGTGTGGCATGGAAATATTGAGTTCTGATTTTGGGAATTTTCCTCATCGTGGACCCGTTTAATGCGGGATAGTACAACCCGTTGGCCCGGCCTTAAATGACCTTAGCTGTTGATAGGCCGTTAAACACCAATACTCACTCGCTCATTCATTCCACCCCCCCCCCCCGAGACTCAGTAACTACTAAAATGCGGACATATATTGAACCCTGATTTGATCGGCTAATAACATCATGCTCTGCATGACTTTTCATTTTATTATTAATTCGTTCCCACGAAATAACAATTCGTTCCCTCAATTTTAACAATTCGTTCCCATGAATTAACAATTCGTTCCCTCAATTTCACAATTCGTTCCCACGAAATAACATTTCGTTCCCACGGGAACAAATTGTTAATTCGTGAATTGTTATATCGTGGGAACGAATTGTTAATTCGAGGGAACGAATTGTCATTTCGTGGGAACGAATTGTTAATTCGAGGGAATGAATTGTTAAAATGAGGGAACGAATTGTCATTGCGTGTGTACGAATTGTTATATCGTGGGAACGAATTGTTAATTCATGGGAACGAATTGTTAAATTGAGGGAACGAATTGTTATTTCGTGGGAACGAATTTATAAAAAAAAAATCCAAGTCCCCTACGGGGTTCCGTAGGAATCAGTTGGCAATTCCAGAGCCGAGCCTATATAACCCCGGCTCTGGTATTACCATCCTTTTCGCATCGACATTTTCCCGTCGATATTGATTTCGAGGAAATGCAATATTTTCCATAAAGGACGACGAAAATTGACGAAAACTACAGAGGTCATGCGTAATTGAATTCCGTATAAGCTCTGTTTTTTGTGTCAACTGTCGACATCATTTACGGAAAATATGACGGATTTTCGAAATCAGTATCAGCAATAAACGGCGATGCGATAAGGTTGGTAAATCCCAGAGCTATGTCTATATGTTGCAGTGACTAGAAAAATGGGGCTTATGGGATTTGTGACCAGTGTAGCTCCTGATCAAATATAACTCTCATGTAGCTTGATAACGATCTACGTATATAGCTTGTTAGAAGCATACCGGGAGTTTCATTGATGGAATGGCTAACAGTGCTGGGGCCCGTTTCACTAAACTTCGTACGACTAAAATGTTCGTAAGTACAAAATTATGATAGTCTGTAAATTTCACATTAACAATATTTTCTTGCAAACAATTATTGGATTTACATTTATTGAGCATAGGCTGCATATGCAGCCTATGCTCAATAAATGTAAATCCATCAATTTACATTTCCAGACGGTTGTAAATTTGCACTTACGAACATTTTAGTCGTAAGAAGTTTAGTGAAACGGGCCCCAGATCCTGATCACACCCACGATCGATGTCACTGAGGTCTTACGTTAATTTTATTAGCAAGAATGTCAATGAGAGGATTAACTTCTGAATCTACACTGGTTGCAAAACCCATAGGCCCCATTTCTCCAGGCACAGCCACATATATGGTCAATAACGTAGATATTTCCCTAGGAAAAGTCCATAATATATTATATTCATGACTGTTATTGACTTCTGAGATATAAAGCGGAAATAAAAACATATCATATCAGACTGTGCATCGTTGTGTTCCTATGTCAAACCGGGCAAACGGGTGACCAGCGTAGACCCAGATCAATCCGCTAATCGTGGTCTTTCCTGTCCAAGCCAGGCAAATTTGCGAACAGCGCAGATCCAGATCAGCCTGCGCATGCGTCTTCACTGGTCGCTCTTAAACGCACATGACCACTCAGTAGGCACGAAATGTTCTTTATATCAGAGACATCATCTGAGACATTTTCTGGCAAAATAAACATTCATTCACCATTATCCCACGTTTTGAATGGCATTATAATAGCAAACATTTTATATGATATTAGAGGCGATAACCGTGTTACTTTTTTAACCTGGCCTGATAAACTTGATATCAAAATACACTAGACTGGCATACATGTATAGCAATCACATCACATACATTATGAGAATTAATCCTGATAATTTACTTCGTTGATCATAAAAATAAACGTGAAATAAGACGGTTTTACGAGATCCGTCTACGGAATCATTACTGAATCATCACGGGCATTATCTAGTCACATCTTGATGGGGGTCTGTCTGGGCACGGAATACAGACATGGTCAGTTTGCACTTGACCGTGCATGCTATCTTGTAGCTACACGCACATGTACATATAGCATACCAGGCTAGTGTCTTTTGATATCAGGTTTATCAGGCTCGGCTCGGAAACGGTAGGAATTCCTCGGCAAGCCGAGGAATTCCTACCATTTCCGAGCCGAGCCGGATAATCGGTGTCAACCGGTTCCAATGTATATCACTGTAATATTGAAATAAATAGTGTTTAAACTAAATGACGGAATTGCTCACTAGCCGTTCCAAGGCGGAACCCTTGCTGTCAAGTCGTCATATATTGTACTTCATTGTGATTTGTAATCCCTGCTGGTACTCGCATTTTCCCGGTTGTTCATTGAGGAATGGTTGAGGAGCGTTCGTTACCTGTATTTGATTGTTATGTATGTCACGTATCGTTGCTTCCCTTTTGGACCGCATACCGCTGGTCGTGGATTGCATATGTGTACCGCGTTGAAGGCTCCTCGACCACACTGTGTCCGTGATATATTGCGTTAGTGTCTTCTTCACATGGGTTCATGGGTCTCCGTGTGTATATTGTTCTCTATTTGTACTAGGTTATCTCCCTTTGAGGTACCTAGTATAGCAGTCGTAGAGATGGAATGTCAACTATTTCTACATTTAAAACTACCATTATGAGTGTCGAATTTGTATTGTTTCATTACTGAATGTTACTGAATTAGCACTGAATTAGTTAACTGATCTGTCACCAGGTATCGCAGCAGTTTAGTGGAAGGATACCTCGCGGCCATGACTTGTGAGGCCATATAAAGTTAATTTATTAAATATCATCCGAAGTATTAAAAGTTGTTGTAAATAGTGTTACCAACAAACAATAATTAATGAGTTATCTTCAAATATATTCAAACAAATAATAATACGGATTGCTGTTCAGGGGCAGGTAGGGATTATATACAGTAAATTTATTATAGGAATGAATGGCCTTTTTGTGGAATTTATCGGGGTATAAACTTGGAAAAGTCGTGGGAATATTGGACGAAGCGATAAAAAATTACAATTTTCTTCTTTTTTTTTTTTTAATTTTTTTCGAAAATTGTAATTTTTTTAAGGCCTCGTCCAGTATTCCCGCGACTTTTCCAAGTTTATATCCCCGATAAATTCCACAAAAAGGCCATTCATTCCTTATAATTCCAGCATTTGAAATAAATTCATCAAGAAAATGTGTTTATTTTCCGTTTTCTTAAGAATTATTTTAATTGCACCTGACGGTTACAGAAAGTAGTTCGGCATGGAGTTTACTGGGATATAAATTTTGGGCGGAGACTTGCAACGGACCAATCAAATGTTAGGGAATTGTGTAAATATTTTTGTGCTGGAATTATTGCCCGATGGTCTCTGAACAGACCCGCCGGACATACAGGTTGATGTAACGAACCAATGTATATTCATACATTAAATATACCTAACTGCTTCAATAAGTATAAAAATAAGCCAACATTTTTTTACTCAAGTAAATATTTGTTTAGCTTATTTTGATTTCACTTATGGATGTTTTTTTTGTATATTTAATGTATTTATAGACCATGGTCCGTCACTTCAACCTGTGGCCGGACACACACCACACCTGACACACCTATGCTGTGTATTGATGTCGCATATTGAGGGAGCACCTGCTGATTAGATGCAGCCGTTGATTTTTCGGCTCGTTCTTTCCCAGGCACAGAGAGTAATATTGGTTTATTGTCGTCGGTGCGATGGTGTGGGTGTTTGGTCAATAATATCGATTGCTTTTCATACACGGTGAAACGTTTGAATAGTAAATTGAATCTGCTGATGTAGCTGGGTGTCAGACATCACCATTGTGGGTGTCTTCATAAATGTTTAGTTAATATTTCTTATTTATTTGAAAATATAATGAATTGATGGTGAACATCCATTTTAATTGTTAGATTATATAAGTTAGATCGGACGATTCAGTTTCTGGTCTGCGAAGTCATGTACACTTCCATGTGTTTTCAAATTGATTCACGTAGTACAACAACAATGGCGCATCCTTGAGCTCGAGTGAACTGTCTGACATGTGACACACATATTTCCGGTGTTGAGTGTCATATCTGTCCAAATACAAACAAACGCGAACTTTATTTGTATACGTGTTTCTGATAATTATTATAGGAATGAATGGCCTTTTTGTGGAATTTATCGGGGTATAAACTTAGAAAAGTCGCGAGAATACTGGACGAAGGCCGCAAGGCCTCGTCCAGTATTCCCGCGACTTTTCCAAGTTTATATCCCCGATAAATTCCACAAAAGTGCCATTCATTCCTTATAAGTCCAGCATTTGAAATAAATTCATCAAGAAAATGTGTTTATTTTGACAGACGGCAGCCATTTGTTTACATTGACAGCACTGACAGCGCACCTGTAGAAAGTAGTTCGGCGTGGGAGTTTACTGGGATATACATTTTGGACAGAGACTTGCTACGGGCCAATCAAATGTTAGGGAATTGTGTAAATATTTTTGTGCTGGAATTATCAAACTATATGTAAAGTGTGCGAAGCCACGTACACTGACTATATTTTTGTCTATAAATATTCTGTTCTGATTTTGGGATTTTCCTTCTTCCTTACACATTAAATATGTGATTTGGCCCTGTTAACCGACCTAAAATGATGATAAGCCATTAAACATCATTATATAAATAAATAATACTTATTAGTAATATTTTGGAGCTAACATAGTTTCAGTACTTACAGTACATTGATTCATATAGGGGTGAACGCAACAAAAATCGGCAATCTTGGGCACCATCTTGAATTACAAAAATGTGCCGTTGACATTCAACATCCGATTCAGCAGCCATTTTTAGCGCGCCTTTCGAAGAAATTAGTGCTTATGGCATACCCCCGGCGTCATAGTCAGCTCGTCTGTCCGTCCGTCCACATGCCTTTCTCTACTGATTCTGTATCATACTGTGACATTTCCACGACCCTCAGACCCCGCTTACCCCAAGGTCATGACCATAGTTTTAGTGCTTTCATAAGCTTAACGTGGACATTTGTTATAATTTCACCAATCATTTTGATATTTCACACATGCTATTCTCTAATGATTCTCTATCATGCTGTTCCAACCTGTTGTGTTCGTTCGTGTGTGCACTTACACGCCGACCCCACTGTATATCCTCTAATGATTATCTACGATGTAACAAATGCACGGCGCTCATTATAATTTCTGTTTCCACTTACCGAACGTTTTGATATTCCATACTTGCCTTTCTCTAATGATTCTCTCTCATGCTGTCACAAATCCACGACGCTCATACACCCCGTTAATCCCAATTTCAAGGTCACTGTCTTTGTGCTTTCATAAACTTAACGTTGGGGGGATTGTTTTAATTTTATAATCATATATGTATCCTTTCACCAAACGTTTTGATATTTCACACTTACATATATTTGGATAATTATCAGAAACAAGTATACAAGTAAAGATCACCTTTGTTTGTATTCGGACAGATATGACTCTAATAAATCTCTATCATGCTGTGACAGATCTATGATGCTCAGATCCCTGCTAACACCAAGGTCAAGGTCACCGTCTTAGTGCTTTCATAAACTTAACGTTGGTGGTAATTTGTTATACTTTCCGTTTCCTTCACCGCTCTTCTTGATATTTTACACAGCCTTTCCTCTAATGGTTCTCTGTCATGCCATGCCAAATCCACGACCGTCATACCCCCGCTAACCCCATGGTCAATGCCACAATCTTAGCGCTTTCGAAAACTTAACATTGTGGGAATTTTCTTTTAATGAATGTTTCCTTTGACACAACTTCTTGATATTCGTTCAACTAAAGCACCACCAGGCGCGCTTCGTTGTCTTCTGACAACTCGTGTTATACTAGTTAATATTAGGAAACTGACTCTACGTGTTGGTGCAGCAAACCTTTGTATGCGCCGTACAGAATGTGGCCGTTACGTTATACGGTAAACATACATCTCTAAGTATGGTTATAATCCTGAGGAACGTTGTAATATCACGTTTCGGGTCCAGTTTGCTAAGTATGGCATATTTCCGAGTGGAATAAACAGTTTCTAATGCTGTTTGTCGTGTACTGTTCCTTCTGCTGTTGTTATCATTTAGTTCTGCCTCAATTTATGTCACTTATAGGCGGTTTGGAAGTCGTATCAATACAAGATACTTGTAATCAACACCAGAAATGTCCTTGAGAGAGATTGGCGCCGCCATTACATAACGGCTGACAAAAGAGACTGGTGATGTTTATGAACAGCTTAGACCCTGAACAGTCTGCGCATTTGCGCAGCCTGTTCATGGTCTACGCTATTCGTAATGCATACAATGAAAGGAGGCAATTGTATATGCAATTCTTAGCATACTGGACACGAAACGTGATATTACAACCTCACTCATGACTATAATCTGGATAGGATCTTGTGCATGGAACAAACAGCTGTGTTCGAACACCAAACCCGGCACCGGTGAATTTCCCGCTTGGTCTGCTGGTATTCAACGCCAATTGAGACACTTAACCCTTTCACCCCTACATGTAAGTAACTTGAATGGATCTTGATATGTTACTGTTGCAACCAATCAAATCGTCACAAAAATTATTTTCAGACTAGAACATTTATGAAAACGGGATATTTTTTGTTCTTAAAAATATGAAAATTACTTTCAAAAAGTGCAGATCCTGATGAGACGGCTCGTTACGAGCCGGCTCATCTGGATCTACACTGTTTGCATATACCGCTATAGTGGGCTTTCGGGTTCAAGGGGTTAACCCTTAAATACTTGACACTGGTAGTTACATAATCATTTCTGGGCTATTCTATTAATCAAAAAATAAAATATCTGAGAGAAAACAATCTGACAAACAGTGCAGCTCCTGATGAGGCAACTTGTTACAAGCCGGCTCATCTGGATATACAGTGATTGCAAATGCTGGTTTGTTTATCTGTAAGGATTCCAGGGTCAACCATGCAACTATATATCGTGTCCGTCGGCGTCCGTGTAAGCAACTCGTTCGCTACGCTCACTCGTTACTTACGCGGAAGCCGACGTACACTCGTGTATTATTTCCGCTATTCAAACATGTACGATGGAATACCCTATTTATTACACTTCCACGGCGGATACATATGCACATTTAGTCTATTTTTGAGAGTATAATCAATGAATTGTGATGTGCGCATGAATAGTTATACAATGACGTGTTTTCCCGCGTTTTGACGTTACGTTGTGTGACGTCAAATGTAAACTTTTTGAAATCCAAATTACGCAGCTGTTTCTATGAACCAGATATATTTGAGTGCATGTTTGGAATGTGTTCAATCACACTAACATTCTAGATTAGTCGAGACCCTTTCCAAATTTTCAAATAACTTTATTTTGACTGTAATAAAAATTAAACATTTTGCATGGTAGCTCGTGGTTTCCAAGAAAACAGGCGCGCAATTACGGGTGTTCTCTTCACGGGATATTATTTGTAAGGAGTTGATTACGGGTTTTCTCTCACAGCGAAACCCATGCAAATAACTCGCAAGAGTATAATAAACTGGTATAAACGTGACTATGGTTGGTTTTATGTGCGCCGACGGGCATGTGTCAAACTGCTGCCGACGACGGTTCTGTCAAAGCTATCGAACATTATTAGTGCACAATTGCGGATTGGAAAAGACAGGCAGGCTTTTAGAGCGTCAAATCAGACTGGTTAAGAACAGATGGTTTTACGAGAAAACCATGGTGTATTTGACATGTAACACAGGCTGTCATATTAAATAACTCGATACTAGAAACAAGCATGTTGTTTTGTGAGAATTTCGCTTTGTTGCAGAAGCGTGACATGACTTTACACCCTTTACCCAAGGTGTATGATCACGTGGTACTAACAACAACAACAAATACCGATTCAAAGTTATTATGTTATAGTGTCCTTATTACATAACGGATTTTGATGAAATATGGCGCATCAAACGCGTCTTGTTAAGCTGCATTTTGTTGGTCTCTGTATTTTTGCCCAAACGTCTGTCGTCTTCGCAAAAACGACATAAGTCTGTGCCAAACTCCCTAGATCACCAAATGAAGCTCACGAAGACGCGTTTGCTGCGCCATATTTCATCAAAATCCGTTGTATATTAAGGGAAATATAAAATAATACTTACTTTGAAGTGGGCGATATTTCAACACTTTCAGTCACTGTTGTTGTTGTTAGTACCACGTGATCATGCACCTTGATTTTTGAGGAAATGTAGCAACTGACACTCCAAAAAAACACGAATATGGGTTTACGAGGAAACCACGTGCATTTTTTACGATCTTGCGGAAATGTAACCCCGTTTTTATCATTTACATCCTATTCTAGAAACACGAACATTTGTACATCCGGGAGTTACAACGAAGTGAAATCTGCCGATCCATTTGCCGGATGGCGTCACGTGACGTTACCAAATGGCGTCAATATAATGACGCAACTTAAACAAGTCCTCGTTCTGTCCATAGATAACGACGTCATATGTGGTAATTTTCGAGCATAACACGTTACATGATAAATAGAATACCGGGCTAGTGTCCTATGATATGAAGTTTATCAGGCTCGGCTCGGTAAGCCTCGGAATTACTACGCGTTTCCTAACCTTGCTTGATAAACTTGATGTCAAAAGACAGTAGCCTTAGGGCCGTTTCACTAAAATTCGTACGACTAACATGTTCATAAGTACAACATTATGATAGTCTGTAAAATCACTTTAACAATGTTTTCTTGTAAACAATTGTTGGATTTACATTTATTGAGCATAGGCTGCACATGTCGCAAGAAGTTTAGTGAAACGGCCCCTGGTATTCTCTATATACATGCATTTACTTTATGATGGAAATGTAGCACCGCTTTATACCTTATGCAACCAGATAATGTAAGCAACCAGATAGTGGAAACACGAATATGGTTTGGTTAAAAGTAACATCGATTTAAATCTTATTATACCTGATACTTGAAACACAAATATTCGTTTTACGAGGTATTTTACTTTGTTGCAGAAACATAACACCCCTTCAATCCGATACTAGCAACACTAATATTCATGTTTCTTGCGTAGGATAAATGAGAATTGTGGGGTTTTTTTTTTAATAAAACCATGGGTTGTTGCATTTACTGTAGTATGAAAAACAGCTGCTATGTTTAAAGTTTAAACAGACCAACTGTTTGTCATACTACAGTAAACGCAACTGCCCATGGTTTTATTACTTATATTTGCACTGCATTTTCGGATAGTTTCTAAGATGTAAATAACCAAATACGGCGTTAAAATTATGAATCGTACTGTTTAACGTCATTTTGTCGCAATTCATGGAACAGCTACGTTGCCGGTCAATAGTGTGACGTTATTGACAACGACGATGAACGTCATGTATTTTAATGACGTCAAACAAACTTTAACGAATCAACTACGTCGCGCGTCGTCGCGTGGGGCTAACGGCACTCGTGAAATATGGACATTTCACACCACTCGATGAACATATATGTCATATTCGTAAGGCACTCGTGAAATATGGACATTTCACACCACTCGATGAACATATATGTCATATTCGTAAGGCACTCGTGAAATATGGACATTGTCATATTCGTAAGGCACTCGTGAAATATGGACATTTCACTCCACTCGATGAACATATATGTCATAAGGCACTCGTGAAATATGGACATTTCACTCCACTCGATGAACATATATGTCATATTCGTAAGGCACTCGTAAAATATGGACATTTCACAATGGACATTTCACACCACTCGATGAACATATATGTCATATTCGTAAGGCACTCGTGAAATATGGACATTTCACACCACTCGATGAACATATATGTCATATTCGTAAGGCACTCGTGAAATATGGACATTTCACTCCACTCGATGAACATATATGTCATATTCGTTGCAAAAATATGAATATCCCCTAGTTATTTCCCTGCGAATGTTCGTGTTACTAATACCGGGTTTAACCATTCCCAAATATATGGAACGCCAAATCTACATAAACTCAAATAATTAGCTTCAAATCGTTGGAAGAGCTCTCTAAATCATGTATTTGGGCGCTAGCTCTAAATTGTTGTTGCTGCTGTAAAATTCCCGCGCTTAGTTTTCGCGAAACGCTTTCCACTCTAGATTAATGACTCGTCAATGTGTCGTCTACAAACACATACTGTGAAGAATTTCAGGACGTTCAGTCCTTTGATTATATGTTCACGTACCGCTCGTCACACAATAGTTATCAGACGTGTACATTTATGAAAAGGGGGTGTTTTTGTTCTAAAAAACATTAAAGTTACTTGCAAAAAGTGCAGATCCTGATGAGACGGCTCGTCACGAGCCGGCTCATCTGGATCTACACTGTTTGCCAATACCAGGTATGTAGTGTTGAAAGGGGTAAAGTGCACCAATGTAGTATATTAGGTTCTCAACGTGGTTCAATATTCGCGTTATTTGCAGGGACGCAACTCTGACTGTCTACAGCGCGGGAGGAAATTTGAGTCGCTTTTCTTTGACTGGATTTCTAGGCTAGTGTCCGAGTTTTTGTACATCAACAGACTAGCTTCAGAATCCAATCTATATACAATATTCTCTATATTACTGTCTGTTCCACGTTTTGCTGCCGACGAACTTATGGCTATCACACACATTAAATCTCAGAAAGATCTAAAGGGAAGTACTTTTTCATCAATAACAAAAAGTCACCCTCCCCAAATTTTTCATTTCATAACATTTCAGCAAATATTCATTTTATTGCGAAAAAAGAATTTTCATATGGGAATTTAACATGAGGCAAAAAGGAGGTAGAGACAATGAGGGTCAAAAAACGAAACATTTTGGAAATAGACTCCGAAACCTGACTGTATAGCTTGGAAATGATGTAAACTAAGAAAAAAAAGGTAAATTTTGAAAATCGGTCCACAATTTAAAAACAAATCTAATTTTAGCCCGGGCCCCCATGTTTAATTCCCATAGGAAAATTGTTTTTTCGCAATAAAATTATTATCTGATGGAATTTCGTAAAATACACATTTGTGGGGAGGGTCAGTGACTTCTTTGTTATTGATGAAAAACTACTTACATCTTGATAGGCAGAAGTTCGTCGGCAGAAAAACAGATAAGAACGTATTGACTAACCACATACTCAAATATAGCATACATCCCAGTGGGCACACGACGTCGGACTGACGTCGGTTTCCGACGTCGGATATACGTCGGATTATGTTCGAAAATGAAAGTTTTTTAGACGTCAGAATCAGACGTCGAACGGACGTCGGAATCCGACGTCGAACGGACGTCGGGATCCGACGTCGAACGGGCGTCAGAATCCGACGTTGGATAAACGTCTGATTCTGACGTCATTTCAACGTCTGATTCCGACGTCTAAAAAACTTTCATTTTCAAATATAATCCAACGTCCATCCGACGTCAGAAAACCTTTATCCAACGTCTGGTTCTGACATCAATTCAATGTCGGGTTTTATCGTCTATAAAACTTTATTTTGCATTGATTACTTGATCTGCAGTTTCACTTTGGATCAACTAATCAATATCCTGGTTTGGTACCTGGTTAGTAATAAACACATATTTTGGCTGGCAAATGTATTTTATTATACTTTCACATATATTTTTGCCATAAATTTATGGTGCGATTCGTTACTCGATGGAATCATATAGCAGGGACTTAGTTCACTTTAACCCTTATCCTGCTGCAGACGTCAATCATGCGGATGGAAATTGCTGAATACTCGATCATTTCGCGATAAAAACATACCTTGACATTTCATGAGAATTGTCTCACGAGACAATTCTAATGAAATGTCAAGTAATCTTTTCATGGAGAACTGGAACTGTGTCTTCGGATACGAATGCCCCCACTGGTGCATCGATGGTCAACCATAAACGCCGTCCACTTCCACCTCGGGTTCCGAGTCCGCGTCGGTTCTATACGAATGCGTGAATTGGTATCCTGAAGCGTCGCCGGCGATGTCTTGGGGCGAGCTTGTTTCTGATTCTTTTTCATCTTAGCATCGTGCTTCATTCTTCGCTTCAGCAGTTCTCCGAGAGGATCCTTATTAGAATCCGGTTTACTTTTCACAATTTCTCTCTGCCTGTCTCTGTATCGTCTCAATCGTTTCTTCATCTCGTTCTGCGCTTTCACGTATTTCCATGGCCGTACTGTGCTTCAGTGTATCCAAGGATTCCAGCGTGATTTCAAACATTCATTGTTCGATAAGATTGGCTCGTTGGGAAGATCGATCGGCTTCAATCTCTTCCATTTCTGTGTTGCTCTCGTATGTGTATGTCTTAGCGTTGTCTGAAATATACATAACACAACACAATTATGAAAGCATACAAATGTTTGCATATCTTTTAGTATTAGCCCTTTCCACCCCTATGTATACCTCCATAAAGCCAATATGTGCAAACAATGTATATCCAGATGAGACGGCTCGTCGTCTCATCAGAATCTGCCGCATTTGCCACTATTATTCATCTAGAATTGTCTTTTGTCATAAATGGAATAGTACAAAAATAGTGTGAAAAAGACAAGGTAGGATAACCAGGGTTGAAATGGTTAATAATAATAATACACTAGTATACGTTAGGCCATCAAAAGTACTTTGGTTCTCAGATATCGCCGCGTCTGAATAATCCCTGCGCGTCTAGCATTTTATCGTCATAAAAGTGTACTATAAATTTGCCACATGATCAATAAAAAACACTACCATGAACAATATGTTAAATCCAATCATGTCTGACAAAAATATTGTGACTTTTCACATCTAAAGAGTTTATCGTAACTTTATATAACATTTTCCTTTTGTTTGAGATGTTCGTCTCTGATTTTTGTTCAAGTTGCCAGATGCATACATGTATATGCATCTGGCAACTTGAAATAAAATCACACAAATATGCATCTGGAAACTTGAAATAAAATCACACACGAACATCTCAAACACAAACAATATGTATATATTTAAAAACAGCCGTTCTCCAGCTGCACATTCTGCACACCCCGTGACTGCCAAAGTCCTTATTTGTATGGCCTAATGCATATGTTGTAGACAGCTACCGAATACATGTTCGATGAGCGTTACAGCTTCAAATCTCGTTTCCTATGAAACTTGTAGGAACGAATTGTTATTTCGTGGGAACGAATTGTTAAATTGAGGGAAACAATTGTTAATTCGTGGGAACGAATTGTTAATTGAGGGAACGAATTGTTATTTCGTGGGAACAAATTAACAAAAAAAAGAATTCTACGTCCCCTGGGTGGCTCCGTACATGTACAGTGTGATGTACAATTCGAATAAACTTTGAGTATATGTGCCATTATCTAAGGCGAATAGTTTCACAAATACAGTATTTAACGATGACAAAATCTATAATTACTATAGCTGTCCTACAAGTTTTGAGAAAACGCGACCCCATAGACCTCCATTAAAGGCACAATTATATGATAATGCATGCAGTTTGTAAATGGTGAATAAAATAGTGACAATATATTAACAACACATGAAAAGGAATGTGCGAAGTGAGAACTAATTTCACGAATTGAAACGTGAATCAACTGATCACGGCGTTGTTATGTATTTTTGTATTAAACATGTTATTGAAAACATGTTAGCTGATACGCATGCACCAATATACTTACACATAAGAAAGTTGATTTCTTCAAGATTAAGTCGATCTTTCCCCAATTTCAAATTAAAATCACAAAGAGAAAACGGAAATTGCGGAATAACCTAAAGACAATTGGAGCACCTAGGGGATTATAGATTAACCAGACCTCCGCTTTGGCGAAAAGATCCGAGATAGTTCCGAATGAGTCAGGTCGGCTGTTTACCAGCGTATTACTGTATATATGTGGCTACCGCTATGCAGTAACGCGGGAACCAGGTCCAGTGGCATTTGACACGGACGCTAATAAAACATGCCATTTGTCAACACTACGCGCGAGCACGAGAATTTTGACCTAGAATTCTGCGACGTTAATGAAATTGCACGTACGCCCAGCCCAACCTAAATACATACGCAAAATTAATCGTCTAGGATATCAAATGATTAATTACATAGGCCTAAACATGTCGCAAATAAAGGTTAAACTGAATTAAGTTGGTGTGGAAATCAGATCAGCTGCTCTTCCATTGGCGTATCTATAGGCTAACGTAGAGATAGATCTGCTTACAGTGAGTCACCTTTTAGTGCATACCATTCACGACCTGGACCAGACGTCTATTCGACATCGGAAACGGACGTTGATCCGACGTCGTGATTCCGACGTCAACCCGACGTTGTGTTTGTGTCGCGACGAACTACGACTAGTAAACAACGTCAGTACGACGTCGTAATGCGACGTCGTTTCGACGTCGGGGTTTCGACGTCGGGCTGACGTTGGATTTGAGTCGCCGACGTCGCGACCTGGATCCGACCTAGATCCGACGTCGTACCGACGTCGTGTGTTTGCTGGGATGCAAAGCCAAATTTCGCCACTCACAAACAGTTCCAGCCTGCTGAATATAAAGTACCTTACGAAGTCTGTGGCCAGGTTAGCGCCGGATCAGCCTGTGTGTCCGGGCAGTCTGATCAGGGCCTACGCTGTTCACCATTCACAATGCAGTAGCTGTGTTGTCATCAGCCAATCGTTTACACCATAATTATATAGAGGATATTCCATCGTACATTTTGAATAGCGGGAAATAATACACGAGTGTGCGTCGGCTTCCGCGTAAGCAACGAGTGAGCGTAGCAAACGAGTTGCTTACACGGACGCCGACGGACACGAGTGTATTATTTCCGCTATTCAAACATGTACGATGGAATATCCTAATTATTACACTTCCACGGCGGATACATATGCACATTTAGTGTATTTTTTTAGATCATAATCAATGGATTGTGATGTGCGCATGAATAGATATACAATGACGTGTTTTCTCGCGATTTGACGTTACGTTGTGTGATGTCAAATTTGAAATCCAAATTACGCAGCTGTTTCTATGAACCAGATATATTTGAGTGCATGTTTGGAATGTGTTCAATCTAGATTAGTCGAGACCCTTTCCAAATGTTCAAATAACTTTATTTTGACTGTAATACAAATTAAACATTTTACATGGTAGCTCGTGGTTTCCAAGAAAACAGGCGCGCAATTACGGGTGTTCTCTTCACGGTGTATTATTTGTAAAGAGTTGATTACAGGTTTTCTCTCACAGCGAAACCCGTGCAAATAATTTGCAAGAGTGTAATAAAGTGTATATACTGAGTGAAATTGGTCCTGATCTGCAGTTGTTGTCAATGTTTAACTACACTAAATAAAGCAAATATTCATGCGCGGTATAGTCAAAGGTAGTCAGTAAAAAGATAATCAAGACTTGTTTATGCCTTAGACAGTGCAAGTACAATGTATGTGTCTGACCAATATATGTGCTCATTTACATTGAAGCATGTTACTATAATTATCGTTGGCATCATTTTCAAGCATAAAATTGTGTATGTGTTTTTAAACCATTCTAAACATATTTGTCAGGTGACTTAGGTTTCTATTCCATCTATTCCATCTGGTGATTGTTGAGCCATCGCCAGGATAGTAATAGAAGACTGAATTTACATTTCTTAACTATAAATAAACCTGTATTTTAATTAGTGTAGATCAAGAGCAACATGTGTGTAGATTATTCCACAGTTAGATCACGGTTCGTCCGCATGTACGAGGAGATAATCCGCGAGCTTTAGCGAGTGGATTATCGATCGTACATGCGGACGGACGTGATGTGATATAACTGTGTTATCACATCCTCATGTCCATACATTGCTGTGTAAATGTAGAAACAAAACTCGAAAATGCATCAAATATATGATACGGGAAAATAGATGTAGGTCGCACACGTAAAACTGAACCTGTTGAAGCGTAGTCAAACTTATGATAAATTGTTGTATTATATAGCAAAATACAATGGTACAACGGTAACGGCCCACCTAAATGATGTACGGTACCTTTTCTCGGGCGATGACGTGGACAAATGTAGCGTATGGTATTTGTGGCCAGTCTAGCTGCTTGTCTGGTATCTCCCCGGTGACCTCTGATAGGGGTATGTAATATAGTGGAACCTCTCTAAACCGGACACCCTGTGAGCTCGTGTCCGTGTTTGGAGATGTTCAACCGTAAAACTGACAAATTACACGCGTGTGTGATTTTGGATCATGAACATACATGATATATCATGGTAGTATAATTGGCAATGAAACCTAAGAAAATTAAGCACAACTAACCTTTATCTATGTCACGTTTATAAGAGGTTCTACTGTATCTGGTAGAAACAGGTCGGGTGATTTACTGATTAAATGGTGAACAGTGCAGGCCCTGATCAGACTGCGCGGATGCGCAGGCTGATCCGGGACTACACTGTTTGCAAATCCTATTCATAAGCACCATTTCTTCAGTCACAGACTCATATGCAAGTACGTACGTGTCAATGACACATATGTCTTACACTCTACACTAAAGATTTCCTGAAAGTCTCCAACTAATGAGCGTCGCCGATTCATTCCACTTACAGGCGGTCTTAAGGGTAACGCGCCTCAGGAGATGTCAAGTTGATTACATAATTGAGACACGCCATGTGATTTTGTACCTTCGTTCATCTGCGTAATTTCATGAAATATGTTTACAAAATTTACCATATTTTCCGTAAATTAAATGGCGTCAAATGTTGACAAAATCTTCAGAGTACATATTATAGCCCGTGAGCCAGATATCGAAACCCTCCCCCCCCCTGTGGGATTTTTGCAGACATATTTTTCCTAAATCTACATTCAATTGCGAGTGTTATGCCGTATGTCTGCGCTCTGTAACCCGCTGGATGAACATATGGCGTTATTTTGAAGTAGGTCACCCTCGGACTTTTTCCAATTTTCAAAAATCACATTTTTAACTAAAAATTGACCAACTTATATCATTTTAATGACATAAGGTAGTATTTTCGCACTTTTTCAGAGATGTTGGACAATGTAAAATATAATAAGGTACACTTAAACAAAATCTGATAATCCAGAAGTCAAATTTTAGGTGTTTGATTACCCCACCCACACAATTTCAATGGTAAAATATACATGTTAATAACTTTATGCAAGCGTAGTATTTTTTCATATTATCAATGTTAATGTAAGCTAGAAGTGTCTATTAAACATATCAAATGCAAATACGCCCAATTTTTCGTGTCTACTGCAAAATATACAAAGTGAAAAACAACGCATTTTTACCATTCCCCACCAATTATTTTTACAATGGCAGTTTTACTGGTATTTACTATTATGCAAGGTCACATGGTTATAAGCGTTTTTAATAGATAGACGCCTACTAGGCTATGTATTATTAGTATTTCCAAACATACTACATATACTATCAAATATGTGTTCATATGTTCGTCCGTCTGTACGTACATTTCTTAAATTATAATTGACAGCATCGATTGTGAATAATGTACAAATATTCAAACATTTCGAGGCATGGACGCATTATCGTCAACAGGAGTTAATCTACGATAATAATTATCTTATTGTATACCGATGTAATATAAATTCGACAATATTAACTAATGTTGTTACCTCACATCGTACATAATATATGACTGGCGAAGTGACTAAATCCGGAAAGCTAAAACCACTTTTTTTTTTACTTCAATGATAGAGCTTTTTTGTTTTGTTATGACAGCTATCCGGCATGAAATGAAACCATACATAAACCGGATGAAGATGGATCAAGAATATTTGTGCAAATTCAAAATGGCCGCCATATTATATATTGTATGTATATTTATATAGCATTATAGATGCTTGATATAAGCACGTGCACCATCCTTGATATACGTACATATTTCGCAATCTACACGTTATCAATGTCAATGTCGCACCAGTGGCGAGACAATCCTCACAGCATCAGGCAAGAAGAAACACAATAGAAACATGGTTGATCGATATATAATACAATTCAAGAGGCAACATACGTCAAATGTTTGATCCACATACAATACACTTCAACAGGCAAGATACATCGCTTGATCCACATACGATACAATTCAAGATGCAAAATACATGATAGTTCACAATATTCAACTGGTATTACAAAACATTGTACACGTTATCAATGTCAAAGTATAGCAACTGTGGCAGTGCAATCCTCACAGCGTCAAGCAAGATTAAACACAATATACAAATCTTTGATCCATATGTAATACAATCCAAGATGCAACATACATACAATGTTTGATCCACATAAGTTAAATTCAATGGGCAAAACGCATAATATTTTACAATGTTCAACTTGCACTACAAAACAATCTACATGTCATCAATGTCAATCTATCGCACATGTGACAAGGCAATCCTTACATCATCAGGCAAGATGAAACACAATATACAACTGATGTTCCACATATTATACATTTCAAGAGGTAACATATGTCAAATGTTTGATCCACATAATTTATAAGTCAAGAGGCAAAACACATCATTAGTTTACAATATTCACTTGCACTACAAAACAATCTACATGTCATCAATTGTCAATCTATCGCACCTGTGGCAAGGCAATCCTCACATCATCAGGCAAGATGAAACACAATATACAAATGTTTGTTCCAATATTATACAATTTTCAATGAGATAACATATGTCAAATGTTTGATCCACATAATTTATAAGTCAAGAGGCAAAACACATCATAGTTTACAATATTCAACTTGCACTACAAAACAATCTACATGTCATCAATGTCAATCTATCGCACCTGTGGCAAGGCAATCCTCACATCATCAGGCAAGATGAAACACAATATACAAATGTTTGTTCCACATATACTACATTTAAAGAGGTAAAATATATCAAATGTTTGATCCACATAATTTATAAGTCAAGAGGCAAAACACATCATAGTTTACAATATTCAACCTGCACTACAAAACAATATACATGTCATCAATGTCAAACTATCGCACCTGTGGCAAGGCAATCCTTACATCATCAGGCAAGATGAAACACAATATACAACTGTTTGTTCCACATATTATACATTTCAAGAGGTAACATATGTCAAATGTTTGATCCACATAATTTATAAGTCAAGAGGCAAAACACATCATAGTTTACAATATTCAACTTGCACTACAAAACAATCTACATGTCATCAATGTCAATCTATCGCACCTGTGGCAAGGCAATCCTCACATCATCAGGCAAGATGAAACACAATATACAAATGTTTGTTCCACATATACTACATTTCAAGAGGTAAAATATATCAAATGTTTGATCCACATAATTTATAAGTCAAGAGGCAAAACACATCATAGTTTACAATATTCAACTTGCACTACAAAACAATCTACATGTCATCAATGTCAAACTATCGCACCTGCGGTAAGGCAATCCTCACAGCATCAGGCAAGATGAAACACAATATACAAATGTTTGATCCACATATAATACACTTCAAGAGGCAACATACACCAATTGTTTGATCCACGTATATTACACGTCCAGAGGCAAAATATATCAGATGTTCGATCGACATATAATATAATTCAAAATACAAAACACATCATAGTTTACAATATACAGCTTGAACTACCAACAATTGTACATGTTATCAATGTAAGAATGTCGCACATGTGGCGAGGCAATCCTCACAACACCAGGCAAATCGAGTTTCAGAGTACGTTGAGTTAAATCTAGACTACTCATATGCATCGTCAACGTCATACATGGTATCAAGAAGGCATTCAGCTTCGGGTTCTTCTTCTGCTTCATCCGAATCAGATACATCAACCCGTTCTTCTACCAACAAAAATCGACCATTTCACTTGGCAGGTGATCTCCTTCTGTCCACTTGCATTCCAAAGAGCCATTGTTTACCTCCCATCCATGTTCATATGGTGGCGGTATGTTCGCATCACGGCGGTCAGCGTTGTTCCAAATGAGCGTCTGATAGTTGGCTCTTGTTACATGCATTTTCAGTGACGATCTGCATGGTGGTAATAGGCTGAGGTCAGCACCATTGTAAGTGGAAAGGAGATCACCGGACCTGGGGCTACACTTTTGTAGAAATAGCTCCATTCGTAACTTGTTGATATCGGCAATGTCGGATTTGTTGTAGAGCAAGCATACAAAATGTTCCAGCGTTTGGAATAACGTTTCATCTACTGTCTGAGACGTACCCAATTTATGAAAGGCTTCAACAAACTCTGGATGCCGCTGAAGTGTTTTCCAAGGCGTCACTTTTCCACGCCGAACAAAGGCACTCGTGCTATCACAGCCTGTGAAAGCATGCAGTGCAGGCAATGTCAAACACAGTTCTGTTCCTATTTCTCCAATGACACCGTGTATGTCGATTAGCCGCCTCTTGTACCCAGTTCCGGTGTCTAACAATAGCTGCTGCTTCAGAGTTTGACCATATTTTAACAACAAAACAAACACATCCGTATCTGGGGATCTCACAACAATTGTGTTGTCCTCTGGAGTATTCAATGCCTGGTACGCACAATGCAAGATTATACGTGTATCCGCCTCCTCTTGCGAAGAGTGAAGCTCCTCGATCTCAACAACTTGTGTTGTTTTTCCATCAGTGGTTGTTAACTGCACACATTGCTCCCCACTTACAAACCGAAGAGTCTTGCCGAGCATCTTTGGGGCATATTTGTCTTGTTTCCACTCGGATATGAGAAGGCTAACAAGCTGAGTTTTGTTAGACGCGTTTGACAAGAAAAGTTTCCAATCACGTGGAACTTTGGTGAGAGGCCCCTTTATTATGTATTTCTTTGACGTACCCCTCCGTAGGCGCTCAAGTGCTTTTATTGATAGCTCTTGGTACGTATCTGTCACAAAATCAACACGCTCAACTTTCGGAAGCTGATTATATATGCTCTCTGCAAGATCCGCGAATGTGTTTGGCAAAGCGGTTTGCATGTGTAGCATTGCATTGCCGTCAATGATGTAGCTTACATGTTCCTTTGGAGGTGCGTCAACGATATGTGAAGTTCCTTCCAGCTGATGCATGAGTTTAGCTTTGTCAGTTTTCGCTGGCGAGCCATCGGCAGTGGCGAGCGACCATGGTACAGGTCCCAATGGGTAGCTAAGTACCTTTTCCATGTCAATGTTGTGTTTGAGAGCGAGCGAAATGAGCTGTCCAAATATGTTTCGCTCTGCTACTAGCTCTTTTGTCTTTCTCTGTGAACTACTGAGTTTCACAACTTTGGCGAGCGATGCAAATGTTTTCAGGTGCAGCTGCTTTATAGGTGCATGGAATGCGACTGACTTATCAACAAAGCGCTCCTGGACAAACCGCGCGAATGTTTGTTTGCCTATCGTTTCCGCAGACAGTAGACCATCAACGACATCTTTAGGCGCTGGTGCGCCTGACGATAGGCAATATAGCGATTCATCGGACACTTCGAACGGGTCAATAAAATTCCCCCTATCGCATTTACAACTTTCGTGACGTCTGATTCACTTCGGGATATTTCTGCCTTTCGTGTGTCCTTGTGTGAAGACTCTTCATTCACGTTCATATCAGCCAGTTCGAGCGTGGCATTCAGGTAACTGGCTCGGAAGTGTCTTGTCATGCACCACCTATAGTATGCTGCATAATTGCGGCTGAAACCTATGATTCCTCCGTGCGACTTAGCATGACGGTTGATAGTCTGCTCTATTGTAATATCCACGGCATTTCTGGATGACGGAACACTAGATCTATTCACGCTGAATCCATTATTTCTCAACAGATCTTCCAACCCAGGATATAACTGATCTATGTTTAACAAGGTCAGCAGATAGACTGTAGTATACCGTGCGTAGTTGTGGTGGTCAAAGCTGAAGAACATTGGACACATCTTCTGTAGGCATGCTATGTGAAGGTCTAGATTGTTTTTTCTTTAGTTGCTCGGAGAAACTGCAACACAGTATGCACCGAATTCATGTACCCCCAGCCAGTACTGTGCCGTTTTTCCCAGTTTCCCTGAACTAACTTTATCGCGAAATTCAGAGTACAGTGATAATGCTTTCATGCATTTGTCATTGGTCATGAACTCCTGTAATCTGGCATTGCTGGGTTCGTTTGATAGAGCATCCAATATGGTCTTCTTTCATCTGTTCCGAACATGTCTCCTTCTGAGGCTTCAAACGCCTTTATCAGTTTACGTTCTAAACTCTCGAGAAGAGTTTTGTGCACACGCAACGCGCGGTTGTAATGTTTTCCTGTCATCACCTTGTTGATTGACCCACTGGCACATATCCCCGATTCAATTACGATCTCTTCGAAACCACTTCCTCTAAGATACTTTCCCAGCGCTCCCAGGTAAGAGCAAGTGGTGTGGAATATGCCCATACGAACGAATACATCGCTGTACTTCTCCGGATTTTGCCAGATGATGGCATATGCTTTCCGTGCTACAGCCAAATCAAATGTGACTATTGAACTGTGCTGTCCGACTTCTTTTGTTGCAGCCTGTGTAATGTTCAAAACACGCTGAACTGTTGCATTTTCTGTGATAGGAAAATTTACTGGGGCCATATAATCTATGACCGATTTTTGTTCAGTGTCAGCATTTACAACACTGCGGCCTGTCATGGAAATCCAACCCGCCCAATTGGGCACTGTCTGGGGCAATCGTTGCAAATGCGCCCTACATAGTATCCATACCATGTCTGATCTCTGTGCTGCCAATTCGACATCATATTTCTCCAACGGTACTTTCACGACGGTCACCTGCATGCTGGGTTCCTTCCACCTTTTCTTTAGCGAAACACGGTTCTAAGACGTCCGATGTGTACGTAACAGAACGTGCTTTGGATTTAGCGATGTGTGGTACGTCGTTAGACCGTGTTTGTTGTGGTGGTATGGGTATCACCTCTTGAATGACTATTCCATGGGCAGTATGTGTGTGCCCATGCCGGATGGTGTTTCTTCAAGCAAGTCGAAATTGTCCCAGCACAAGTGTGTGACGATATTACCAGTACGTTGGATCGTAGATGGAACAACACTTTGTGCAATCGCTATACTGTTGCATTTGGCCGTTTCGAGTTCAAGGAGGCTGCAATATGAAACGCAGTGACCAAATCGGTTGATTAATGTCACAAGCTCTGCACTGCCTGTCAGATGCCTTATCGACATTCCCAAGAGAAAATGTTTGGGCATTTTCCATTGGCCTCGTGTGGTCGTATAGCATATGTCCTGTGCAATCGAATTAGCTAGTCGCCTTTTGTTGCTTGACGACGCATCGGAAAACGATTTTGCGGCCAATAAGTGGCCCAGAAAGTCAAGCACAAGAGCGGACGGTTCCCGTTCATTCAGCAGAAATGTAGCTGATGGTGGCCATGGCATTTCTGTGGAATCCTTTTGCAGCTGCAGTATGTTTCTGCGCATAATTAACGCTGCTTCTTCTACACGTTTTGAGTCGGATGCGGCCAATTCGAAAGCAAGCTCAATAGCTTGACCGTCTGGTACATCTGATGAATATACCAATTCACTCTTGTAATTTGGTTGCCAAAATCTGATCCGGTCTCCAAACCGTTTCATTACTTTATCCTTCAGTTTGTAGGTTTTGTACAACGGGTTGTAGAATTGTGGGTACGTATTTTGCATGAAAGCCAGGTATTTTTCTTTCAACATTGTCATTCGTTCGACATGGCACCCTGAATAATGCTGTCGTCGATATGAGCATATATGATCGAACGTATCTATGTGTGCTGCCTGCTCGTCCTTCGTTTCAATGGACTCGTTCAGTTTCCTTCGTTGGAAATTACGAGTACTTTCACGAGTGTAGTCCTTGCGACATGAAGCATGATAATAAGCTTCTTTTGCAATGAGGTCAACCCCCACTACCTTTTCAAGCACGTGATCGCGCTTTCTCATTGCAGCTGCTTGTATTGCCGAGTGAGCGGTAGTGGTCACACACTTTACAAGTACCTCCTCAGTTTTATGCTTCGTCTTACGACCTTGCTCACAAAACAGGCATTGGTCAGCTGGGAATAGGACTGATGCCGTTTGAGACTGCCGTCTTTTCTTTACCCCACTTGGACCAGCTTCATCAATAGTTGGCGGTTTAGTTCTTTTGAGTATGCGTGATACGTTAGTGAACGTGCTATAACAACGTCTATGTACACCGTACATGTGCGGGTAGTATGTCGATGGAACCATATCGCATATTTCTGTAAGTTTTTGTTCCGCACTGCCTCGTGTGCGCCGAATCTCAATTGATTCGTGAATTTTGTTGAAACACACCTCTGATAATGGTTGCATTTTACTCCCAGTGGCAGTTGTTGTGAAATGAACAATACAGCTCAGTGTCTTACTAACATGTTTTTTTCGTTTACTTGGCCGCTTCAGCGATAATGGCTTTTCATCTGAATCCATATTTGCTGCTGCCTCACAATACACAACGCTCACTCGCGAATAGCAATCGTATATAGATATATATATAGCTAGAAACTATGAAACTAGTGTTAAAAGGCTTAAATTCGAACACAAGTCGTGAACCGGTTGTAATCTCAAACTGTACTACAACACATGAATATAATAGGATGCGACGTATTTAACAACACCGTGATTTTTATTGCAGACATAGTTGCAATTTGAAATACGTAAGTACCGCATAGGACACTTCAAAACAACGCCGCGATTTTTTTTTTCTGATCTCGTGAGCAACAAAGCACCCCCACCAACCCACCACACCCCCACTCCCCACCCCTTGACCTTGGCCAAGTAATACACTGATATGTTTATAATAACGCATTCTCATGTCGGCCGCAACGGGCGCAATATAACGTTTCCAAATTTTGATAAACTTTCACCCTTTCACCCCTAAATAAGGGAATGGACTGTGACTTGTTACTTCTGCAACTAATCCAAATGGTCAGACTAGTCCATTTATAAAAAGGGGGTGTTTTTGTTCTAAAAATATGAAAATTACTTGCAAAAGTGCAGATCCTGATGAGACGGCTCGTCACGAGCCGGCTCATCTGGATCTACACTTTTTGCCAAAACCTCAGGGCTTAAAGGGTTAATAGCGGTGTCGTTGTTCAAAATCGCCTGAATGGGCCATTGTGAAATATCTGTTTGGCGGCCATTTTGAAATGAATAACGTTCATAGCAAATCGGAATAATGTAAATATATGTTAACTATAATTCGCTATTTGATTATAACGCTCCTTACATGATTAAACGGTCGCTAGCTAACCATGTGGTGCAAAAACGTTCGCAAGAATTTAAAAAATGCGTATTTTGGCGGCCATTTTGGAAATTGTGCCTATATAACGATGGAATTCAATTTAAAATGTTTTGTAACTCGTGTTATATTCAATTGGTGAATGATTCATAGTAATTAGTATGGTATGTGGTGGTCTAAATGGCACATATCAGCCTAAACTAAAACAACCCATTTAACGTTTCGTTTGGCGGCCATTTTGAAAAATGGCCGCCATTTGTTCATCCAGCGGCTTTCAAGGCGCAGACAATCAGATTTGACAGACAATAGGTTACTGAATCCGAAAATCATACTGACCAAAAATCCCACAGGGGGGGGGGGGGGGGGAGGGGGGGTTATTGGTGGCTCAAGGTCTATTACGCATGTACTGTCAACATTTTGTCAACTTTTGACTTTATTTATGTAAAATATTGTAAATTTTGTAAACGTATTTAATGAAATTACGCAAATGTCCAATGGCATAACATCGCATGGCGTACCTCATGGCATACCATAGTCAAGGTGCATGATCACGTGGTCACAACAACAACAACGTCACCCACTCCAAAGTAAGTATTGTTTGATATTTTCCTTAAAATGCAACGGATTTTGATGAAATATGGCGCAGCAAACGCGTCTTCATGAGCTGCATTTGGTGGTCCAGTCAGTTTGGCACAGATTTCTGTCGTTTTAGCGAAGAATCTATTCTTCGCAAAATCGACAGAAGTTTGGGCGGAAATACAGAGACCACCAAATGCTGCTTAACAAGACGCGTTTGATGCGCCATATTTCATCAAAATCCGTTAGGTAATAAGAACACTATAAAAGAATACGTACTTTGAATCAGATGGATTCTGGAAATTTCAGTACTTGTTGTTGTTGTTAGTACCACGTGATCATACACCTTGATAGTTGCACGCGCAAAATGCCCCGTGTGCGTCCGTTGACACACCCCCGCAGATGGGGTAAAACACTGCTGCATATAGTGGCGACACGACATTATATCGATGGTCTAGTAACATAAGGTCGTAACTGCTATGCTTTAGCATAGCAGTTACGACCTTATGTTACTAGACCATCGATATATATGTCACAATGCAATCCATATTTTGGGCTGTGTTTATCAGTCACTGTCCCTCGTTGGGCACCAAATGTCACAGGGCGATATAATTGTGCACCGGCCCGGCGCTCGAATCCGGGACTTCTGGTTTACCGTACCATCGCTCTAACTGACTGAGCTAGCCGGGCACGAATGTGCGTCATCTTCTCCCCATAGTGAGTTACGTACCTTGACATATACATGTATATGAACTTCGTATGAACATGATATGATTTTCATATGTGCACTTTTCATATGAATTTTATATGTAATTAAGATGTTTTTCATATGTTCTACATATGAACAGCTTGTGAATTTGTGTCATATGAATTGCATATGTGGCACATTCTGCTGTGTACCAAAGCCGCATAACATCAGTTATCTCATGATTAAGACACGCCATGTGATTTTGCACCCGAGTAATTTCAATAAATGCTTTTACAAAATTTACTACATACATATGACGCAAATGCCTTATAGTAATTATACTAATATATTATGTGTCTGGTTATGTCCAAAGAGACAAATTAGGGCGACGGGTTGAAAAAAAGAGGTATGCCAGCTTTTGCATATATAACGTAGCGTCGAAATCAGCCTGCGGCAACGACATCTGCGAAGTCTGGCGAAATACTACCCTGCTCGCCAATTAGTCGTTGAAGCTGAATCGGACTTCCATTTTTGAAATCTGAAGTTGACGTTGGAGATGTGCAACTTGTTCCGGATCTACACTAATTGTCGTACACTTTCGTACACTAGGTGTCTTTTCTCAACGGGCGTTCCAACACATTTAATGATGTCGGATCTGATTGGTGGTCAGGTCACGCATGCGTCGCGATTGTTATGGGAACCCCTTGTCAAGCTAAGACAGGTATGTCGTCATCAGAATAACTGATGACTTTATTTGTATCATTTCGGAAACTCGGGCTGACAAATGGATCTTGTGACTTTTGCGACCAGTGTATGCCCAGATCAGCCTGCGCATCCGCGCAGACTGATCAGGGCATACACTGTTCGACAGTACATCAATGATAATGTAGTATTACTTCTAAAATCACGACGAAACGGTGTCATGAAGTAATTAGCTACACTGGTCTTCATTTTCCAAGTTTTTTCTTTTGTCAACTGATGGTCAGTTCGAGAGAATGGCTCATGAAATAACATCCCATACACCGCATGTAGCAATTATTCGGGAGTTTTTATTTCAGAAATGTTCGAGATTTTGTCGTAAATGGCGTCCGTTGATTTTAATTCTTAACGTTTAAATTTCAAATTGACGTTGAACTGTTTGCTGATTTGCAAATTACAAATGAACCCCGAAATTTGCAAACAATTTTCGTAAACAATCGCGTTTGTGACACATCATATTTTCTCATGAATGTCCCCGATGTTCGTCATTAGCATGTACATATGAATATATAAATACTGCTTCTCAACTTAGGTAAAAACAGCAGAACTGCGATATAGAGAACTTTTTGATGATTATTCCTCCGTGAAGGGGCAAGAGAAAAACACGGCGTCGGTGTCGTCTTGAAAGGTAGGGGATGAATCTTTGTTATAGTAACGTGTTACAGTGTAACCTCTCTACAACAGCCACCCATGGGAAGACACAAAATTGGCTGTTGTTGAGAGGTGGCTGTTGTATGGAGGTTAATGCTGAATAAATTTTGTCGTCCGCTGTTTACTTTCTTCGATAATTATCATCAAAAACATGCTTTGAAAACATTTTAGAATCATTTCCAATGTTCCAATGTAAATGATTCTAAAATGCTGTCAACACATGTTTTTATTCAGAACGAAGGCAAAAACAACAGCCGACGACAATGTTCGTGCTCAGCAGTCTAAGGGCTAGATACAGAGGAAATCATCCAGTTGGGATATAGAATAGCGGCTGTTATAGAGAGGATGTTGTTGTAGATAGGTGGCCGTTCGGGGAGGTTCGACTGTATATTGTTATGGTTTCAGACTTATTTTCAGTAACTGTTGCTCATGTGATAACTTAAAGGCATATTGTGAAATGGCTCTCTATAATATCTGGGCATTGATTAGTTGCGAATGGTAACTCGTGCAATCTACTCACGTACCGTCCGTAGGCTACGGACGGTACGGGAGTAGATTGCATGAGTTACCGTTCGCAAGAAGACATTGATCTGATAATATCACCTTTATTTGACAGTACTTGTTATTATTTTTTACAGATTGCAAAAAAAAAAAATTGGAATCCTGAAAGGGGGCCCGGGCCCATCTGGGCCACTCCCCTGAATCCGCCACTGGTGTACGTTTTTACATATAACTCGAAATTGCTGTCTGTAACGCAGGGCTACTTACTTGTTAGACTTACTTGTTAGACTTACATGTACTTGTTAGACTTACCTGTAAGTCACGCTGCGTTACAGACAGAACAATCGGGTTAATTTACATTGTGTAAACGTGATGTACATTATTTTTGTATGCATGCTAAAGACCGCTCACTGTTATAAGTATTTTTTTCAATTTTATTATTGTGACTATAAATGTTGGTTGACATACACGGTGCCGTGAAACATTTTTGATATCCAGTCAATACTATGTTTGCATTTTACAGCCATTTGTAGGTGTTGACAGGATAAATAGAATAGTAGGTTAGTGCCGTGAATGGGAAAACATGAGCCGAGCACATCCCGTTTCCTGAGCCTTGCCAGATATGTTTTCCCATTCACGGCACTAACCTATTATTCTCTATATAGTCGTCCGCGTCAACAAATGTCAAAAATGTTGTACACGTTTCGTCAGCTTGCTATAACTTTAATATTGCGTGGTGGATTGATTCAATATTTGGACACTTCATACGTGTGAGCATTTGGAACACATGCATGTCGCCATTAAAGGTGCATGCCCACTCAGTAGGCAGAACATTTTCCTTATATTAGAGACATAATGTGAGACATTTTCTGGCAAAATAAACATCCATTCACCATTACCCCACGTATTGATTTGCATTATTATACATTTTATATCGGACGTAAATTTCCGCACTAATGTCACGGGCGATAACAGTGCTTCCTTAAAATGTTAACCGACCTTACTATTTATTCTCTGTATTTATTTGTTGATGTACAATGATAATACTTTATAATCTATCGACAATATGAGTTTTTCTTTGTTGAACGAGCTTTTTCCGGTCGACCTTGACTCTTCGCGTAAGAGGGAATATTCCGATCACGTGATTCATATTGTAGAAATTGTAATTTTCCAGCTGTCTACTTTCGGTTTCGTAATACCTATATTACACCTACTACAACACAATTCAGGCGAGAAATATTGTATAGTATTACAGATAAGGATAAGCTTTTTTCAATATATGAATGTATTAAATATGTTAGATATACTCTGAATGTAGAGTTCAAGCGTCGGTCAATGGCTTTAAATATGGGTCGTGATAATCATCCAGTTGTATTACCATCAGGGGCCCGTTTCACTAAACTTCTTACGACTAAAATGTTCGTAAGTGCAAATTTACAACCGTCTGGAAATGTAAATTGATGGATTTACATTTATTGAGCATAGGCTGCATATGCAGCCTATGCTCAATAAATGTAAATCCAATAATTGTTTGCAAGAAAATATTGTTAATGTGAAATTTACAGACTATCATAATTTTGTACTTGCGAGCATCGTTTTATAATAACCTGAATATTGCCAGCTAATTATATTTGAATAACGTTGGAGGTTTTCGATATATGCATGCGAGTTTCAGCATTCAGTTTGTCTCAAGACTAAATTTTATATCATTGTGTATGCATCTTTAAAACATGTGTACTTTTATAAATGAACTGCTTGACATATATTCATTTGTTTTATTGCTTCGTCATGATAGATGACAATTAGACTTAACATGACAAAATATGGCTTCATTATATTGTAAATTACTAAATTATGCAACACCGAGTCTGTCTGTTCAGGAAGTGTACATTTCTTTTAAACGTTAACCCGTTTCATGCTGACTAACCCAATAAAACTTATTTCTAGTTGTTCATACCATATGAACAATTTAAAGGTACATGCCCACTCAGTAGGCACAAACTGTTCTTTCTATCAGAAACATCATCCGAGACATTGTCTGGCAAAATAAACATTAATTCACCATTACCCTACGTATTTATTGGCAGTATTATACATTTTATATCCGACCTAACTTTACACACTGATATCAGGGGCGATAACCGTGTTTCCTTAAAATGTTAACGGACATTACTATTTATTATCTGTATGTATTTGTTGATGTGCATTGATCATACTTTGTTTAGGTGACGCATTTAATTAGTATAAATAATGAAAAAATATCATGCCTCATTTGCATATGAAAATAGCCTGATACCAACGCGCGTCACTATCAGTAAAATAAATATTACTAAATGATTATATCTGTATAGCGGGCACTCGTATTCTTTTAGAACTGGTGGAATAGTGACACAATTATACACTTATTTAATTCCCATAAAGAACATGTTGTGCCTACTGAGTGGGCATGTACCTTTAAAATAAGTGTTTCTGTTTTTATTATTTCTATTCGAAGCTATCTATTGTGGCAAAATAGTGATCATTACATAAATACTTTGTACGGCTTTACTTTTAACATGTAATCTATTTGTCACGATTTTGTAATGTTCCATAAATTTGATTAAATATAATGTTAACTCGCCTTGACAAACATGTGACCCGACTTTGCAAAATTTAAGAATGAGCCTTCTTTTTATTTCGTGAAATTTGTCAAATATTGCTTTTATTACTAAACATGGATTTGTCTAGGTCTAGTGATTAGGTCGTATAGGCAGGATATCAAACAAATTCACGGCACCGTGTTTCACGGCACATACTCACTATGTTGATGGGATACATAGAGACTAGTAGGTTAGTGCCGTGAATGGGAAAACATATCTGGCAAGGCTCAGGAAACGGGATGGGCGAGGCTCTGCCGAGCACATCCCGTTTCCGTGCCGCGCCATATATGTTTTCCATTCACGGCACTAACCTACTATTCTATTTATCCCGTCAGAACCTACAAATGGCTTTAAAATGCAAAAATAAATAACCCCAGTCACCGCACATATTCATACGCAGCGATTAGGTCGTATTGACAGGATATCAAAAAAACATCACGGCACCGTGTTTCACGGCACATAGGCACTATGTTGATGGGATACATACCCAACATGGATGCATACTTTAACCCTTTGAACCCGAAAGACGGCTATATCGGTTTATGCAAACAGTGCAGATCCAGATGAGCCGGCTCGTAACGAGCCGTCTCATCAGGATCTGCACTTTTTGAAAGTAATCTTCATAATTTTGAATACAAAAAACACCCCCTTTTCATAAATGGACTAGTCTGAAAATTATTTTGTGACAATTGGATTGGTTGGAAAATTAACATGTCAAATCCATTTCAGTTACTTAGCGGTGAAAGGGTTACAAATGTGTTTATACCAATATATTTATAATATGTGTTGCCTGTGTATACACCACGTTTATTTACTTCTACCTCACCATTACAGTTTCAGATCTGAAGATGTGGACCTATTCGTGCTTACTATGTTTCGTTTTCGCTCTGCAAGCAACTGGTCAAGGTAAGGATTTCATTCGTATAGAATATCCAACTGCTTTGTTTTGCTACCACGTTTATCTGGCTGATAAACTTGCTAGCAAAATAAAGTAGTTGGATAATGACAGGCGAGACAGTGAAACAGGCAAGTATGTTGAGGCCTGCATCGTTTGACGGCCGGATATCCATATTTTAGTGAGTGTGTTCACGAGAAAGTGCACTTTAATTGCATATATATGTTTTGCTGTGAATAATTCCGTCAAGATAGCTCAGTGGACGCATATACATATGTATGACGTGTGTACCTCGATGTAATTTGTATTGTGCTTATATTTAGTGATGTTAATTTACTCACGACCTCAAATACACATTATCAATTTATTTGACCGTGCACTTTCAGCGATGACTTAACTAATTGCGTCCTCGAGAAATATTGTGCTGGACCGTGATATGAAAGCATTTTTATCCCGTCAACACAGTGCGTATGCGCCGTGAAACACGGTGCCGTGAAACATTTTTGATATCCTGTCAATACGACCTAATCACTGCGTATTAATATGTGCGGTGGCTGGGATTATTTTTTTGCATTTTAAAGCCATTAGTAGGTGTTGACGGGATAAATAGAATAGTAGGTTAGTGCCGTGAATGGGAAAAATATCTGGCGCGGCTCGGAAACGGTATGTGCTCGGCAGAGCCTCGCCCATCCCGTTTCCTAAGCCTTGCCAGCTATTTTTTCCCATTCCTGGCACTAACCTACTATTCTCTATGTCTGCCATCCAGGTCACGACCATATCATGGCCAGACATGCCCACTTTTGCGATTACTATGGGTGCTACCTAAATGTGCTCTTACAGAGAAAAGTAGGTTAGTGCCGTGAATGGGAAAACATATGATATTTTTTCCCATTCACGGCACTAACCTACTATTCTATTTATCCCGTCAACACCTACAAATGGCTGTAAAATGCAAAAATAGTATTTAATGGATATCAAAAATGTTTCACGGCACCGTGTTTCACGGCACATACGCACTGTGTTGACGGTATAAAATGTGTTCCGTATGTACGTTCTTTCTGTATTTGAAATCACTTTATATTTGTGCAAATGTAATTTGACGATGCAATTAATGTTACAGATTATGGGCGTCGACGAATTATTCGAAGAAAGCTGCCAATTCCTAAGAAGGCAATGTATCCCGGTGGGATAGACGGTGGACTGGCTAATGCTGCGGCCCAAATAGCAGATAACGTTGTAGCGGCACAGAATATCGCCCATGCCGCCGCTCAATCCGCAAACATCGCCCACAGCATTGCTAAAGATACCGCTCACATCGCTGCGAAAGTTGGAGTCGGTGGTGGTTCAGGAGTCGTATTTCCAACCGGCGGGATTATCGATCCAGTCAATCACCAAATAGGAAAACATATCGTCCACAAACAAGCCAAAACAGGAGGAACATTTATACCCATATATCCTAATTCAGCAGCGCCAATTCACCCAAAACCATTCAGAGACCCTCTTGGACCTAGCATAGACCCTTTTGGACACCGGATTGAGAAGCAGATTGTCCATGATCAAATGAAAAGAGGAGGCATGCTTCCACCACAGAAACCAATGATGCCGATTCACCCAAAGCCAGCTATACCAATCCATCCCAAACCTATGGGCGGGGGTCTAGGTGCCGCATTGATGCAGGTTGGTGGCATAGGGAGGGACGCACCCTGGATGAAGGACATAATCGGCAAGGACATCGATATGGGCGGTCAGATCATGGTGGGTGGACACAACAAATGGCCGCGTCACGGCGGCGCGGGCGGCGGAGAGATATTCGCCAATGGTTTACGGGACGGCTGGGGAGGGGATGGCAAAGTACCAATGGTCGCAGCCGTCAGCAACTGGAGAAGCCCGATGGGCGGCGCTCCGATACCACTTGACTACACCGGGGGACCGTTGCCTGGCTTAGCGTCGCGAGCGGGGGCGGCGGCCATTATTGCGGAAGGTGCAGCCGCGACCGCGGCCGCAGCACATTCAGCTGGAATGTCGGCCGCGTTCGCTCACGGCATTGCAAAAGACACAACCCACATAGCAGCAAAGTCCGGAGTTATAGGTGTTGGTCCAGGGCTTGGTGGTATGGGTGGTATGGGTCCAGGTATTGGTGGTATGGGTCCAGGTATTGGTGGTATGGGTCCAGGTATTGGTGGTATGGGTCCAGGGCTTGGTGGTATGGGGCCAGGTATTGGTGGTATGGGGCCAGGTATTGGTGGTATGGGTCCAGGTATTGGTGGTATGGGTCCAGGGCTTGGTGGTATGGGGCCAGGTATTGGTGGTATGGGGCCAGGTATTGGTGGTATGGGTCCAGGTATTGGCGGTATGGGTCCAGGTATTGGCGGTATGGTCCCGGGGGCATTGTTTCCAACTGATCCATTAATTGATCCCGTAGAACATGGGATGATGAAGCAGGCTGGTCATATTGCCCAGAAGACAATCGGTCCACCACGAGTAGATCAGTTCACTGGTCCGTTGCATAATGTGGGAAAACAAATAGTTCACAATCAAGTGAAAACCGGGGGAATTATTGATCCAGTCGATCACCAAATAGGAAAACACATTGTGCACAAACAGGTCAAATCTGGCGGGACGTTTATACCCCTATATCCCAAATCAGCAATACCAATGCACCCAAAGCCCAACTTACCATTTCATCCAAAACCTCTTGGTCCAAACATACAGCCATTTGGTCATCAGATTGAGAAACAAATTGTCCACGACCAGATCAAAACTGGTGGACCTATGATTCACCCAAAGCCAGCTTTTCCAATCCATTCCAAACCTATGGGCGGGGGTCTAGGTGCCGCATTAATGCAGGTTGGCGGCGTAGGGAGGGGCGCACCCTGGCTGAAGGACATAATCGGCAAGGACATAGACATGGGCGGTCAGATCATGGTGGGTGGACATAACAAATGGCCGCGTCACGGCGGCGCGGGCGGCGGAGAGATTTTCGCCAATGGATTACGGGATGGCTGGGGAGGGGATGGCAAAGTACCGATGGTCGCAGCCGTCAGCAACTGGAGAAGCCCGATGGGCAGCGCTCCGATACCGCTTGACTACGCCGGGGGGCTGCTGCCGGGGATGGCGACTGTATCTGGAGCGGCCGCCTTGATAGCCGAAGGTGTCGCGGCAACAGCGGCTGCTGCACACTCGGCCGGGAAGTCGGCCACAGTCGCTCACGGAATTGCAAAAGATACCGCTCACATCGCGGCAAAATCGGGCGTTATGGCGGGCGGAATGGGTCTTCCCGGGCGTGATCCCGTTACAGACCTTGGTCATAATATCGCAAAGGGAGCGATGCACTCGGCCGCCAAGACCGTTGATTTCGGTACACACGGGGCGATATCAGGCGGCGATCCATTCGCCAGGCAGGTGGCACGTGACATGGCACAGGAAGCCATCCAGCTCGCGGCACAGACTGTAGCTATGTCACCTGGTATCGGGAAGGTCGGCGTGTTAGGACAACAAGGAGGATTGGGCCTGTATGGCGGCAAACCAAAACCGGTTCTTCCCAAGAATTTACCTGTGCACATCGGGAAATATCCGAAGAGACGATGGTAGATCTCATATCGAACGTGACGACGATTACTTAGCAGGTATGTTAATTCGATGGTCTAGTAACATAAGGTCGTAAGTGCTATGCTTTAGCATAGCAGTTACGACCTTATGTTACTAGACCATCGAATTGTCTCGGCATTATAGGGGACGCTGCATAATAAACTGCACCAGGGGCCCGTTTCACTAATTTTCGTACGACTAAAATGTTCGTAAGTGCAAATTTAGGATCGTCTGGAAATTGCAATTGATGGATTTACATTTATTGAGCAATACATGTAAATCCAATAATTTTTTTATGAGAAACAATTGTTAATGTGAAATGTACAGACTAATGTAATTTTGCGCTTACGAACATTTTAGTCGTACGAAGTTTAGTGAAACGGTCCCCAGATATTGTTCCAATTCACGACACTAACCTACTATTCTATGTATCCCGTGAACACCTACAAATAGCTTTAAAATGCACAAAAAACAACCCCAGCCGCATCCTCAAAATCGGAGAATCGACTAGTATGACAACCGCACATATTCATAAGCAGTGATTAGGTCGTATCGACAGGATATCAAAAATGTTACACGGCACATACGCACTGTGTTGACGGGATAATTCTGTATATACTTGTGTTCTGTGACTACGTTATCTTCAACAACCATCATACTTGCTTAGCATACACAATGAGGTATACAACCTTATCTAATAATTAGATATGACACCTGTTGTTAGTAAATAACGCTAGACATCTCTAAACTGGACACATGGGCTTACTGAGTGTGCATCACTTTGAGGGAGTCCACTATAATGTATTGATGATAATACAAGGTGTATGTTCACGTGGTACTAACAACAACAACACGTACTGAAACTTCCATAATCCATCTGATTCAAAGTACGTATTCTTTTATATTGTCCTTATTACGTAACGTATTTTCATGAAATATGGCGCATCAAACGCGTCTTGTTAAACTGCATTTTGGTGGTCTCTGTATTTTCACCCAAACGACAAGGAAATCGATTCATCGCAAAAACGACATAAGTCTGTGCCGAACTCCCTGGACCACCAAATGCAGCTCTTGAAGACGCGTTTGCAGCGCCATATTTCATGAAAATCCGTTGCATATTAAGGAAAATATCAAATAATACATACTTTGGAGTGAGCGACGTTGTTGTTGTTGTAACACGTGATCATGCACCTTGTAATACATCCCAAGGTGAACGATTTATGGATATCCCACTGTATAGTATTAAAACAACAGTAGAAGAGTCCTGTGTGCCGTTTCACTAAACTTCGTACGACTAAAATGTTCGTAAATCCAAAATTTCACATTAACGATGTTTTCTTATAAACAATTAATGGATTTATTGTATTGAGCATAGGCTGTATAAACAACCTATGCTCAATAAATGTAAATCCATCAATTGAAATTTCCAGACGATTTGCACTTACGAACATTTTAGTCATACGTTTTTAGTGAAACGGACCCCAGGGGCTCTTTTCACTAAACTTCCTACAACTAAAATGTTCGTAAGTGCAAAATTATGATAGTCTGTAAATTTCACATTAACAATGTTTTCTTGTAAATAATTGTTGGATTTACATTTATTGAGCATAGGCTGCATATGCAGCCTATGCTCAATAAATGTAAATCCATTAATTGAAATTTGCAGACGATTCTAAATTTGCGCTTACGAACATTTTAGTCGTACGAAGTTTAGTGAAACGGCCCCCAGAGTTCCAGAGTACTTATTTTACGCACTTATTTTAATAAGCATTGGTTATCAAAGGTGTGAGTACAAAATACTCGCAGCAATGTGAAAATATGCATTTATTTTCAAACGAAGTAGTGATAATACTGTAATAAAGTTGAACATTTACTTAGTTGAGCCTTTGCAGCTCAAATAAGTGAATTTTTTAATTTGTTTTTATTTTTTATCATTGTTTCCTATTTAATGAGGGTCAATAATACACTGTTAACAGTAAAATAAATATGCGTTGAATTTGAAATATGGGGGTAAAATCTCTTTAGATACAACACTTATCTGGAGCTCTGAGAGGCATTACTGTCTGTTTCACGAAACCTGCCCAAAATTTACGGCCATATAAACAATACAAAAACAATTTTTTTCGATAATATTAAATTTTATAAAAATTTAAGCATGAGCCTTCTTTTTATTTCGTGAAAATTTGTCAAATATTGATTTTATTGCGAAAAATGTATTTGTCTATGGGAATTTAACATGGGGGAAAGGAGGTGGAGGGGCTGTGGGAGGAGTCCGAAAACGAAAAATTATTTTTTTTCGAAAATTTTAATATTTTAAGGCCTCGTCCAGTATTCCCGCGACTTTTCCAAGTTTATATCCCCGATAAATTCCACAAAAAGGCCATTCAATCCTTATAATTCCAGCATTTGAAATAAATTCATCAAGAAAATGTGTTTATTTTCCGTTTTCTTAAGAAGTATTTTAACTGCGCCTCACGGTTACGGAAAGTAGTTCGGCGTGGGAGTTTTACTGGGATATAAATTTTGGACAGAGACTTGCTACGGACCAATCAAATGTTAGGGAATTGTGTAAATATTGTTGTGCTGTAATTATTGTCTGTTTCACGAAACCTGCCCAAATTTTACGGCCATATAAACATGCAAAAACAATATTGTTTTCGATATATTAAATTTTAGCTTTTAGCATTCACGTTTCGTGAAACAGGTAGTAAGCAGTATTCCTTTTCTTTTCCAGAAGGTCATCACAGCGACCGTGCATCTCTAGAAGACCGAGAAAAGTCAACGGTGTTACATGTGTCATCGCGGTCGGGACTGGTGTCGCAAAATGGTGCCATCATTGAACACAAAAGTGCAATATAAGCTATTGAGTCTATACTCGTATCAATAGCATCTACACATGTAAACACATAATTATATTTGTTATACAAATAGTAAAATCACAATCGTTTTTCATATTATTTGAATTGTACATGTATTTTCCGTCCACTGTCACCGTGACATGTATATTTGCCCTTTCACCTCAAATGTGTACGTTACTATGGCTAGCTATTAAAGATACGTGTGACATATTGTACTCTTTTTGCCGAGAAACAATTTCAGTGAAAAGCAAAGTGGTACCATTTGTTCATCCATATCTTAGCCACCATATGGAATTCAAAATGTCCGCCATTAGTGTCAATACTGATGCAGAAGTGTGTATTTTTGCATGACACATTTGCTATGGTTATGTGTTATATTAGCAGATTTAGGAACCAACAACTATGTTTGAATCGAATGATGATCAGCAGCGGATTTCATCAACATTGCAAAGCATACTTATCTAGCAAAGTATACTTTGAGGGAGTAATCATTTATTTTTCCCGAAATGCATTATTTCATATAGAACTAACGACTGCATATATTTGATGATCAAAAGTATGCAGAATTATTATACTGAATTTATTACATTATCACAGCCAAAATGGCTGTGATAATGTAATAAATTCAGTATAATACAAATTAATAAATTTATCTTTAAATTGAAAATTTCTCCCTCAAAGTCTACTTTGCTAGAAAAGTATACTTTGCAATGTTGATGACAAAGACTGCAGGTGTCACATGGGTCCTTAAATGAGAACATCAGGATTGTTTTTGAAAATAGTAAATGTAAACATGTTTGCATCATGGCCCTGTGTAAAGTGGTTTAATTCAAGATACATGACGATACTACGACCGCTGGGGTGGAACGGATTTTGATGAAATATGGCGCATCAAGCGCTTCTTGTTAAGCTGCATTTGGTGGTCTCTGTACTTTGGCCCAAACTTCTGTCGTTTTTGCGAAGAATCGACTTCCGTGTCGGTAGATCGATTCTTCGCAAAAACGACATAAGTCTGTGCCGAACTCCCTAGACGACCAAATGCAGCTCACGAAGACGCGTTTGCTGCGCCATATTTCATCAAAATCCCTTTCATATTAAGGAAAATATTAAATAATGTTTACTTTGGAGTGGGCAAGATTTCAACACTTTCAGCCACTGTTGTTGTTGTTGTTATAACCACGTGATCATGCACCTTGATACAACAAGATAGAAAATCTGACACTTATGTACCGATATCGGTGAGAATTGAAACAACCCAGCAGTCCTAGTACCGTCATGTATCTTCAATTAAACCACTTTACACAGGATAATGATGAAAACACATTTTTATTTTTTTATAGTATTTTTTCAAAATAATCCTGATATACCCCTTTAAACTTACATGCCCACCCAGTAGGCACAACATTTTCGTTATATATAATTATGCCCCTGTAATAAATGCAGTTTACTTAATGGTGTAGAAATATAAAACTAAACAGATGAACCTGACCAGGTGCCCGTTTCACTAAACTTCGTACGACTAAAATGTTCGTAAGTGTAAAAGTATGATAGTCTGCAAATTTCACATTAGCAATGTTTTCTTGTGAATAATTATTTGATCTACAATTATTGAGCATAGGCTGCATATGTAAAGTATATAAATAGTAATGTCAGTTGGGGATTCACGGTTATTGGTGTGGATATTTAAATCTGATATAAAATGTATAATAATGCCAATCCATACGTGGAGTAATGGTGAATGAATGTTTATTTTGCCAGAAAATGCCTCAGATGATGTCTCCTACACAAAAATGTGTGCCTACTGAGTAAGCATGTACAGTGGGGTCAGCGTTTAAGTGCACACACGAACGAACACGACAGGTTGGAACCAACATGTCGTGTTCGTTCGTGTGTGCACTTACAAGCTGACCCCACTGTACCTTTAAGATGGAACAAGTCTCAATTATTTAGAAGCGTTACGCTACGATTTCCAGAATGTTTCACATAACGTACACGAACTCATGTCGGATCTGCACATTACAAACGGCTGACGTAAATCAGAAACGCTATCGATGGATGATAAGCGTTGCATTTATGAATATTTGCAATTTCAAATTGATAGATGATTTTAAATTAGCAGAATACTGGTACCAGACGATCGCTCTATCGTGTCTATTTTGGAACATACAGATCGTTTGGGTGCCATCTCGTTTGGTATTTTGGTGCATTTTTGGTAGCTTTGGGTGGATTTCGTTGGTTTTGGGTAATTAATATGGTTTTGTGCAACTACTAATGCTCAATCATTACACACGACATAAATCGTATATTATATACACATTCACCGTCCCAAACTTTCTGGCCACTTTTATACCGTCAAAACACTGTATTTCTAGTTGTACGTGTAATTCGCGAAAGGTGACGTAAATGATGTGTCGGTAACAATGCACCCAAACCACCAGATATACCGAAACTACCCATAAAAACACCGAAATATGAACCGTTCTTCAAGAATTTGTGGACTAAGTAAGGTTGTTTTTCAGTGATGAAGGTTTTTATTGTAATTTAATGGTGACTGTTCAGTGCGCTCCCATTCGGGAGCTGGGGGCCGTTTCACTAAACTCCGTACTACTAAAATATTCGCAAGTTCAAAATTATAATAGTCTGTAAATTTCATATTACTAATGTTTTCTTTCAAGTATTGGATTTACAATTATTGAGCATAGGTTGCATATGCAACCTATGCTCAATAAATGTAAATCCATTAATTGAAATTTTCAGATGATCCTAAATTTGCAATTGCGAACATAGTCGTACGAAGTTTAGTGCAACGGCCCCCAGTACTGTCCGTATATGACATTACCGCTGAACGGAGATAAAACTGTAACCAATCAAACAGTCAAACTGTAACGATATGGTCTGTTCCTCTGATTTTAAATCAAGTATTACGGGGCGCATACTAATATTTAGACAAGCCACGTCTACGGGGACCAGTTCAATCTGGTAATTATGATGCAACAGCATTAAATGTCATCCGTAGATATAAGGGTGTCAGTTTGGACTGTCTAATCAGTGTGCAACGTGCTCACCAGTGCTACACACTCAGTTGTGATTGGTTAGAAGGTCGGGTCCACGCAGGGTCGTCTTGGGGCGCCGTTTGATAGTCTTTGCACGGGAGGTAACCCGGGACTCTGAGATCTAGGTTAATTTCGCATAAATCCACTATATGATCGATTGCGTGCCAATAGAAGTATGATTGCAGAACTACTCCGTTGTTCGTCATAGCGAGGTTCCACAGAAGATGTAATTCAGATGGTGATCACAACAACGTTAAGTTACAAAAGTAATGCCCCTTAAGCGAATTAACAATTGGGTTTCGCGGAGCTCAGAGCATTCCTGTGTTTATGTTCTGGAATTTGAACAATATTATCCCGAAATGATGGTACATGATTGAATCTGCACTGTTCTCCATTACATCAATGAAACACCCGCCATGCTTCTAACAAGCAATATATATAGCTCGTTATCAGGCTACATGAGTGTGCTATTTTAATTTATCCCGTCAACACAGTGCGTATGTACCGTGAAACATGGTGCCGTGAAACATTTTTGATATCCTGTCAATACCACCTACTCACTGTGTATGAATATGTGCGGTGACTGGGGTTATTTTTTTTATTTTAAAGCTATTTGGAGGTGTTGACGGGATACATAGAGTAGTAGGTTAGTGCCGTGAATGGGAAAAATATCTGGCGCGGCACGGAAACGGGATGTGCTCGGCAGAGCCTCGCCCATCCCGTTTCCTAAGCCTTGCCAGATATGTTTTCCCATTCACTGCACTGACCTACCATTCTCTATTTCTCCAGTCACTCGGCCACAACTGAGATTAACCATGTGATATTGTACCTACGGACATGAAATATATTTACAGAAAATGGAATATATTCTGTGAATGACGTCGAAAGATGACGATTTTTTCATAGTATTCCGCATTTGCTATGAACAGTCTGTCATCTTTGGACGTCATTTACGGAACATATCGTAAATTTTGCAAATATTTTTCATGAGATACCGCACATGTTCTTAGGTACAAAATCGCAGAACGTGTCTCAAATGATCATATTAGCATTTGACGTGTGTCAGGAGACTTCTGGCGAAATACTTATGATCGCTCTGATATAAACAAAAACGTATAGATTGTTTTGGTACATTGGAATGCAAAATCGAACACGAATGTGGGTCGGATGTAAGCGAATGACCGTGGTTTGACAAATAACGTTCATAATAACGGACGTTTGCAACACATATGTTGCAGAGACTGGAGAAATGGGGCTTATGGGATTTGCTACCAATGCAACCATGTAGCTTGTCAGATGCATGAAGACTGTTTCATTAGTGGAATGGTGAACAGTGCAGATCCTGATCAGACAAGAGATGTCCTATTTCTCCAGTCACATCCACATGATTATAAGTCCTGGCCCTGCTATATCAGCGTCCAATCGTTTTGTTAAATGTAGTAAGCATTGCAGAACCCATTTTATTTTTTGATTAAGTATGTCAGTCATTCTCATTGGCCGAAACACGGCAACGTGATTATCTACAAATTGAATGTAAACCTCTGAACGGTTTGTTTACACGATTAAGCCCTCTCGGACCGCGAGACCAGTCCGAGATGTGTTTATTCATGTAAACAAACCTATTGACACCTCCTGAGAGCGCATGCGTAAATCTGACACATGAAAGTGAATTCTGGGTGCTTCTGAAGTAGTTTTAGCGGTGTCACCTTTCCACGACGAACGAAAGCATTCGTGCTGTCACAGCCGATGAATGCATGAAGTGCTGGCAATGCCAACCACAGCTGCGTACCAACCTCAGCAATGATACCGTGTATGTCAAGCAGTCGTCGTTTGTTGCCGACACGGTGTCAAACAGCACACGCTGTTTCACCAGCTGTGTAAACCTGAGTAACAGTACAAACACGTCGGTATCTGGAGATCTGACAACAATTGTATTGTTCTCCGATAAATGCGATGCATGGTGCAAACAAAGCAATACCAGTCGTGTGTCTGCTTCCTCTTGTGACGAATTCAGTTCTTCTATTTCGTCAGTGTGTGTTGATATGCCATACATACTAGTAATTTGACGCATTTGGTTTCACACACAAACACAATTGTTCTTCCCTTCACCTTGTGTGTGTATTTATCTTGCATCCATTCATTAAGTAGGAGTTTTCACAATTGTGTCTTGTTGACATCGTTCGAGAGGAACTGCTTCCAGTCACGTGGAACATTTGTCAGCGGTCCCTTGATCAAGTAGGTATTTGTGGTACCTCTTCGTTGTCGTTCATTGGTTTTAATTGACAGAGGATGGTACGTGTTTGTTACAAAATCCACGCGTTCTGCTTTCGGCATTTGGTGATATAGACTCCGCTAGATCTGCAAATGTGTTGGGCAAAGCAGTTTGCATATGTAGAATTGCATTTCCGTCAATGATGTAGCTCACCTGTTCTAGCGGAGGCCTGTAAACCATATGCGTCTGCCCTTCCAGTTGGTGCATCAATTTCGCTTTGTCAGTCCTTGCCGGTGATCCATCAGCTGTTGCAAGCGACCATGGAACTGGACCTAAAGGGTAACTGAAGACCTTAGCCATGTCAATGTTGTTCCTGAGTGCAATGGAAACGAGCTGTCCAAATACATTCCGTTCTGCTACTAGTTCCTTTGACTTTCGCTGTGGACTCGTAAGTGTCACCGATTTTGCAAGCGTTGCAAATGTTTTGAGTTTTTGTTGCTTTATTGGCGCATGGAAGCTGGCAGATCTTTCTACAAACAGACTTCAGTCTGCACCTGGCAGCTAATTTGTGACGTTGACTGACAAAATGTACCGAAATACATTTGAGACCAGCGTAACGCCAGATGTGACAGCATGATAATGGCACATGCTGTTCGCTATTCAATCAATATTATGAAGTGTCATTTCTATTGAATATCTTAGATCCAGAACAGACTGCATTTCAATACATTTGTAAGTCAAGACATCCATAGGTCGCATATGTCATAAGATTAGGCCATGGGCCAAATATGGAAAACTTACCCCTGCGTAAAACACACATTATATTACGCAATTGTCATGTATGTTGATATCCATCACATGGCATTAATTTACGGTGTAAAAAGTGGTTCAAATGCCACTTATCATCAGTTAACATGGACAATTGTTAACATAGACAATTGTTGAAAAAACGCCCTTTTTGGCGGCCATTTTGAAAATTTCCACCATTTATATCATGCTGTTTAGTCAATATGTATTACATAATTGATATGCATATTGATATGCATTACAAGGTATAAGTTACAATGTTAATAGCGGTTCCAATAACACTTAACAGCAGTTACAGTGCAAACTTTTCGCAAAAACACACTTTTTAGCGGCCATTTTGAAAATGGCGGCCATTTGGTAAAAGAAATTGATTTTGAATGTATCACACACTGTTTTATATTCAATTAGGGAGTAGATAAGAACGATTTAGAAAATTTAAATCGGTCCTAATACCGGTTAACAGGCGATAAAGCTAGTCCTGTAAACCAAAACAATTGTTTTTGACGGCCATCTTGGAAAATGGCCGCCATTTGTTCATCCAGCGGCTTTTTAATGTCAGACCTTCTGGAATGACAGACAATTGACTACTGAATTTGAAAATCATAGTGGCGTTATGTACCACAGGGGGGGGGGAGGGGGAGGGGGAGGTTATTGGTGGCCCAAAGACTATAAGACATAATGAGCTCCTACATTGACGTTAGTACTGCATAAAATACTGTATCGTCATATAAGACAGCCATGCCGTTCCATACACGTTCAGTAAATGCGCCTATCTATGATTAATTTAGTAAACTATCAAACATAATTGATGTGGTTGTACATGCACACGGACATGTATCGTCCGGTATCGTAAAAGAACTTGAGGCCGTTTCACTAAACTTCGTACGACTAAAAGTGCAAATTTAGGATCGTCTGGAAATTTCAATTGATGGATTTACATGTATTGAGCATAGGCTGCATATGCAGCCTATGCTCAATAAATGTAAATCCAGTAAAAGTATTCGTTTAGAAGAAAACACTGTTAATGTGAAATTTACTGACTATAATAATTTTACACTTATGGAAATTTCAGTCGTACGAAGCTTAGTGGAACGACCACGTGCAGAGATCGTCAGGTTGGGATTATGGATGGAATATCTATTTACTGTATCTGTGAAAGATCAGATTTATTTTGTGTAATATCTGATCATCAGTTCCATGCCGTACACATCTGTGACTGGAGGCATTGAGCTTATCGCATTTGCAACCAGCGTAGTGTCTATGCAACATGCTATATATGTAGCCTATTTCACCAACATTGCAAAGTATACTTGTCTAGCAAAGTATAATTTGAGGGAGAAATTTTCGATTTAATGATAAATTTATTAATTTTTATTATACTGAATTTATTACATTATCACAGCTATTTTGGCTGTGATAATGTAATAATTCAGTATAATAATTATGCATACTTTTAATCATCAAATATATGCAGTGGTTAGTTCTATATGAAATAATGCATTTCAGGAAACATAAATGATTACTCCCTCACGTATACTTTGCAATGTTGATGAAATATGCTACAGGTGATGCCAACACGCTAGTTCTGAGTACATAACTCTAATTTCATTTCGTTACACTGCATTACATAAGCGTTATGACGGAGTAGTCTTTCAAAAGGTGCGATTGAAGCGTTCTTTGTTTACTTTCTACTTCGTGGAGTGTGACCTAAGAATGTTGCTAATACGCACTTTATTATGTAAGTTTATGGTAGTGTTTTTCTGTCATATTGTATATTTGTCTCTCACTGACAATATAGTGAAGTATGAACGTCAACACCCTGCAGTTTTTTTTCTATATTTTAGTGCGCGAAATGTAAATGCTATTACGCACATTTTTACTGTGTAGCGTGGTGTAGCGATATAGTGCAACTCGTTGCCTATAAACAATAAAGCGGAAAGCGTGCAGCTACCAATACGTATGTGTGTGCTATGGCCAGTCTGAATAATGCCAAGTTCTGTTTAACCGCACGTGTTCATTACACTGATCACAATGATCATAGTTGCCATTTCTCCAGTCACGATCATACATGATAATCAGCTTGCAACAGTTTGACGTATCGCCTCCAAACCTACCTACGTCTGTCAATGTACAATTTAACCTATTCTGCAGCCGCGGTTTGACGCATAGGCACTTAGATATCTACAAGGTAGGACACTCGCCATATTTACAACCAACGGAAGTGGATTAATTACCTTGGGCCCGGCTCGCTAATTCATTAATTATAACGCGCGCGAAGGCCGGGACCAGCAGGGTCCCGGGCTTCTCGCGCGCTACAATTACTGAATTAGCGAGCCGGGCCCAATGTACACTAGTACCACTTCCGTTGGTTGAAAAGATGGCGTGTGTCATACCTTCTAGATATTTAAAATCTGAGTAAAAATATGCATTATGTAAATATCGTTTTGTCGTTCATACCACAAAGTGCCTGTGGTTTGACGTACACATATCGGCCGATATAACGTCTCCCGCCACTGCAAGCAGTTTTGCAGCCACACATTTATTAAATACTAAGATACGAAGATATTGACTCAATGTGATATTGAATCAATGTGCATATATTAACGCTCCTGTGTAATATGACATGCTGATACCTAATGAACCACAAACACACTACTCCGACCTAACGTTCTGTATCAAGGAATTAGTTGACTACTGTCAACTAATTCCTTGATAAAGGACGTAGGCCGAAACGTTTGAATAGCGGATTTGTGTTTTATTATTTATCTCCGACGAACATGCATGTTATTGTTTGCCATAGTTTCTCGATCAATGAAAACATAGCATTTCGTCTTTTTAATCACACACTATTTCTCCGATATCTGCTGACTTTGTTCCAATACGTAGAAAGTTATATTTATATCCGGACGTCACAGCTTGTCAGAAATTCACGTAGCACGCATCCGGTTGTGACGTGTACATGTGCGTTTCAGACGGCCAATCACGCAGTAGTATCGCAAGTCGGAAGCGCGACTTGCATTGAAATAGACATGTGTACGCGAAGAAGGCGGGGCAGCCGATAAGTAAGGTACAGTTACTCCAACTTATTACAATTTATTACAAATTCGATATATGAAGTATAACTATCACGGCCACAAAACACACGCATGTATTTGGCGGAGTCATGTCTGATTTACAATATTAAAGAACATCACGAAACCCAAGATGCCCGGTTTATAGAGGTTCCACTGTACCAAGGTAGTGTTCTTGAAAACCAATGATATCGATAGATGAGCATGTTATCTTATTGTTGACGATTCCGCGGTCGCAATTCAACATATAAACCGATATTTCTAACGCCTACCTGTTGGGATAAGCAGTTCTACAGGCGCATTTTTTTGTTATAAATTCCACGATATTCTTCTTGAAAAACAAATCGACATAATCGGTTTGTTATCTTGATGTCCTGTTACGCCGTTTCGCAACATTGAAACACAAGAATGTATGGAAGCTTCCTGTTGCAAATGCTAACATATATTTATCTTGCAATTGTACCCCCCGCAACGAGTCAGGTTGTCCGTCCGTCCGTCCGTCCGTCCGTCACTAAACTTAACATCAGAAAAATATGTTGTAACTTCTATTTCCATCATCTAAAATGCTTAATATTTCACACATGCATTCCTGTAAGGCTCTACTACCATGCTGCACCAAATCCACGACCGTCCAACCCCCGCTGATCCCAAGGTCAATGGCAAGGTCAAATACTTGGTCTCTTTACAAAACTTAACATCAGGGAAATAAGTTATTATAACTTCTATTTCTTTCATTGAACATTCTTAATATTTCACTCGTGCATTCCTCTAAGGTTGTACTATCATGCTGTGACAAATCCACGACCGTCCAGCACCCGCTGATCCGAATGTAAATGGCACATACTTAATCTCTTTACAAAACTTAACATCAGAGAAATCGGTTATAATTTATATTTCCTTGCTTGGATCTGCTTCACATTTCACACACGCATTGCTCCAATAAGTAAGTAAGTAAGTAAGTAAATTCTTTATTTAAAGAGTGTAACCAAGTTAGCGTGCACCAATCTTCCATAGGGCCCTCCAAGCACAAACATATATTTATATATTTACAGTGAACAGGTTATGGCTTGTAAAAAAACAAGTGATGCAATCAGCTGCCACCAGCTACACGTAGCTGGCAAACGTTGGGTTGCTTGCAATACGCAATATTAAGATGATAATTTATGACAAAACCGCGCTTATTGTCTCAGACACGAGTAGGTTGCAGATGCTGACCGACCCGAAACTCATGATCAAATACTAATATCCCGACAGCGTCCGTTCGGTGTAGACATTAGTGATTAAATGTTAGTGACTGGATAACAAACAATAATGACCCAGATCAGACTGTGCGTATGCGAAGGACGGTCAGTGTCTACATCAATTCGTCGAGACAATAAGACCGTTTTTGCCATATCAAATCGTAATATCCCTAAATACCGGGAGACTCGTCTGTCGAAACAGCTATAAACCCGGAACTCTCTAAACGAAGGATATCACAATACAATTAGTTTATTGTTTCGGTAACTCGTTATATAATAACCATACACATTGGGATATCATTCCTTTCCGGCAATCTCCATATTTCATTGAGATTTCCCAAAACAAACGACGTCACAATAAATATGGTTATTACGGCTGTTTTGCATGTAATTTATGGACTGCATTTTTATGACACTGATGGTGGTGGTGGGTCCATTTAATGAAATCTACTGACATTTCATCCATGATGAACATTGAGCTGTGAATACATTTATGCTGCTCGCATTTCGAATTTGTAATGGAATGCTGTTCTATATAATTTGTCACAGATCGTAGTGTTATGTTAGTGTTCTCCATTCGTGTTGATTACATAATAAACATTTCACTTAAATATGCGGGAACTAATCCATTGAGGGTTTTGTACATTATTAGTAGCCGATCTATAAGATATATATTGGTTATCCATCGGTTTGTGAAAAGGTTTGTAACGACCCTTTTCTCCTATATTCGGTAATCTACAAACGAGAAATGTGTTGTATCACTTCCAAACTACATCAACCGGATAATTTTAATTGTTGGCCATTATCTCTGTTTAAAACTTTACATAAGCGAAATAACACAATTTGGCAATAAATCAACGTTTTAACTACAAGAGTTCGGCGGTTTGCAAATTGGCTATAAATAAAGTTTTGACGTCACAAACCGGAAGCTCCGCTATGTTCCAATATCTCGATACACAAATCAAAACACGTCGAAGTTTGACCTAAATTCAGTTAGTTAGACGCATATAACGGGTGTGAAGTGTTCTATATACGGATATAGTCATCGTAAAGATCGCGAAAGGACACTGGAATAGTATAGATTGCCTGCAGTAATCAGAAATCAAGGTGTGGAATGCGAGAAACTGAGTTCGGATCGGACACGTGAATTTCTGGCTAGAAATTATTGGACAAGAATTTGGGCACAAGAATATCCAAAATGTTCGGGTGTCAATGGTAAGTCCTTGATATTATAAATAATCCGATAGTTCTACTTGTCAGCTGGTGAGACAACTCAATGTAAGCTGGTGTAATCATTATATTGTGTGTGAACCCCACCCAGAGCTCCAGATAAGCTGCGTATTTGCGTAAATACCCAATTAAAATTGCCAAAAACCCAATTTAAATCAGAAGTAGTGAGTATCAAAAAGCAATGAGAAAACTTGTGGTACCTTTATCATGCTGCAGAAAACAATAAACAGGCCATCAATATAGCATATTTTTCTTATTTTTCCATGAAAACACATCTTTGTATTTCATTAGAATTGTCTCCAAGGAGACAATTCTAATGAAATGCCAAGATATGTTTTCATTTCGAAGCAAAGTATTCAATAATTTCTGTCTGTTAATGTGTAAACAGTAGTGTTATTTAAGTTTACCCCATTAAAATGTTGAAATACCCAATTGCTTCAGAAATGATGGAGTAACAATACTCAATTACTCTCAATGTGATGGTTCGAATGAGCAGTATTTCCTGTTTCTTCGGTTTCGTCTCTGGAAACCCGCGATTTATCACATTTAATACCATAGTGTTTGTTTGTTTATTTATTTGCAGCCTATCAACAGCTAAGGTCATGCAAGGCCGGCCAAACGGGTTCGATCCCATTTTAGCCTGCTACATTGGGGGGGAAATACCGAAATCAGAAAGTTTTTGCTGCGTATTTGTATATAAGCTGCGTATTTGCGTAAATACCCAATTAAAATTGCCAAAAAACCAATTGAAATCAGAAGTAGTGAGTATCAAAAAGCAATGAGCACAATTCTGGTACCTTTATCATGCTGCAGAAAACAATAAACAGACCACAATATAGCATATTTTTCCATGAAAACACATCCAAGGAGACAATTCTAATGAAATGCCAAGATATGTTTTCATTTCGAAACAAACTATTCAATAATTGTTGTCTGTTGATGTGTAAACAGTAGTGTGATTTAATTTTACCCAATTAAATTTTGAAATACCCAATTGCTTCAGAACTGATGGAGTAACAATACTCAAATACTAATTCCTTATCTGGAGCCCTGCGGCCACCCACTGAAGTATAATGTTTGACACCCGTGCTGTCACTGTTCTTAACATGCTTAAGACGTGCGAGATGGTGTATTTTGATGGACCTCAGACAATAAAAAATTGCAGTTTGTGTGGAATTTCATGAAAAATGTTTACAGACTTTGCGATATATTCTGTAAAAATCATGCCAAACGTTGATGAAATTCTCAGCAAATGCAAAATGTCACCATGTTGTCACCATTCAATGTTATTTATGAAAGATATTGTAAATTTTGTAAATATTTTTCGTCAAAGTGCGCACATGTTTGTACATGCAAAAGCACATGGTGCATGTCATATGTATAAAATTTGTCATAAATTGTCAATATTTCAGTGATATTTCAAAAGACTTAGAGTACACCTTTTCTTTTTTATTTTTCCTCAAAAGTGCATGTAAATGTTGTGACCACTCATCTGAACCGTCTCCGCAGGGCAGTGTGTCCTTCATATCGAAAGCATGGGTGGTCGTGTGAGTGACAAGTTTGTGACAGAGAACAGTGACTTCCTGTCCAAGTTATTACCTGAGGATTTAGTGTTGGCGGACAGAGGATTTGATGTCAAGGACAGTGTTGGCTCGGTAGATGTAGAAGTGAAGATTCTAGCATTTACGAAAGGTCGTGATCAGCTATCCCCTCTAGACGTGGAATCAACGCGTAAACTTGCCCACTCAAGAATACATGTGGAACGGGTTATTGGTTCAGTTCGACAGCAATATACTATATTGAACTGTTATCTTCCCATTAATTGTCTCATGAACAAGGATAAGTTTGGTAAGACGGTGACTGACAAAATTGTTACCGTTTCGTGTGGACTAGTACATTTGTGTGACTCAATTGTTGATTTTAACTGAACCAAATTGATCTACACTAGTCCTTGCACTTCTTCGTGTCCTTTTGTAAATACTGAAATCTTCTTTTTCTGATTCACTTATTTCGCCATCAAACATTTACTTTTCTATTGATTGCAAGGAAATAGCGATTCTGCGATTTCGGTCGGATGCCAGCATGGTACCGGTAAACAGGTTGTCTGTCGGTCGGTATAGTCGACTATACCGACCGACAGCCGACCTGTTTATCTGTACCATGCCAGCAGCCGACCGAAATCGCTGAATTGGTATTCCTGGGCCAGGGGTGTGGAATTTCTTCATCAGATTTGCTGGCACCTTTTGAAATTAAAATCATATACATATCCCAATCCAAAACCATTTTAATAGAAGCTAAACATGTATACTTTATCATTTATTCCATTATCATGATTATCACATAAAGCATGTAATAATAAAGTATAAACACTCCTAGTAAGCATGATATTACTTCCTTTCAATGGTAATATGACCAGTGTAGGCACAGATCAGCCTGCACATTCACATACAGGAGTGTGCTAGCAGATTAATATCCAGATTGATCAAACCCCATAAGGCATTTTTTCTCAAGCCACGGTCACATGTACTTTTCTATATTTGTGATGCACCGTTAGAGAAACAGTCCACTTACTTCACTGGTGCTGCACTCCGTGCCGATGGAAATATTTCAAGACAATCCACTTGAAAGATACAATAGGCGCCATTAATTGTAAAAAAATGTTTCAAGACGATTAGTTATTTTATTTATTTTTTAACACTCATCTAGAAACATTTTATAATGGCGCATATTGTATTTTTCAAGTGGATTGTCTTACATTTTCCACCCGCGGTAGTGCAGCACCAGTGTAATAATGATAATTAAGATGTGCTATGTGTTTTGTACCTACAAAAATGGGCGTAATTTCATAAAAAATTACAAAATTTACGATATTTTCCTGGAATGAAGGTTGTCGAAATTTTCAGAGCAAATGTGGAATTCTATTTCGCATTTGCTTTGAGAATTTCATCAACTTTCAGCATATTTCATGAAATTGCGCACCTGTTTGTAGGTACAAAATCACATGGTGCGTCTCGATTATACAGACAGTATATCTGCATTGGCAATATATACATTGAAGTTCATATACAGTACTTGCACACCAAATTAATCACCTTTTTACACGCTTGTTTTTCTTAAATTCTGGCGTCTTTCTACAGTCTTGGCAATAGGTATATATATAAGATTCCGGCACCTCGTGTTAATTTATGGCACCCGGTGTTTTTTATAAACTTGAATGTATAAGGTTTCCAAAAATTCCGGGTGCCATTTTTTTAAACCAAGTTCAATGTCATGTCAAGGTCATTGAACTTTATGCTTGACGGAAGTCGAAAAATGCCAATATATGAGCCAATAGGTAGGTCATGGTCCTTAACTTAGAAATTGGTGTAAGTTGTTCAAAAACATTTCAGATGGATATATTAAAGAATTTACGTAAACTACACTAATATTCAGTATATTATTATCATATTTTCAAGACGGCTGCCAAAAATCGGGTATTTATGAGATTTCGGTTGACTTGCTACATATTTGTGTAATGCTAAGCGCCTTCACCTATATTCAAAGGTTAATTCTTTGAACTGGAATAATATTGCAGTTAATATACTCCATTGTCAGAAAACTCAAAATGGCCGCCAAGTAAATGGCAAATCCATAGTAATTTACTAAATATAACTGGGAGAATTTGGTTGGGGAGGAAATCAAAACTTCTCTCACTTTTCCCTGAGATTCTGTAACTACTAAAATGTGGAAATATATTGAACCCTGATTTGATAGGCTAATAACATCATGCTCTGTATGACTTTTCATATTATTTTAGCTTTCTGCAAAAATATAGTTTCATCAAAACTTAAAATTGTTAGTTTTGTCATTGCTGTCACTAAATCGGAATACTCGGTACCAAGAATAATTTTGCATGCACGCCGTTGCAATTTTATAATTGTTGCTCGATTTTGATTTGATGAATTAGACCAGATAATACAACAATAGTCGAAATGAGGCTGTATATAAGCTTTGTAAAAGAGCAGTATATGCTCTACAGAGACGAAATAGCTAATTTGTGATAGCAACGAAAGATCAGAAGATACATTTTTAGAAACAAAGTCAAAATGGTCATTCCAAAGCAGATTTTCATTAATTTTGAGTCCAAGGATTTCATCGCCAGTAGTGACTTCCAACTTTATATCATTATATGTCAAGTGAATTTCATTTTTATCCAGTATTGTTCTTCTCTGCCTGGTTGAAATAAGCATTACTTTTGTTTTGCTAGTATTAAAAAGCACACCATTTGTTTCGCACCACAGTTTCAGTTGATTTAATGCAATTTGCAAATTAGATTCTACAGCATTAATATGACTCTGGATATCATAAATGGTTGTGTCATCAGCATATAAATCAGTTCCTGTAGCAGACTCGGACAGCATAGCAGGCAGATCATTAATAAATAATAGAAATAATGTCGGACCTAGTATAGACCCCTGGGGCACGCCGCATGTACTAAATATATCTTCTGAGTTTGCACCATTAACTGAAGTTACATGTTTTCTTTGCTTCAAGTATGAATTAAACCACATTAATGTTTGATCACTAAATCGGTAGCAGCTAAGCTTTTGCAAGAGGATATCATGATCTACCATGTCGAATGCCTTTCGAAAATCAACCATTACAAACCCAGATAATTTTCCGTCATTTAATGCATTTAGCCATTTTTCTATCATTAGTATTAGAGCCGGTTCTGTTGAGTGGTTGCGCCGAAAACCACTTTGCGATTTATGTAATAAATTGTAGTTATCGAATGGACCTGGGACGCGGGGGTATTCCGTAAGCCTCGCTTACTGACCAATCTAGTTAGTTGATAATAACTCCTAATTTTATCTCCTAAGTAGGACTTAGTATCTCCTAATTAGGACTTAGTATCCCCTAACTAAGGCTTACTATCTCCTAATTAGGAGTTATTATCTCCCAATTAGGAGATACATTATTTGTTAGCATCGGCACAGACAGTAAGTCCTAATTAGGAGATAGTAAGTGTTAATTAGGAGATAATTACTCCTAATTAGGAGATACTAAGTCATAATTAGGAGATACTAACTCCTGATTAGGAGATACTCTCCTAATTAAGAGTTACTGTCTCCTAATTAGGAGTTAGGAGATACTGAGTACTAATTAGAGTTAGAATCTCCTAATTAGGAGTTAGGAGATACATATAATTTATCATTGGCACCAGTACGCTTCCATAATAATGCGCACAAAGCACCTAATTATACACTACAGCCTGTGTTAATCTTGTGATCAAGTTCTTTTTTCAAATCAAATTGCTTGATTTCGAGTTGACATTGGGATTAGGTGTTCAGAAACGTTGATAACCGTTGGTCGGACACGACCTCGTATAACAAAAAATTGCGCGATTTTATTAACGCTAATGTGAATATTATGGCGGCAAGTGCACATGTTCATTTGAGAATTATTGTCATCTTGCTAAAATATCATAGTTACATGTAGAACATAATTATGAAAAGAATATCGAATTACAGCTGCTTTCCCTAGGTCGGACACAACCTCGTATCATAACAAATTAAATAATGTGTTTAAGGCTCTAACGTCAATATTGTATTGGAAAGTGCGTATGATAATTTGAGAATTGTCGTTAACCTGCAGAAATACATAGAATGCATAGAAAAATACAATTTTAAACATGTTATTTTGTTATGGTACGAGGTCGTGTCCGACCAAAGTTAGGAGCCTTGTTCATATTTAGAGTTATGCCGACGAAAGCCGAAACACGCCGAATGCCTGTGGATAGGTAGTGTTATAATGGTACAGTGGGGTCAGCGTGTAAGTGCACACACGAACGAACACGACAGGTTCAACCTGTCGTGTTCGTTCGTGTGTGCATTTACACGCTGACCCCACTGTAACGTCCAATTTCTCCTGTCTCCCACACACCATTATAAAACATGGACGCACTCATTTGTTGACAGCAACTGATCAGGCTGCGGGCGTTCTCTATATTAAAGGTACATGCCCACTTAGTAGGCACACAATGTTCTTTATAGGAATTAAATAAGTGTATAACTGTGTCGCTATTCCAGCAGTTCTAAAACTTACGAGTGCCCGCTATACAGAGGTAATCATTTAGTAATATTGAATTAGTGACGCGCGATGGTATCAGACTATTTTGATACGCAAATGAGGCATGCTATTTTTTAATTATTTATACTAATTAAATTCGTCACCTGAAAAAAACATAATTGCTACATTAACGGATTAAGCCAGACTGACCATGATTGCCGTGAGCCCAATTTCTGCTTCACATACATTCACACCATTATAAGAAATGTACAGACTCGTTTGTAGCTGTGACTGGATAAATGGAGCTTATGGAATTTGTGACCAGTTTAGCTCCTAATCGAATAACACTTCTGTGGCCTAATAACGATGCTTGTTTGAAGCTGACGGGTGTTTCGTTGATGGAATGGCGAACAGTGCAGATCCTGACCAGACTGTGCGGAATGCACAGTCTGATCTGGATATACACTGGTCGCAAAAGCCATAAGCCCCATTTCTCCAGTCAGAGCCACAATTTATTGACAGCAACTGATACAGTGAGATTGATGTACTGTCAATATCGATCCGTCTCAACTGCTCCTCCACATCCGGGTGTCCGCGGGAAAATGTCCAAGGCGGGCGACTGGTTTTTCTCAAAGTACATCATTTGAAGGCAGTGTTACAGTAACTGTTTCATTTTTATTTGAATGCTCGTGATTTAAAGGTACATGCCCACTCAGTGGGCACAAACTGTTCTTTATAGGAATTAAATAAGTGTCTAATTGTATCACTAATTCACCAGTTCTAAAAATTACGAGTGTCCGCTATACAGATATAATAATTTAGTAATATATATTTTACTGATAGTGACGCGCGGTGGTATCACGCTATTTCCATATGCAAATGAGGCATGCTATTTTGTAATTATTTATACTAATTAAATGCGTCACCTGAAAAAAAATATTTTCGACAGATTCTCAAGTATGATCATTGCACATCAAAAACATGAATACAGAGAATAAATAGTAATGTCCATTAACATTTTAGGAAGCACGGTTATCGCCCCTGATATCAGTGCGGACATTTACGTCCGATATAAGATGTATAATAGTGCCAATCAATACGTAGGGTAATGGTGAATGAATGTTTGTTTTGCCAGAACATGTCTCAGATGATGTCTCTGATATATAGAGCAGTTTGTGCCTAGTGAGCGGGCATGTACCTTTAAAGGCAAACTTGTAAATACTTTAATTGTGTATCTGGTCAGGGGCGTAATATAAGGGATATGAAGAAACGTGACATCTAGCGAGACTCGGTCAGCAGTTTCCATTCTAGAAACTTGTTGATTTAATCTTTTTTTTTATTAATTCGTTCCCACGAAATAACAATTCGTTCCCTCGAATTAACAGTTCGTTCCCACGAATTGTTTTGGCGCCCGGCTGCGCGCCAAAACAATTAGTGGGAACGAATTTTTAATTCGAGGGAACGAATTGTTAATTCGTGGGAAGTAATTGTTAAATTGAGGGAACGAATCATTAATTCGTGGGAACTAATTAATAAAAAAGAATTGTACGTCCCCTGCGGGGCTCCGTATATCTGTAATACGTCTCTGATTTAATTTATTTCAATATGTCATTCTTTTAGCCATATATGTGGCCGTGACTGGAGAAATGGGGCTTGTTGGATTTTCTACCAGTATAGCTCCTGACCAAATAGCACACTCATGTGTCCTGCTAACTCTCTACGTTGCCTGTTAGAAACATGACAGCCAGGGCCCGGTTGCTCAAAACCTCAGTTACATGTAGCTTAACGGACTGTTAAATCCTTAACAATGTTAAGGAGTTAACAGTCCGTTAAGCTAACTGAGATTTTGAGTAACTGTGTCCTGGTGTTTCATTGATGTAATGGTATATAGTGCAGATCCTGACCAGACTGTGCGGATGCACAGTCTGATCTGGATCTACACTTGTCGCAAAACCTATAAGCCCCATTTATTCAGTCACAGCCACATATGTTCACTGAAATGCAGGGGTATCTGTGTTATATTGCTCCAATTTGGCTCAATACGTTACCGAGTTACTATTTCTAAAAATGCTAGTTGCAAAAAGTTAAAGTTAAACGGGCCCGTTTCACGAAACGTAGTACTACATGTATAAAACTGTTCGTATGAAGAATTTGATAATAGTACTTACCATATTAGTTAACGTGGTACACTAAGATTACCATTAACTACCTCCCTATATCAATGTGCATGATCATGCTGTTACAACAACAACAACGTCGCCCACTCCAAAGTAAGTATTATTTGATATTTTCCTTAATATGCAACGGATTTTGATGAAATATGGCGAAGCAAACGCGTCTTCATGAGCTGCATTTTGTGGTCCAGGGAGATCGGCACAGACTTATGTCGGTAGACACGGAAATCGATTCTTCGCAAAATCGACAGAAGTTTGGGCGAAAATACAGAGACCACCAAATGCAGCTTTTGATGCGCCATATTTCATCAAAATCCGTTACGTAATAAGGACAATATAAAAGAATACGTACTTTGAATCATATGGATTCTGGAAGTTTCAGTACTTTTTGTTTCATCTGAACAAATCCATAGAATGTTTCTGTAAAATGGTCACTAGTATAAACTTTGTTGTCGGCTTTAGCTTTTCCTCTGTACGAACGTCTTAGTCGTACGAAGTTTAATGACACGAACCCACTGTGTCCTACTTTACCCGCATTTGCATCGGTGCGGACCAAACTCGATACAAGTTTGGTTAATATAATCGTAGTGCGCGAACAGATGTGACTCGCCTTGACGAAATGGGGTTTATTGAACTTGCGACCAGCGTGGCCCAAGTAGCCTATTTCACCAACATTGCAAAGTATATTTTTCTAGCAAAGTATACTTTGAGTGAGAAATTTTCAATTTTAGGATAAATTTATTAAATTTTGTTATACTGAATTTATTACATTATCACAGCCATTTTGGCTGTGATAATGTAATAAATTCAGTATAATAATTCTGCATACTTTTAATCGTCAAATATATGCAGTCGTTAGTTCTGTATGAAATAATGCATTTCGGGAGAAATAATGATTGCTCCCTCAAAGTATACTTTGCTAGAAAAGTATATTTGCAATGTTGATGAAATCGGCTACAGATCACAGGCTGAAGTAACATACCAAGGCCTATACATATATTAAATATAACTACAACTATCAATAAGTGAAAACAAAGTAAGTTAAACCGTTTTTTACTCCCTGTTATAACACATTGTGTATTGTGTCGTATTATGTTCTAACAGAGAGTAAACTTTCTTTTTTCAACTGATTTGTTCCCACTTATTGATACTTTTAGGTATATTTAATGTATTTATAGACCTTGGTACGTTACTTCAACCTGTGCCCCAGATCAGACTGGGGCTGCGCTGTTCGTCACTGACCAGGCGAACCAATCGTAATGGATCTAAATAATTATTCATATTCGTATCAGGCTGTATGAGTGAACTAGCTACTCTGGAGCTACACTGGTCAAAAAGCGTAATAAGCCCCCTTTTGTCGTGGCTGGTCACATGTCGAAAATGCATGCAGCACTCTCGCTATCGTAGCTGGAATGTACGGAGCCCCGCAGGGGACGTAGACTTATTTTATTATTAATTCGTTCCCACGAAATAACAATTCGTTCCCACTAAATAACAATTCGTTCCCACGAAATAACATCTCGTTCCCAAGAATTAACAACTCGTTCCCACGAAATAACAATTCGTTCCCTCAATTTAAAAATTGGTTCCCACGAAATAACAATTCGTTCCCAGGGGAACGAATTGTTAATTCGTGGGAACGAATTGTTATATCGTGGAAACGAATTGTTAATTCGAGGGAAGGAATTGTTAAATTGAAGGAACGAATTGTCATTTTGTGGGAACGAATTGTTAATTCCAGGGAACGAATTGTTAATTCCAGGGAACGAATTGTTAATTCGAGGGAACGAATTGTTATTTCGTGAGAACGAATTGTTAATTCGACGGAAAGAATTGTTAAATTGACGGAACGAATTCTTATTTCGTGGGAACGAATTAATAATAAAACATCCATGTCCTCTGCGGGGCTCCATAGGAATGTGATCTTGCAATTAAGGTGTTTGCAAGGAATCGTGTTTCCCTGTTTTTGCTTGTGAATCGCGGATATTAAAGATTATACCATAATTTTGTTGTGGTGCGTTCAACCCGATCCGATCTACGAATAATCGACCCTGATTTGTGTATGCCACCAGTGCAGTCCGGGTTCGATCCTCGATCGGGCAGTATGGGAGATGGTATGGTAGTCACCTATATGGATTCTTTCCTCCAAGTACTCAGGTTTCCTCACACATTAAGGCACTCCCTTACGCCATATGCCAAGGAAAGTATTTGTAGAAGTGTTCTCGCGTTTGTATCTAATCTGTTTGTATTACACTCTTGCAAATTATTTGCACGGGTTTCGCTGTGGGAGATAACCCGTAATCAACTCCTTACAAATAATACACCGTGAAGAGAACACCCGTAATTTCGTGCCTGTTTTCTTGGAAACCACAAGCTACCATGCAAAATGTTTATTTTTTATTACAGTCAAAATAAAGTTATTTGAAAATTTGGAAAGGGTCTCGACTAATCTAGAATGTTAGTGTGATTGAACACATTCCAAACATGCACTCAAATATATCTGGCTCATAGAACCAGCTGCGTAATTTGGATTCGAAAGACTTTACATGGCGTCACAATTGACGTCACACAACGTAACGTCAAAACGCGTGAAAACACGTCATTGTATAACCATTCATGCGCACATCACAAATCATTGATTATAATCTCAAAAATAGATTAAATGTGCATATATATCCGCCGTGGACGTATAATAAATAGGATATTCCATCGTGCATGTTTGAATAGCGGAAATAATACACTCGTGTCCGTCGGCGTCCGTGCAAGCAACTCGTTCGCGACGCTCACTCGTTGCTTACGCGGAAGCCTGCCACACTCGTGTACTATTTCCCGCTATTCAAAATGTACGATGAAATATCCTCTATATACTACTCTTAGATCAAGATTGCATACCAGTAAATATCACATATTTACGTATATCGTAGATCGAATATCAAGAAATCTGAAACAAAGGAATGCATTTCCGATCCAACCTATAATCTAGACAGTTGCCAGCATCTTAAGATGTGTTGGCCTGTCATAATGTTTTCCTTTTCCTGTCTGTGAATCGAGGTAAATAATTGTCTTAGCTTCCGGTAAGTAAGATTCATCTTAATGTTGATAATTTACACGTACATGTAGAAACACATGACGAACATTGACACGAAATATCATTTTTGGTGGTAAATGTTTAAGCATATGCGTAGTGAATGAAGCAAGCGAAAAACCGTTGTTCTTGTTATTTAATTGTTGTTTATTTTGTATTGTTGATTTCTTTGCTTTTGCATACAAATTCTGAACACATGTCTGACCTGACGTAGTTTTGATTGCAACCGCTGACGTTTTGGACAACCACCAAGGTGGTGAGAGTAAATTGAATTTATCTTCTTGACAATAATTATACCTATATTTTACTTACCGTATATCCAGATCGGTATGGGTGCAGATATAGAGAATAGTAGGTTAGTGCCGTGAATGGGAAAAAATATATGGCAAGGCTTAGGAAACGGGATGGGCGAGGCTCTGCCGAGCACATCCCGTTTCCGTGCCGCGCCAGATATTTTTTCCCATTCACGGCACTAACCTACTATTCTATTTATCCCGTGAACACCTACAAGTGGCTGTAAAATGCAAAAATAGTATTCACTGGATATCAAAAATGTTTCACGGCACCGTGTTTCACGGCACATACGCACTGTGTTGACGGGATAATATAGGAAAATAGGTCCCGCAACATCCATTCTGAAGGTAAATTAGCACAGAATAGGCAATCTTGTGGTAAATAGGTAAATTGTAGAGGGAAAACAAGTGAAGAACATCTACAGAAACAGGAACTGTATATGGCTGTGATTGGAGAAATGGGGCTTGTGGGAATTGTGACCAGTGCAGCTTCTGATGAAATGGCACACTCCTGTTGCCTGATAAAGTGAAAGGGTTTAACGTCCCAGCAACATCTAAGGTCATATAGAGACGGGACCTCATCCGACAGACCAGTGGGATGGAAATACTATGAAAGTATTTGTTGATGCCCATGGCGAGGTTTGAAGCCACAAACTCCGGATTGGAAGTCAGGTGTTCTAACCACTAAGCCACAACCCATTCCCGTTGCCTGATAACGATCTGTATTGCTTGTTAGAAGCATCATGGATCTTTCGTTGATGGAATGACGAACAGTGCAGATCCTGATCAGACTGTGCGGATGCACAGGCTGATCTGGATCTGCACTGGTCGTAAAAACCCATAAGCCCCATGTCTCCAGTCATAACCACATATACGGGACCGGAAGTATGTGACCAAAGAGACGTTGTCTACATTTTATACTTTGAATAAGGTCAATTTCTTCTGCATTCGTGTATATTGGAAATGGAATCGAAACAGCAAATGTCTGCGATATATTTAGTTATTTAAATGGAAATTCATATGAACCAAGGTTACGTAATATTATTATTGAATTGGAAATTGGAGTGGCACTGATATTTATGGAACAAAGTGCTGGCATAAAGGGTTACTATGGGTGTTTGAGATAGACAATAGATATACAGCAGATATACAATTCAAATGATCCCTGTGTTTGATAGCGATGGTGTGTCTGGCATGGAATTATTCTGCGATTCACATCCGTGGGCATAACATCAATTATTTCATGATGAGGATATGCCTTTTTTTTTAAGAAAAAATTACTGAATATTTTCTTATTTCTCGCTAAAAGTATATGGTGTTACCACTCATTTGAACCGTCTCGTCGAGACTCTTCAACTGAGTGGTAACAACATATACTCCTGGTGCTCAATAAGCAAGATCGAGAGAAAATGTAAAATATTATACGCACATAATCGTATTTCTTGGATTCACCATTTGTTTGATGAAATGTTTGAATATTTGTCTTATTTATCGCCATGCAATGCATGCAAGCGTATTTCTTGGATACAACATTTTTATGAAAATAGAAACCTGAATATTGTTTTTATTTCTCATCAAATGTATATGTTTTTACCATGCATTTGAACCGTCTCGTCGAGACGATTGAACTGAGTGGTTGCAACATATCGTTTAGAAATAACCCAAGTTAGAGGACGCTATACCATTTTGATACGCATTCAAACGTATTTCTTGGAAAGTCATTAATCATTATAGTATAGCTATATCGTGCCGAACAGGAAACAGAAAACAGGAATAACAACAGTGATCTGTTCAATGTAAATATGATGCTGTGCAATCTGGCTGGATTTTTAAATTGTCTGTATATATTGTATTCCGAACAGGCGGGCAAAAACAAACTGGATTGACTAATGTTTGGCTGAAAATGTGTAAGCAGTCGGGTCAAAGCTGATGCATTTTCATTTCTTTGCATTTTGCTCCTGTCTGGCAGGATATATAGAGAATAGTAGGTTAGTGCCGTGAATTGGAAAAAAACATCCGGCAAGGCTCAATAATTTCTTTATTTCTCATCAGAAGTATATGTTGTGACGGTTCAAATGAGTGGTCACAACATATACTTTGGTTCAGAAATAAGGAAAATAGATTGATGCTTTTATACCAATTTGAATCAGTAGGGATCGTGTTAAATGGACCTAGTGTGTGTGCATCAAGATATTTCAGGGCTATTGTGGAATTTAATGAAAGTGGCGAAACCACGTCGTAGTTGTCTCAAGATTATATTTAAGTGGCAAAACAAGAGCCGTGCTACGGAAGTTTATGGATGTGGTGAAGGAACAGGTCAATATGGAAGCGTCCTGGTGCCAACGCTTAACCCTTTAAACCCTAAGGAACTGGAATGGACTGTGATATGCTAATGTTCCGACCAATCCAATGGTCACAAAATGATTTTCAGATTCATCCATTTATGAAAAGGGGGTGTTTTTGTTCTAAGAAATATGAAAATTACTTGCAAAAAGTGCAGATCCTGATGAGACGGCTCGTTACGAGCCGGCTCATCTGGATCTGCACTGTTTGCATAAACCGATATAGCGGCCTTTCGGGTTCAAAGGGTTAACTATTTTATCTCTTAATTAGGAGTTAGTATCTCCTAATTAGGACTTAACATCTCCTAATTAGGACTTAATATCTCCTAAGTAGGAATTTGTATCTCCTAATTAGGACTTATTAGCTCCTAATTAGGACTTATTATCTCCTAAGTAGCGCTTAATATCTCCTAAGCGGGGCTTACTGTCTCCTAATTAGGACTTAGCATCTCCTAATTAGGAATTTGCATCTCCTACTTGTAATTAGGAGATTATATATTTTAGCATTGACACCAGGACGCTTCCATAGGTCAACGTTTTACTATGTATAATTTAATTGAAATTGCAGTTTTTATCCTCGAACTGACTTGACGGGTTTAATGAAAGTGGCCCCACCACTTATAGTGACTGTGGAATTTATGTGACTGTGGCCCAATAGTGACTGTGGAATTTATTGTGAAAGCACATCACAGCAAATATTATGTTTAAATAAAAATTGACGATATAATTTCAAGCTGAATTAGGAATGAAATGAAATTGGCAAAACTCACATAGAAGCGAACAGATAATTACATCAGCGCGAATGAGGAATTTAATGAAGTGACGAAACCACATCAGAACGAATGCGGAAATAATTAATATAACGAACTATGTTAGACCGACCACGGCATTTAAGAAAGTAGCGAAAGTCTCGTGTGGAATTAAATGAGTGAGAAAATGTTGATGGTCATGTGGTCGAGTTGCTTACTTTAAAAAGTTAGTTCACTGCAAATGTGGAATGTATTTGCAACGGTCTGAATTGCATAAACTATTGAAGATATAAAAGTGTTGTACTTTTGTGTCTAAGGAATAATTATAAAACAAAATTCACGTATCGCGATCTAACTAAAAGTAGCTGACTGCATTCGCGGTCAGAACAATATGTGATTGTGTCTGGAAGAAAATGGCGCTTAATTAAATTATGCATATCAAAAAAAACCTGTGGGGCGGGCAACAGTCCAGAAAAAACTAGGTAGTGAGGGTGGGCCCCTCTTTATATACTGTTACAGAGCTCAAGGTGCATGATCACGTGGTTACGTCGCCCACTCCAAAGTAAGTATTATTTGATATTTTCTTTAATATGCAACGGATTTTTATGAAATTTGGCGCAGCAAACGCGTCTTCATGAGCTGCATTTGATGGTCCATGGAGTTTGGCACAGCCTTATGTCGTTTTTGCGAAGAATCGATTTCCGTGTCTCCATCGATTTCCGTGTCGGAGACACGGAAATCGATTCTTCGCAAAAACGACAGAAGTTTGTGCGAAAATACAGAGATCACCAAATACAGCTTAACAAGACGCTTTTGATGCGCCCTATTTCATCAAAATCCGTTACGTAATAAGGACAATATAAAAGAATACGTGCTTCCAATCGGATGGATTCTGGAAGTGTCAGTACTTGTTGTTGTTGTTAGTACCACGTGATCATCGACCTTGGAGCTGTAAGTGCCAATATGGTGGAATATGTTCACTATTTGGTACCGTACTCATTGTTGTTGTTATTGCTGCAGGCATACGGAAGACATGCGCCTTAAGTACGCAAAGGACACGAAGGATCGAAAATGAACATTTTTTTTTATTTTTTTAAACGGCCAAACTGTTTAGGGTCGGCGGCATATTCATAGGTAGGGTCGAGTTGCCCGCCCCACAGTACTTTGTTTATGCCCTATGACCAGTGCAGACCAGTGAGCATTGGTTTAAAAGTACATGCCCACTCAGTAGGCAGAATATGTTCTTTATATCAGAGACATCATCTGAGACATTTTCTGGCAAAATAAACATGCATTCACCATTACCCCACGTATTAATTGGAATTATTATACATTTTAAATCAGACCTAAATTTCCACACTGATGTCAGGGGCGATAACCGTGTTTCCTTAACATGTTAACGGACATTACTATTTAGACTCTGTATTTATTTTTTTGAGTGCACTTATCATACTTTATAAGCTGTCGAAAATATTATTTTTTCAGGCGAAGCATTTCATTAGTATAAATAATTCAACAATATCATGCCCCATTTGCATATGCAAATTGGCTGATACCAACGCGCGTCACTATCAGTAAAATAAATATTACTAACCAGGGCTGTACAAATTGATTTTTTAGCCACTTGTCCCGGACAAGTGACTTGACAAAAGTGACTTGCCCGGACTTGTCCCGGAAAATATAATTTTCAGGGCAAGTAATTTTGAAAAAGTGACTTGTCCTCGTAATATTTCTTATACGAAACTGTCCCAAAACAAAAACTATTATCATAGTTGTTAAATATAATACAATTGAGCACTTTGCACATATACATATTATATTAAATATCTAATAAATAAACATTGTATAGTACATATTTATTCTTGTGGTCTTTTGTCACTGTGCCACCGCGGACATAACGTTGCGACAAGTGCATACTCAAAACACTTTATCGACAATAATAAAACATAAAAAATCGTTTCCTAAAATATTGAGAATCGTCTCGCGTTTTCGCAATTGAAATATTCGGATTAGTTTTGTTCATGCATCATGTGCATGTGCGGCGTGTTTGCAAAACGCCAGATTGAATATGATAGAATTTCGCGTTTTCGTCTCCAAAGCTCGAAAACGCGAGGTTGCCACATGTCCCTAATAGGACACGTAAACTTTGTCTTAGGAGACGATTCTCATGTGCTGAAAAAACATTTTTACGTTTTTATTAAGAAATAGAACACATGTGGACAAACATCTATATTTCTTGACAAACAAAAACATAATTTGACAAAAAAATGATACTCTTCTTAGGAGACGATTCTAATGTGCTGCCAATACACGTTTATTGAGCCAAAAAAAACATATTTCGATACGTGTTATTGGTTAGGCTACTGCATCGCATCGTCGACCTATACACAAGATCGTGAAAACGAGTTCTATTGTATTCATTCTCGCGTTTTCGCCTGGCGATCTCGCGTTCGTTTTCGAGACCGCGATGTTGCGTTTTCGCCTCGGCCTTTTCACAATGTCGCCTTCCGCTTTTGGAAATACATTTGTTCAAGTCATTATGCAGGCCCGTAGCCTGGGGGGGGGGTCGGAGCGGTCGGACGACGCCCCCCCCCCCCCCCCCCCCCCCCCCCCCACCCAGCCTCGAGGTCCAATTTTTTCAGAGAAATAAAATCGGGTATGGAAGGTCACAGTTAGAAGCTCGGCTGTTGCGGAGAATGCAGGAAATTGCATTTCAGACCACCCACCTATATTTCAAATTTTCCGGGGGGAGCATGCCGCCGGACCACCTAGATACCTCAGGCCCCTTGGGCCTTCGAAACGACCCCCCCCCCCCCCCCCCCCCCCCCTTCAAACAGGTCTGGCTACGGGCCTGTAATATGTGTGCGTATAATACATGCGTGTTGAAATTGAGTTTTGCGCGTACATTACATGTACGTACGTACGTAGAATACAATTCGAACTAGCATGCTTTATATGCGTACATAGAACGCAAATCCAACACGCATGCTGTCTACACATGCATGGGCAAATCGTATTTCCAAAAGCGGAAGGCGAGATCGAGATCGCAAAAACGCGAGATTGTAACAAAAAATAAATATGGCCGTACCTACCCATCCCCAATTAGCACATTTGCGACATATCATTTTCGGTCTAGCTGCACACCTGATGGTGTTTACAATCATCAGTCGCTAATCCAGTTTCACGTGCAAAGTGTGACTGACCTTTAGAATTCTGTGGAAACAAACATACCAAAACCACGCTATGTAGTCGCTCACGTCATCGCATAGCCGATGAATTGATAATTACGCATTAGCTTGTGGAATTTCATATTTGTTTCATTTTTTGATCACCAAGATTTGGCAGCACATGAGAATCGTTTCCTAAGACGATTCTCAAATGTTGTCAAAATATGTAATGTAAAGAAATATCAATGTATTCGGGTTTTCTTTTCACATTTGTCCGATGTCTTAATCAAACATGTTTTGGCAACACATGAGAATTGTCTCCTTAGACGATTCTAATATATTTTGTAAAAAGAATTGTCACATTTGTTTGATTTCTTAGACCGTACAAACAATTGACAAATTCAGAAATCCACAACTTAATTTGTGTTTCTCGAGTCGGGTTTCATATGATGGCGAGGAAATACGATCGATTACACACCGTGAAAATCTTGTTGGAACGTAAATGTCAATTGTCACGTAGGCCATTTCAGTTTTACCGCGCGTTACGTCAGCTGTTATTCTAAGTACGTATGGTCTCTCGTTAGGAGCATTTCTTTCCTTCGTTTATAAGGTATGGGTTGTGACCTATGGCTTAGAACACCAACTTCCAATCTGGAGGTTGTGGGTTCAAACATCGCCTTGGGAATCAAACGTTTATATGCCGCGTAGAAACGATAATTTAAATTAAGAACCTTAAATTCCATTTCCACCCCGTGAAGGAACATACATTTATTTCTCTAAAGTTAGGTCTCTTGGCCTGTCGACGCAGTGAGACGAAAACGTTAACATACATAAAATAAATCAATAACCATCGATCGCCGCAGAATATTTTCCGTAATTCGCTAATTACTTTCAAATTCGATTAAATTAATATAATCAGGGTCGTTGTAGATTGCTATATCACTTTATTGCGATACACAGGTACTGTGTAACACAGTAGCTGCGAATCGCCAGGACGCCCGCAGCGTTATCGATCGATAAAGTGGTCAGTTTTGGGATTAAGTTTATGACAGTCCGGTTCCAAAAAAACGAGCTTGTGGCGGGACGTTCTAACAGAAAATAGTGACTTGCCCGGGACTAAATTCCAGTATAGAGGCACTTGCCCGAGATTAAAACCGACTTGTCCCGGGCGTCGGGCGTGCCAATTTGTATAGCCCTGCTAACTGGCATGATTATATCTGTATAGCGGCCACTCGTAATATTTAGAACTGGTGGAATAGTGACACAATTATGCACGTATTTAATTCCTAAAAAGAACATTTTGTGCCTATTGAGTGGGTATGTATCTTTAAAGGTACTGTACATGCCTACTCAGTACGCACAAACTGTTCTCTATAGGAATTAAATAAGTGTATAATTGTGTCACTATTCCACCAGTTCTAATAATTACGAGTGCCCGCTATACAGATAAAATCATTTAGTAATATTTATTTTAATGATAGTGACTCGCGATGGTTTCAGGCTGTTTTCATATGCAAATGAGGCATAATATGTTTTATTTATTTATTTATTTATACTAATTAAATGCGTCACCTGAAAAAATAATATTTTCGGCAGATTATAATAAGTATGATCATTGCACATCAAAACATAAATACAGAGAATAAATAGTTGCACGTTAACATTTTAAGAAAACACGTCTGGTATGAAATAATGTACAATATTGCCAATAATTACGTGAGTTAATGGAGAATGAATTTTATGTTGCCAGAAAATGTCTGAGATAATGTCTCTGATATAAATAACATATTGTGCCTACTAAGTGGGCATGTACCTTTAATGTAGCATGCATTAAACGAGTTTTCTGATTTTAATAAGAAATGAGGCGGTGCTTTTTTGTTCTGAAATCAGCCAAAGCGTTTAATATTAAATCAACACATATGTTAGATTGTGTTTCTTTCATAAGTACATCATCATACGCTGACGCTGTACTGATCACCTGACATAGTATCTGCCATGGTCTCTTTATATACACTAGTGTATTATGAGTTTAATACACTGAGTTATTAACCCTTTCAACACCACATGCCTGTATAGTGGTATTGGAAAATAGTGTAGATCCAGATGAGCCGGCTCGTGACGAGCCGTCTCATCTGGATCTACACTATTTGCAAGTACTTTTCATATTTTTAGAACAAAAACTAGTCTGAAAATTATTTTGTGACAATTGGATTGGTCGGAAATTTAACATATCAAAATCCTGGCCAGAACTGACACAAACCCGGTTTTCTCAGATCGTGGCTCATACAACAGATGCAAACTGTAAACTGAGCCAACATATCCGTTGATATTACTACAGTAACACTAGTCTCATAAAAACAGTTTCGGCTATGTTCAACTCGGTATATTGGAATATAGAGAATAGTAGGTTAGTGCCGAGAAAGGGAAAACATATCTGGCGCGGCACGGAAACGGGATGGGCTCGGCTCTGCCGAGCACATCCCGTTTCCGTGCCGCGCCAGATACTTTTCCCATTCACGGCACTAACCTACTATTCTATTTATCCGTCAACACCCGTAAATGGCTTTTAAATGCAACAAAATAACACCAGTCACCGCACATATTCATACGCAGTGATTAGGTCGTATTGACAGGATATCAAAAAAGGTTTCACGGCACCGTGTTTCACGGCACATATGCACTGTGTTGACGGGATAAAACAGTTTCGGCTCTGTTCAACTCGGTATATTGGAATAACACAACCTTCTCGTTCACGGATTAATTACCGGACGTTGTACATCTAATTGGACTAGATCATAGAAAGTTGTTCATTATAGTATATCGTAAATGTGTGTATTAAAATCGTCCAGTAATTAATGTCAAAACGTCCGATTTTTATTCGAGCTCTAGCGAAGAATTATACAACCAATATCCAAATTTGAGGTCTTCCAGCTTTTATGCAAATGAGCTAATGTCGATCGCAGCATATATTTTGCGGGTTGAGATTTTTAAAAACACGGGTCTTACGCCATAAAAAAATAGTTCTAACAACTGAGCTTTATCGCATTTTCATTGTGATAAATGTTTTGTTTGCTCTTGTGTACTAAGTTTATGTTATTGCAAATGTTTTCGTAGTCTAAAGGTGCGACGATTGACCGTCATACTCCATGGTTCGGTGCACGAATACAATCTTGCGGTTTTCCAAAAATTTCACATTAACAATGTTTTCTTGTTAACAATTATTTGATTTACATTTATTGAGCATAAGCTGCATATGAAACCTATGCTCAATAAATGTAAATCCATTAATTGAAATTTTCAGACGATCGTAAATTTGCACTTCCGAACATTTTTGTCGTACACAGTTTACTGAAACGGCCCCCTGTCCGTATATGACCTTACTGATGAACGGAGATAAAACTGTAACCAATCAATCAGTCAATCTGTATTGGATTTACATTTATTGAGCATAGACGTTGCTAAATTTGCACTTACGAACATTTTAGTTAAACGGCCCCCAGAATGGGGAGCCCAATCGCATTGAAAAAGATCGGGATGTGAAAAAAAAGAGTTAATAATAGGGAAAAAAATAATTAACGTTGCGAAAGGTAATTTTTGGTTCGATCGATGGCTGCGAGATAAATGTATAGTATTTAATTAATTAAACGAGTGTGTCTGATTGAAAAGTCTTTCAAATGTGGTATAGTATGATCGTTTCCTAGCAGAAATACATGTATTTCCGAAATGCTCATTACCGGTATAAACATAAATAATAATCAAATTATCTCCCCTGTATATCAAAGTTTCCGTACTTGAATATGGATGGTTTGTTGCTTTTCGTTGTTGTTGTATTTGTTTTGTTGTTGTTTGTTTCGTGGGGGTTGTGTTGTGTTGTCTTTGGCTCGACTATTCGAAGAATAAGTAGAGCTTATGTTGTCACCCCGGCGTCGGCGTCGGCGTCGGCGTCGGCGTCACCGTCACCGTCACGCCTTGGTTAAGGTTTTTAGTCAACCTTGTATATGGAATACTACTGGCCCTACACCCACCATACTTGGACAACTTCATCTCCTAGTGATGTACATCAATAACCCCTGATCTATATTTGACCTTGACCTACATTTCCTCTTGAATTACTTAGTTAATTCTCTTTGGTTAAGGTGTTTAGTCAACCTTGTAGATGGAATACTCCTGGCCCTACACCAACCATACTTGGACAACTTTATCTCCTAGTGATGTACATCAACAACCCCTGACCTATATTTGACCTTGACCTACATTTAACCTTGAATTAATTAGTTAATTCCCCTTGGTTAAGGTTTTTAGTCAAGCTTGTATATGGAATACTATTGTGCATACAGACACCATACTTGGACAACCTTTTCTCATAGGGATGTACATCAATAACCCCTGATCTATATTTGACCTTGACCTACATTTCCTCTTCAATTACTTAGTTAATTCCCCTTGGTTAAGGTTTTTAGTCAAGCTTGTATATGGAATACTCCTGGCCCTACACCCACCATACTTGGACAACTTCATCTCCGAGGGATGTACATCAGTAACCCCTGATCTATATTTGACCTTGACCTACATTTCCTCTTGAATTACTTAGTTAATTCTCTTTGGTTAAGGTGTTTAGTCAACCTTGTAGATGGAATACTCCTGGCCCTACACCAACCATACTTGGACAACTTTATCTCCTAGTGATGTACATCAACAACCCCTGACCTATATTTGACCTTGACCTACATTTAACCTTGAATTAATTAGTTAATTCCCCTTGGTTAAGGTTTTTAGTCAACCTTGGTTAAGGTATTTAGTCAAGCTTTCTACATGGAATACTAGCATACAGACACCATACTTGGACAACCTTTTCTCATAGCGATGTACATCAATAACCCCTGATCTATATTTGACCTTGACCTACATTTCCTCTTGAATTACTTAGTTAATTCCCCTTGGTTAAGGTTTTTAGTCAAGCTTGTATATGGAATAATACTGGCCCTACACCCACCATACTTGGACAACTTCATCTCCTAGTGATGTACATCAACAGCCCCAGATATATATTTCACCTTGACCTATATTTCCTCTTCAATTACTTACTTAAGTCACCTTGGTTAAGGTTTTTAGTCAACCTTGGTTAAGGTTTTTACTCAAGCTTGTACATGGAATACTATTGTGCATACAGACACCATACTTGGACAACAACCTTTTCTCATAGGGATGTACATCAATAACCCCTGATCTATATTTGACCTTCACCTACATTTCCTCTTCAATTACTTAGTTAATTCTCTTTGGTTAAGCTTTTTAGTCAACCTTGTAGATGGAATACTCCTGGCCCTACACCAACCATACTTGGACAACTTCATTTCCTAGTGATGTACATCAACAACCCCCGACCTATATTTCACCTTGACCTACATTTAACCTTGAATTAATTAGTTAATCCCTCTTGGTTCAGGTTTTTAGTCAACCTTGGTTAAGGTTTTTAGTCAAGCATGTATATGGAATACTATTGTGCATACAGACACCATAGTTGGATAACTTTTTCTCATAGGGATGTACATCAATAACCCCTGAACTATATTTTACCTTCACCTACATTTAACCTTGAATTACTTGGTTAATGTTTATAGTCAAGCTTGTATATGGAATACTCCTGGGCCTACATCAACCATACTTGGACAACTTCATCTCCTAGTGATGTACATCAATAATCCCTGACATATATTTGACCTTGACCTACTTTTATCCTTGGATTACTTAGTTATTTCCCCTTGGTTAAGGTTTTTAGTCAAGCTTGTATATGGAATACTCCTGGGCCTACAGCAACCATACTTGGAAAACTTCATCTCCTGATGATGTACATCAATAACCCCTGACTTATATCTGTCATTGACCAACATTTAACCTTGAATTACTTACTTAATTTCCCTTGGTTAAGTTTGTTAGTCAACCTTGGTTAAGGTTTTTATGCAGGCCGCAGCCACCTTGTTTGTCAAGCTATGTGTACATCGACAACCTCGTAGTCGAGCTATGCTGTTCTCCTACAGCTCTTGTTCTTTTTTTCTCTCTCTCTTTGCCGAATTTGATGAATGACATTGGTGCGTTCGGTTGGTATTAGCTATGTCATTTATAGTCCATAAAATAGAACAAAAACACATAGTGTATATCTGGGACACAGCGATATTAGCGCACCTAATGGTGTAGGTATAAACTTGATGGACTTGCCCAATTAACTGGAATGGATTATTAATTTACGAAAACGTACTTTTACTACGAGGCGTGTCTGTATAATCAGTTGCGGCTCAGTAGAATACAGAACTGATGAAATTGGGCAAGATCGGATAAAAACGGGCGTTTTGCATTTGTCAGATTAAAAACAATACTCGCCTGCATATTTTTATTTATAGAGTTATACTTTTCGAATGGGATTCGAACGCACGACCCTAACGACAGTAGCACCTGACACTACAGCGATGTCGACGTACGCCGAAACCGCCGCAACAATAAGTAGTTCAAGCGCAATGATACGAGTTTTGTTATAAGCTAAGCTTTGCAGATCGTAAATTATGGGTCTGTGATTGGAGAAATGGTGTACATGTGTGCGCTGATCAGACTGAGCGTTTACGCAGGCCGAATTGGCAATACACGGATAATACCATCCATGGGCCCATTTCACTAAACTTCGTACGACTGAAATGTTCGTAAGTGCAAAATTATGATATTCTGTAAATTTCACATTAACAATGGTTTCTTGTAAACAATTATTGGATTTACATTTATAAATGTAAATCCATCAATTGACTATCCTAAATTTGCACTTACGAACATTTTAGTCGTACGAAGTTTAGTGAAACAGCCCCCTGGTGTCTTGTTGTATTAAATTTATCAGTCAATTCTAGGAAACGCGTAGGAATTACGAGGCTACGAGGATATGCAGAAATCGACATTTTTTATCAGTCAGTATGTATTCGGTCAATGCATAGCTCTAACGGTGGACCTTATTATTTTATTTTTTTTAATATTTAGAAGCTGTTTCCTAACGCCAATAACCGATATAGTCTGTTCTACAATATAGTTTGTGTTTATTTCATTAAAATGTACTTTCACAGTATAATAACACGATATATTAAACAACATTATACACTATTCACCTCCAAATTGTATCTGACATTAAAACGTTGCATTGCCAACCATGTCTACCCGTCAACATGGCGCAGTAGGTTTAGTCCTACTGTTACCTTGTAACCTGACAAGTAAAGTATGTTCTGTTCTATTTTGTTCTGTTCTATTCTGTTCTGTTCTGTTCTGTTCTGTTCTGTTCTGTTCAGTTCTGTTCTGCTGTTACACTGTAACCTGATAAGTAATGTATGTTCTGTTCTATTTTGTTCTGTTCTGTTCTGTTCTGTTATGTTGTTCTATTCTGTTCTGTTCTGTTCTGTTCTGTTCTGTTCTGTTCTGTTCTGTTCTGTTCTGTTCTGTTCTGTACTGTTCTTTTCTGTTTATTTAAAACGGCTGTATGTATGTTTGTATGTATGTAATTAAAACGGCTACAGAAAACATGTTATGTAATCAATACAGCTTCAACGTATGGTGACATTGTTGTGATTACATGTCTGCAATTAAGATAATCTAACAATTAGCTATACATGTATATAATATGATACACATTGATTTAAAGTCACTCTTTTTATTAAATGTTCGACCACATGGTCTTTAAAGAGTGACTTTAAAACAATGTGTATTACATGTGGTTCCATTCGGAGGTTAATTACTATAATATTATATTTATTATTAAGAAAATCGACAGAGCCTCGTTTCTTATAAAATCAATAAACTCGTTTAATAAATACCATATTAAATCGTCGCTCAATATGATCCACTTGATTATGTTAGAGGCGACGAAGCGTTCTATCATGATGGCTAAGCTCATAATTTAATTGCAATATAATCTCGTTTTATGGATTAATTATTGAAGATTATATCTAGCTGTGACTGGAGAAATGGGGCTTATGGGATGTGTGACCAGTGTAGACCTAGATCAAATAGCACACGCTGGTAGCCTGATTACGATCTCTATTCCTTGTTGCACGTATGATGGGTGTTTCGTTGATGGACTATTGAACAGTGCAGATCCTGATCAGACCGTGCGGATGCACGGGCTGATCTGGATCTACACTGGTCGTAAAACACATAAGCCCCCTTTCTCAAATCAGTGCCACATATCATTATTGGAACAGTATCTCTTTCATGGAATAATTACCGATGGTGATGTGTGCCGCTATGTTACAAAAGGGACCTCACGACATTGCTGACCAGTATATTCCCAGATCATCATGTGCATCCGGGTGATCGGATCTGGGATCTTTGTCATTCAGTAAAGTTATTTTGATATGGTATCACGAGAAATAAGGATTTATAAATTTTCCGACCAGTGTAGACCATAGTCATTCGCGCAGTCTGATTACGGTCTACCATGTTCGCCATTCAGTCATTGTTGCATACCGACTGTCGTAAATAACAAAATATAGCGAAATGCTACACAACAAAAAGGGGTGTATTGAGTTTACAACCCGGAAAGACCCTGATCAGCCTGTGCATCCCCACAGTCTGATCAGGACCTACATTGATCGGCACTCAGTTACTGGCGGTATATTAATGGCCGATAGCCAATAGACCTTAATGTATTGTAGAAACTGGTCTTGGTAATGAAAATATAGTTAAATCGTACAATGGAATCTCTCTAAAACGGACACCATGGGATACTCACAGGGTGTTCGGTTTAGACAGGTTCCATTGAGATTGAATATGAGCGCCCTAAGACATGTTTCCATGCTTTGCAATCATGCATCAGACATAAATGGCAGCGATACTACTCAAATTAATCAAACAGATGCGTTCCCGATGTTCGGTTCACTGAGGTCCCACTGTATTTGTTTATGCTAGATCACGAACTTATATGAGCATAAAAACTGTTCAAAGTATATATGTTTTAATCGCAATTTCAATAGCCAAAGCCGTGGCTTGTGTTAGCCTAGACCAGTATAGCATTATTGCGTGTGTCACTATGGTGGATATCTCACAACAGATTATTCAAATTATAACTGGAGGAGACTGTCAAATCGTATTTCACTTTCACATGCACTGACGGTTTCTCTCCGAACAAATCAACGTCTTTCCTGTGCTGGGCATAGAATACAATTGTATCAGGTAGCATGCCCTGTATTGACCGAATACGTACTGACTGATAACATAGTGTTGTATCAGGCATTTACCTGAAACCTCCGGGTTACAAAGAAGTTAAAACTGACGTTCCATTGGTCGGATGACGTCAGTAAACAAGCCCGCGTTCTGTCCATATATAACGACGTCATCTGTGGTCATTTTCCAGCATAAAACGTTACCTAATAAATAGAATACCCGGCTACTGTATTTTGATATCACCTTTATCAGGCTCGACTCGGAAACGGTAGGAATTCCTCGGCAAACCTCGGAATTCCTATACGTTTCCTAGTCTTGCCTGATAATTTGATATCAAAAGACACACGCCTGGTATTCTCTTTATAGTATTTGTAATACTTGTTATCAACATATGATTTACTTTTAGAGATGGAACATGTGTGAACTAAATCGTCTAGACATGACTCAAATAGTAAGTACATAGAGAACAGTAGGTTAGTGCCGTGAATGGGAAAAACATATCTGGCAAGGCTTAGGAAACGGGATGGGCGAGGCTCTGCCGAGCACATCCCGTTTCCGTGCCGCGCCAGATATATTTTCCCATTCACGGCACTAACCTACTATTCTATTTATCCCGTCAACACCTAAAAATAGCTTTAAATGCAATACAAATAACCCCAGCCACCGCACATATTCATACGCAGTGATTATGTCGTATTGACAGGATATCTAAAATGTTTCACGGCACCGTGTTTCACGACACGTACGCACTGTGTTGACGGGATAAAGTTTGTTTCAGGTCTAAATTTTTTAATTCGACTGCCTGTCTCCACTTTAAAACGGTAAAACATGTTTGATCGTGATATGACTAAAGCAAAAATATGAGCTGGATTATCAGGACCTATGCTTGGTGAATATATCGTAACGTTCATTTCGTCAACAGCAAGGTCATTTTTATTGTATTTTGTTTTTTTCGGACGCGATGATGTATCCTATCTGATGGTGGGGAACAGTATTGGAATACGATCTCTTTTATGGATTAATTACTGAACCATATATACCGTCGCTATCGGTTCGCCTGGTGAATTCCATAGCAGAATATTGCTGTTTGTGTGACTTCGCGCCCATTGCATAACGGACCTGGACGACATCACTGCGCTGTGGAACTCGATATTGGGATAGAGCTGTTTGTTTGTATCACATCACACCCATTGAATAACGGACCCGGTACATATGAGTGCGTTGTGCATTTCTATAATGGGATATTGCTGTTTGTGTCACTTCGCGCTAGTTACAAAACGGACCCGGGACATATCAGTGCGCCGTGGGATTTTATAGCAGTGGAATATTGCTGTTTGTGCCACTTCGCGCACATTACAAAGGGGAACAGGGACATATCAGTGTGCTGTGGAAGTCTATAGTGGAATATACTTATTACTACGCGACGCCGTGTTATTTCGTCCCTATGGCAAAACGGACCAGGAACCGATTGTTTAATGTGCTGTTGTCACCTGTGCCCCACTACGGCATCATAGGACTACAAGTTGTCTTCATCGTGCGCATAGCAGGTACGTCACATTGTTATTTGAAAACGCTGGAATGAAGGATCGTAGCTAGTTATCTCCCGTTGAATTTAATTGTAGAAATCCGGTCCAAATTGTATAGTTCATGGTCTTATTGCTTGTAAAAAGGACGACTGTCGCACGATTTGTTGTGTAAAGGAGCCATTATATAGAGAATAGTAGGTTAGTGCCGTGAATGGGAAAAAATATCTGGCAAGGCTCAGGAAATGGGATGGGCGAGGCTCTGCCGAGCACATCCCGTTTCCGTGCCGCGCCAGATATTTTTTCTCATTCACGGCACTAACCTACTATTCTATTTATCCCGTCAACACCTACAAATGGCTGTAAAATGCAAAAATAGTATTGACTGGATATCAAAAATGTTTCACGGCACTGTGTTTCACGGCACATACGCACTGTGTTGACGGGATAAAGTGTTTTTGATTAGCGTTGATCCAGGTTATCCTACATACCTGCACAGTCTGACCTGGAACTGCATATTTTTGCCAGATTCATAGTTTGACACTTATCAAGTTGTATTACAAACAGTATATATTCAGATCAGACTGCACAGTTGTGTGATCTAATATGGGTCTACTCTGTTCGCAGTCTTAATTTGTTCACTATTCAGTAAGAAGTAAACGCTAAAATAAACCATAGGACCGGATTTCTATAAATAGATTTGCAAAGTGAACTAACTAAGTAAACTACGATCCCTCATTATCTCCCTAATCGCATGGCAGTTCTTCTCCTATATTGATACAGTGAACCCTCTATAAACCGGACACCCTGGGAGAGGTCCCGTGGTGTCCGGCGTAGAGAGGTGTCGCTGTAAATCAGGCATTTGATCATTCTGAACCATAGTTATGTGTTATGTGATCACGAACAGACATTATCACCCAAGATAAATGACCAAGAAACTCATCAAAAATAAAATCACAGGTGTTTTCTTGGTGTCCGGTAGAGAGAGGTTCCACTGTATCAATAATCAGGCATATTAACCGTATGAAATCGGAAATTGACAAAACAGATACGTGGCTGTGACTGTGGAAATGGGGCTTATGGGATGTATCACCAGTGTAGCTCCTGACCAAATAGCACACTCATGTAGCCTAATAAATTATACATATTGATTGCTGGAAGCATGACGGGTGTTTTATGCGAACAGTGCAGATCCTGATCAGACTTTGCGGATGCACGGGATGATTTTGATGTACCCTGGTCGCAAAACCCAAAAGCCCCATTTCTCCAGTTACATGCCAAATATAGAGCGCATACTGAATCCACATTCCACTGAATCCGTCATTTATGGAAAATATTGTATTTCCCGAAATCTACATTCGGCGAAACCTGGAACTGCATATTTTTGCCAGATTCATAGTTTGACACTTATCAAGTTATTATGTCGAGAGTACTTCCAGAGCCGGTCTCATACCCTTATACGGTGGGGTCAGCGTGTAAGTGCACACACGAACGAACACGACAGGTTGGTATAAAAAATTACAATTTTCGAAAAAAAATCAAACAAAAAAAAGATTCTTTTTTTTTCGAAAATTGTAATTGTTTAAGGCCTCGTCCAGTATTCCCGCGACTTTTCCAAGTTTATATCCCCGATAAAGTTCCAATCTGTCGTGTTCGTTCGTATATGCACTTACACGCTGACCCCACTGTAAGTTATTGTTCACATATTGGATTTGAATTTTAAGGAATTAAATGCGAGGGAGCGCAAGCGACCGCAGCATTTAGTTCCTGAAAATCCAATATTTGAACAATAACATACTTATAGTAGCGAAGCGTACATTGCAATGTCCCATCCGAGTATTGATTGTTCATTTCCTCTCGAACAGTTAATCATTAATAACTTATTGGGGGTAAACGTTGCAATATGTGAAATAAGTGGAGGACAATGCTGGCCAGCGATTGACTCTATCATATAATATTAAATGTGGAAGTGAATAAATATTAACATATTGTCTATATGTACTAGTAGTGATTTTCTACATGTACATGTAGATACATTCATTGTATTGTTTATTTTAGTTTAAACATATGTTATTGTTTTCAATGTGCAATAGGTCTGGGCTACACGTTCTACCAACATAGTTACCGCCCACACCTTGCAGTGGGGTCAGCGTGTAAGTGCACACACGAACGAACACGACAGGTTGGAACCAACCTGTCGTGTTCGTTCGTGTGTGCACTTACACGCGCGTATTGAAGACAACGTTCCAATGCACGTACGCGCCATATTTCATGCATTTATTTCCTAATGCATTTTCCTCCCAACTTAGATAGCGAGAAATTGATAGTCCCGCGAAATTGAATAATTTCAGTGAAAATAAATCTTGTTTCGGTGGCATTATTTGTGGAATAATGTCAATACATGTTCGTGTCGCGTCATGGGAAAAGGGGTTTGTTGTTTGTCCCTACATGTAGTTTCTGTAGTTCGAGGTATTTAAAATGCATTTCTGATTGGTGTGAACTTCTGTCTGACCTGGGTATCCATTTGTCACAAATGTGATGCGGTGGTTTAGCTGAACTGGTTACTTGTAGCCGCACGTTTTAGCGTATCTAGGCGATGTTGTCATTCGAGGTACGTTCTCAGAACGTGGTTACTGGTTACTGGTTAAAAGTGGGTGCCCTCAAATTATGTAAACATATTTGTATAAGGAAATTAAGCGGGTACCTAATTATGTAACTATTCCACATGTTTTTAACATCTAAAGTGTCCGTTTTTACACAGTATTAACTAATGTTTCTAGTTCGTGTCGGTAGTGGTGATCACTAGTGTGAAGAAAGAGTGATTAGTATTAATTATTTAAATAAATAATGAAAAAAACGACTGCTGTGGATATCTTATATAAAGTATAATTAGTGTACACCTGAAAATGCATTGTACTAATAAATATTGATTTCCATTGAATAAATATTGATTTTGAGAAAACGCCGTTATCTCCCCTGACTTCAAAATGATTAAAATCCGTCATTCAAATAAGGCAAAATAATGCCAATAAGTTTGCTAGGTAATAAAACTTAATTGCCATTTGTGTATATTAATGGCATAGCTAATGATTGAAACAATAAAAGATAACCCCCACAATACATCCGCAGATACTGATAATGCCTACGCTGTTTGCCTTTAAATTAGGAAAATACAGTAGAACGGGTTCCTCATATGGTGTGTGGTTTTGGAGAGGGCCCAATGAACACACTATCCCGCCGGCAAACAAAGTGTTCTATTTACCGACACTGTAAAACACTACATGTTGTTCTCAGTATTCATCAGGTAACCTGCCATGTATTGACCGAATACGTACTGACTGATAACATATTGCTGTATTGACCTGATACACAAATCCGGGTTACAACGAAGTGAAAACTGACGTTCCATTGCTCGAATGATGTCAGTGTAATGACGCAACGTAAACAAGTCCTGTCTGTCCATAGATAACGTTCTGTCCATATATAACGACGTAATATGTGGTCATGTTCGAGCATAAAACGTTACCTGATAAATACAATCAGCCTGATACACTTGATATCAAAAGACACAAACCTGGTATTCTCTATTTACAGACTCTTTAAACTCGTCTCGATCTAAACTATTCATACATTACACAAGCCCGGTTTTGTTAGATCGTCAATACATGATATTTTCTGATTTATCATTTGTCTCTCTGGGAAGAGCGTGTGTTGTATTTTAATGAACACATTAACAGGAACTCGATAAAATGTGCAACTCTGTATTTAAAATACCGACGAGCACAAATGGCATTCGATAAAACCTGTCTGGAACTAGAGAACAAGATACACAGATGAGACGATTTTGTACCTAAGAAAGGGGTGTGAGATTGTTCATGAAAATATTTACAAAAACTGTGATACTGTCTGTAAATGTTGACAAAAATTTACGATGTGTTCATAGCTCTGAAAATATTCCTGTTTTTCGAACGCAATATCAGCGAAAATCGGTGATGAGTTTAACCCTTTAACCCCTGAAGTAACTGGAATGGAGATGTGTTAATTTCCCGACAAATCAAATTGTCACAAAATGATTTTCGGATTGGTCCATTTATGAAAAATAGGTGATTATGTTCTGAAAAATATGAAAATTTCTTGTAAAAAGTGCAGATCCTGATGAGACGGCTCGTTAGGAGCCGGCTCATCAGGATCTACACTGTTTGCATAAACCGTTATAGCGGGTTTTCGGGTCCAAAGGGTTAAGGGGGTAATACCAAATACCATCTTGCATGTACTGTGCCAAATATATCAATTCAGCCCGTAAAAATGAGATGCATATAATCATATACAATTTGCTATGTGCAGATATATACACAGTGGAATCTCTCTAAACCGGACACCCTAGGAGGTCCGGTTTAGAAAGGTTCCTCTGTAAAACAGATATACAACTGATTTGCGATAACGAACAGACATATCCAGCGGAGATGAATGGCAATGAAGCCGATTACAATGAAGTGGAACTAATTTTTATGTGTGTCCCCTTTAAAAGGCTATATAGAAAATATATTTGTATTCGGCGGCCATTTTGAATTTATTTATTTTCAGGAGGGCCTTGTGATCAAATGTTTTGCAGTCACTTATTTGTGACATGCGCATGGCCATGCATATATTCCTGTAATATGTTGTTCAGACACAAAATGTTCTTTATAGGAATTAAATATGTGTATAATTGTGTCACTATTCCACCAGTTCTAAACGTTACGAGTGCTCGTTTTACAGACATAATTCAATTATACTAATTAAATGCGTCACATGAAAAAATAATATATTTTCGACAGATTATAAAGTATGGTCATTGCACATTAAAAAATAAATACAGATAATAAATGTCAGTTAACATTTTAAGGAAACACGATTATCGCCCCTGATATCAGTGTCGAAATTTACGTATGATACAAAATGTATAATAATGCCAATCAATGCGTGGGGTAATGGTGAATGCATGTTTGTTTTGCCAGACAATGTCTCAGATGATGTCTCTGATATAAAGAACAGTTTGTGCCTACTGAGTGGGCACGTACCTTTAACCATTTGAACCCGAAAGTGCCGATCCAGATGAGCCGGCTCGTAACGAGCCGTCTCATCAGGATCTGCACTTTTTGCAAGTAATTTTCATATTTCTCAGAACAAAAACACCCCCTTTTCATAAATGGACGAGTCTGAAAATCATTTTGTGACCATTGGATTGGTCGGAACATTAGCATATCACAGTCCATTCCAGTTCCTTAGGGTTGAAAGCGTTAATGTACTAATCAAACAATGAGTCGCTGCATATGCTGGCCTGTGAACGCAATGTGTTGTCATTGTCACGCAATAACTATTCTTTATTTGCGTGTGATCGACATGAGCTGCAAGTTAACAAGGAAACCCAATCCAATTCATCATGAGCAAAAACAAAACTCGTCTTCAACGGAGACATTTGAGACACGCCATGCGATTTTGTACTTCCGGACATCTGCGTAATTTCATGAAATACGTTTACAAAATGTACAGTACTTTCCGTAAATGGCGTCAAAATCATAGTACACCGCATGTATTCTGAAAATCTTGTTAACTTTTGACTTTATTTATGAAAAATATTGTAAATTTTGTAAACGTATTTAATACAATTACGCAGATGTACGAATTTACAAAACCACATGGTGTGTCTCATTTATCACGTGGTAATAAGACGACAAAGCCGTGGATACCGACCCAATGGATGTCTGCACAGGCACAGCTAACGTGCACATATGATAATTTATAGTTATAAATGTATTTGTGTGGGCGAGCACCATTAATATTGAGTTGCGTGGCGTCCCGTCAACCTCGTTTTCATGTTAGTGAACTCGTTGCGCTATTTATCATTTTACGAGCTATTGTTTATACAAAGAAAAAGATTAAATTGAAGTAACTTTATTACGCGATTACACGGATCCAGAGATATTTTGATGCGGGCCCTGACCGGAGTAACTTTGTGTTGTCCGTAGGACCTATCGTTATGTATGGTATCTCCGGGGGAAGTATGTCTGCTAGACACATAGGGCCCGTTTCACTAAACTTCGTACGACTAAAATGTTCATAAGTGCAAATTTAAGATCGTCTGTAAATTTCAATTGAAGGATTTACATTTATTGAGCATAGGCTGCACATGCAGCCTATGCTCAATAAAGGTAAATCCAATAAGTGTTTACAAGAAAACAGTGTTAATGTGAAATTTACAGACTATCATAAATTTTGCACTTACGAACATTTTAGTCTTACGAAGTTTAGTGAAACGGCGCCCTGGCAACGTACGAGAGGAGGATTCGAGAGAGTCGGTGTGCTCACATAGTCGTGCAGTTGGGAGGGAATGACTTGGACAGTGTGGACAGCACAATATGCAAAGGATATACATGTATATTCATTAGTATTTGTAATAAGTATGCAGAGCCTGATGAGACGGTGTAGCTTCAATATGTGATGATCTGATTATGCAATACCTATACTCTTAAACTCGTGTTGATTTAATATGATATGTATTACACTCGTTGACTAATTTCATTATTTTTTTATAAAATCAGTAAACATATTTACCCCTTTGAACGCGAAAGCTATATCGGTTTATGCAAACAATGCAGATCCAGATGAAATAGTCTGAAAATCATTTTGCGATGATTGGATTGGTTGCAAAATTAACATATCGCAGCCCATTCAGTTACTTAGGGGTGAAAGGGTTAATATATACTTGTTGCGAACAGTAACTCGTGCATTATACATGTAGATTCCTGGGGGCCGTTTCACTAAACTTCTTACGACTAAAATGTTCGTAAGTGCAAATTTAAGATCGTCTGTAAATTTCAATTTATGGATTTACATTTATTGAGCATAGGCTGCATATGCAGCCTATGCTCAATAAATGTAAATCCAATAATTATTTACAAGAAAACAATGTTAATGTGAAATTTACAGACTATCATAATTTTGAACTTACGAAGATTTTAGTCGTACGAAGTTTAGTGAAACGGCCCCCTGTAGATTGCAAGAGTTACTGTTCGCAACTAATGTAATACATATCATCATATTAAATCATCAGTCATGTAAGGTCCTCTATTTAACAAAGCATGTATGTGCATTCTGTAAAGTATGAATCTAAATCGACCGAACCAGGGGACCATTTTACTAAAGTTCGTAAGACTAGAATGTTCGTAAGTGCAAAATTATGATAGTCTGTAAATTTCGTGTAAACAATCATTTGATTTACATTTATTCAGCATAGCCTATATTTAATAAATGTAAATACATGTACATCAATTGAAATTTCCAGACGATCATAAATTTGCACTTACGAACACATTTTAGTCGTATGAAGTTTAGTGAAACGGCCTCAACTTTTGTTTGTTTTTAAGTCATTCGTTCTCCAATATTCAATATTCACACTTACACACATCTCTCCGTCCCCCCCCCCCCATGAATATGAATTAAATTAAGTGTATAATATACGAGTGCCCGCTATGCGGATATACTTATTTAGTAATTATATTTATTGTACTGATAGTGACTCGCGGTGATATCATGCTATTTTCATAATTACGCAAATGAGGCATGATAGTTTCTGTCTTTATGTTAACGGTTATCGCCCCTGATATCAGTGTGGAAATGTACGTCTGATATAAAAGGTCTAACACTGGCAATCACTACGTGGGGTAATGATGAATGGATGTTTATTTTGCCAGAAAATGTCTCAAATGATGTCTCTGATAAAGAACAGTTTGTGCCTAATGGGTGGGCATGTACCTTTAACTTCAATACCTTCAATTGCCTGTATTTGCCTACAGCAATAACAGACACACAGTCCAGGCTGATACGGCGTGTTTTCCAGTCTGAAACTGAAACTTCTAGTATGATACTGCCATTTCTAGTCTGATACCATCGTTACTAGTCTGATACCGCCGTTTCCAGTCCGATACCATGTCTCGCGCGCGTATTAAACCAGTTCCTTTGGGCATGCGCATTGCGTATGTTTACTTTATCGGCTGCATAAATTTTGACAGATGCCGGGAATTTAAATTTGCAGGCTCTGTATTTCATCATTCAATCATGGATAACGGTATATATTTTAATATAGGATTATCACAACTGCCGGATGATTGATATTGAAATTGATATCTATTAAGTAATCTAAGTAATAAAGACGTTAATACGTGTCTTGTTTGATATCGGCGTAGGTATCGTCCCTCGGTAACTTGGTATCAGCCTTCGACCTTCGGTCTCAGGCTGATACCAAGTTACCTCGGGCCGATACCATGGCCGATATCAAACAAGCCACGTATTAACCTGTAAGTATTTACATACAGCGACGTGGCGCCAAGTTCTTGAATACGCATCGTATTCAAGAACTTGGCGCCACGTCGCTGTATGTATCGGCCATTTTGCTGCCATGCGTCTCTCATTGTGGTCTATCTGTCCAATTATGTCAGTAAATTAAACATAACCCCGACAATACACTGGTATCCCACAGCAAACCAGTATCGAGTAGACCAAATTCCTGGCAATAATACCGGGAATATAGCCCGACAATACGGCTCTTATTCCATAGCAAACCAGTATCTAGTAGACCAGATACCTGACACAATATGCCGGGAATTTAGCCCGTCAATAAGATTACATAGCAAACCAGTATCAAGGTGCATGATCGCGTGGTTACAACACGTGGTTTAACCATTTCACCCCTAAGTAACTGGAATGGATTGTGATATGTCAATTTTGCAACCAATCAAATTGTCACAAAAAAAATTCAGACTAGTCCATTTATGAAAAGTTGTTTTTTGTTCTCCAAAAATGAATAGAAAATTACTTGCAAAAGTGCAGATCCTGATGAGACGGCTCGTCAGGAGCCGGCTCATCTGGATCTAAACTTTTTGCCAATACGACTATACAGACATGTGGTGTTGAAAGGGATCTTTCAGATATAAAAAAGATGGGGTGGGGCGCCGAATGTACACTTTTGTTCACCGTATCACTACAAACAGTAAATTATTGTCAATACCCACCACCCATATGTATTCTATATGGCCCCACCACCCACCACAAGTGAATTATTTTCTACAATAACCATACCCCACATCAGGACGAAACCACCATTTGTATAAAATATTTAGTTGCCCATCTTTATGAATGTATACAGTCCCTCATAGCCCAGGCAATTTTAATCATTTATATGTAATCGTAGTACAGTGGAACCTCTGTAAACCGGACACCCTGGGAGGTCCCCAGGGTGTCCGGTTTACAGAGGTTCCACTGTAAAACATACAGATAACGACTTCAAGACACGCGTGGGTGCTTTGCGATCACGAAGATACATTATCATCGCAGATAAATAGCAATGAACCCGATCAGAAGTGAGCGAAACTAACATTTCTCAGTGTCCGGTTTTGAGAGGTTCGACTGTAAATTCGGAGCAACACCCCTTCACCCCAACCCCCACCCGCCTCCACTTGTGTAATAACTCTGCAAACGTCCTCACCACCCACTTTGTGAATTCGCTGTTTGCTGGGAATTGGTTAACGAATCGCTCTCTCAAATAAGATAAACTAAATTACGTTGCAGACAATTTAATAGCCGAAATAGGAATCGAGTTTGTTTTATTAGCGTTTATCTAGAAATCAATACAATCATTGATATGGAATATGTCGCGAAGCCAAGCTTTTATAGACATTGCGGAATTGAACATTTGTATTTACAATGTAAGATGATGATGGACATTTCGGTGTTACAACGAAGTGAAAACTGACGTTCCATTGGTCGGATGACGTCAGGAGACGTTACCGAATGACATCTGTGTAATGACGCAACGTAAACAAGTCCGCGTTCTGTCCATAGATAACGACGTCATCTGTGGTCATTTCGAGCATAAAACGTTACATGATAAATAGAATACCAGGCTAGTGTCTTTGATATCAAGTTTATCAGGCTCAGCTCGGAAACAGTAGATATTCCTCGGCAAGCCTCGGAATTCCTACGCGTTTCCTAGCCTTACCTGATAAACTTGATATCAATAGACACTAGCCTGGTATTCTCTATATCTGAGATAATACATGAGACACTGCGTCTCAGATGACGTCTCATAATTTCAATATGTGGTTTGTCGCTTCATGCACTGCAATTGACCTACATCAACCAATCGCATTATTCAGTACAGTAGAACCTCTCTAGGTTGGACACACATGCAGTATCTATATCATTAATTGTATGGGTTTCATTGCCATATAATTCCAGCACAAAAATATTTACACAATTCCCCAACAGTTGATTGGCCCGTAGCAAGTCTCTGTCCAAAATTGATATCCCAGTAAACTCCCACGCCGAATTACTTTCCGTAACCGTGAGGCGCAGTTAAAATAATTCTTAAGAAAACGGAAAATAAACACATTTTCTTGGCGAATTTATTTCAAATGCTGGAATTATAAGGAATGAATGGCCTTTTTGTTGAATTTATCGGGGATATAAACTTGGAAAAGTCGCGGGAATACTGGACGAGGCCTTCCGGCCTTCCGGCCTTCGTCCAGTATTCCCGCGACTTTTCCAAGTTTATAACCCGATAAATTCCACAAAAAGGCCATGCATTCCTATAATATCTCTGATGGTAGTGCCACAGGTGGAAGACTCGGACCTAGGACCTGATAGATGGCTCATTTGTAAACCGTTACCCCACCCACTAATTTCCGACTACAGCGTTTTCAAGGTAGGAAAGAGCTTGGGAAAATTTCGTAGTTTCGGACTCGCTCAAACACCACACATTTCGAATTTTCTGCTGACTTATGTCTTTGGTAATCCATAAATGTCTTAGGGCTTCACATATATTCCCTTCAATCATCTGCTTTAAGCATTTCGTTAGTTACGGGCAAATTAGCTACCACAGTCAAGGTGATAATTGTGAGTAGGAAAGAATGTCACACATTTTTGTGGGCTGTGGAAGCATAAATTACGTGTAAAATCTGGCTGAAATCCCATTACAGTCTCAACATTGACGTGAATCACTGAAATAAACAACAGTAAATCCGATGTTTCAATTTGTGACTAATAAGTGTCTAACTATGAATGATCTATAACGTGCGTTTATTTTGATTTGCGTCCCAACATTTCGACATAACCTTCCGTGAACTTTACTTTCGGAATTCCTTTGTTATATTCGCAGAATGATCAATAATGACGTCACGGGAAAACCTAAACTAGAGCGTTACAAATACTACAGCCAATCAGGTGGCGATGTGTGTGTGGGATTCTTTCGGAAAGAGATATTTCTCTGTAACGTTGGTAGCTAAAATGTGTGTAACTAACAATATACTAAACACACATGTTTAAAGTGAATATATTTGGGGACATAAGGCATTTATTATTTGCCAGAGGCGTAAGTCAGCAGAACATTTTAAACGTGTGGTGTTTGAGCGATCCCGAAACTAGTCTGTCTAGGGCATTGTCCCAAGCTCTTGCCCACCTTGAAAGGCTATACTGTATATTGTAAGGAAATGGGTGGATGGGGTAACGTTTTTCAAATGAACCATTTATTGGGTCCTAGGTCCGAATCTTCCACCTGTGGGTAGTGCCTGTTCATGTTCGCAATGCACACCCGCATGCATTGCCGTATTCATATGTCTAATGTACAGTAGAACCTCTCTAAACCGGACACCCTGGGGTAAATGTAAATGGTATTATTAGTGTATACTATACTGCGCAGTGTGTTTCCATATCGGCAATCTTACTGTACAAGCTATTGGTAAGTTTCACCTCTTGTAGCGTTTGACACAGACAGTTAAAACTATGACAGATATACTAATACAATATTCAGTATAACATGGTATGTCCTCGGTGTACAAGTACAGGTAGGATGGCCTATATTACTGTGCACTCTAGATAGCCAATGACACAAAACATATAAATGTATGTGTTCTAAAATATGGGCACATTTACAGAGTCAGAAATAGAGAACGACTATATAGAGAATAATATCCGGCACGGCTCAGTAATTTCTTTATTTCTCATCAGAAGTATATGTTGTGACCACTCATTTGAACCATCTCGCCGAGACGGTTCAAATGAGTGGTCACAACATATACTTTGGTTCAGAAATAAGGAAAATAGATAGATAATAAATAGTAGGTTAGTGCCGTGAATGGGAAAAAATATCTGGCAAGGCTCAGGAAACGGGATGGGCGAGGCTCTGCCGAGCACATCCCGTTTCCTTGCCGCGCCAGATATTTTTCCCATTCACGGCACTAACCTACTATTCTATTTATCCCGTCAACACCTACAAATGGCTGTAAAATGCAAAAATGGTATTGACTGGATATCAAAAATGTTTCACGGCACCGTGTTTCACGGCACATACGCACTGTGTTGACGGGATAAATCAGACTTTGTATCGACTTGGGATACATATAACGGAAAGCTCTTTGGAAATAACTATTTTAGAATACATTGCACTAAATGTTATTAGTTTATGTGTGAAGCTGATAGATAGCTCGTCTATGCTAAGATGGCTCAGATTGCAACAGTGCTCAACATAATATACATTACGAAAAACAGGGTCATGTGTATGTACATGTATACATAAAACAAACATTCAATCACACATACGACGTTTATATATTTTAAACAAATGCTGATGCATAAGGTTGGTCCCTTTGTATGGCATGCACTTGAAAGTACTCATACTGAATAATGTTCACTTGATATATATCACATGCTACTCAGTAATTGACCGTGGTTCTGGAGAGATTTGTTTCCTTGAAGCAAATATTTCCTCTTAAACGTTCGCGAGACGTAATTGACGTCACGTTTGACATCATTTCCTGCGAAGAAACAATTCATATGCTAACGAATTTTGCCAACGTTATAAGCAGGAGTAAGAGCAAATTTCACAGTTTTCGAAGAGCATGCAATATACAATTTATTCCACTACCATTTTGAAATACCGGATTTATTTCCCTTGACATCTGTAAATCCGACAAAGACACGAGTGCTCCGCACTCGTTTCTTTGTCGGATTTCCAGATGTCTCGGGGAAAATAAATCCGGTATTTCAAAATGGTAGTCGTATAAACTCTATATAATACAATATTGACTGAACTATATCCTTACCGCATCTGACATACTATTTTACTATTATTTGTATTCTTCATCTACATTGATTGGCCCTAAATGATACTATTTTGTGTTGATGGGCTGTTAAGAGCCATTCCATTCCTTAAATGTACATGCCCACTCAGTAGGCACAAAATATTCTTTATATCAGGGACATCATCCGAGACATTTGATGGCAAAATAAACTTCATTCACCATTACCCCACGTATTGATTGGCATTATTATACATTTTATATCAGATGTAAATTTCTACACTGATATCAGGGGTGATAACCGTGTTTCCTTAAAATGTTAACGGACATTACTAGTTAGTGTCTGTATTTATATTTTGATGTGCAATGATCATACTTTATAATCTGTCGAAAATGTCATTTAATTAGTATAAATAATTAAAAAATAGTATGCCTCATTTGCATATGACAATAGCCTTATACCACCGCGCGTCACTATCAGTAAACTATTTATTACTAAACGACTATATCTGTATAGCGGGCACTTGTAATTTTTAGAACTGGTGGAATGGTGACACAATTATGCTCTTGTTTAATTCCTATAAAGAACATGTTGTGCCTACTGAGTGGGCATGTGCCTTTAAAGCGATTTCTGAGATAAGATTCCCCGTCCTATTGTGAACTGTCCTCATTTCCCTGCAATTGACTAAATTACAGATTGTATATTCCTTACACGCATTCATGCCTTGTCAATTGCTATAATAATTAGGCGACGATCTGACAAAACGGGGCTTATTCCATTTCTGACCAGCGCATATCCCGATGAGCTTATGCATTGTTTGTCTTAATTCGTTACCGCGAATTAACAATTCGTTCCCTCAATTTAACAATTCGTTCCCTCAAATTAACAAATCGTTCCCACGATATAACAATTTGTTCCCTCAAATTAACAATTCATTTCCCATGATATAACAATTCGTTCCCTCGAATTAAAAATTCGTTCTCACGAAATGACAATTCGTTCCCTCAATTTAACAATGTGTTCCCTGGAATTAACAATTCGTTCCCACGATATAACAATTCGTTCCCACGAAATAACAATTCGTTCCCGTGGGAACGAATTGTTAATTCGAGGGAACGAATTCTTATAAGAACGAATTGTTAAATTGAGGGAACGAATTGTTATTTCGTGGGAACGAATTAATACAAATAAATAAATCCATGTCCCCTGCGGGACTCCGTACATCCACCTTGCCTTATAGTAATTTGCATTGTTAGTATGATAAATAATGGTGTTGTTCATGACTTAACGGCGAACAGTGTAGACCCAGACCAGACTGCGCGGATGCGCAGTCTGGTCTGGGTCTACACTGGTCACAAATGCGATATGTTTTATCATCACTACAAACCAATTATAAGGCAATATACGAAAACGTGCATGTTATCTGTAGTGGAATAATTGTATTACATGTACATATCAACGGACTGCCAAACATTCACCACATGTTCTCAAAATGCTAACTCGGAGCCAATGGGGATTGCATTTGCTGTCGAGAACACTCCGAGTACTCAGACGCTAATGTAGCAACTCCGGGAAAACTGAAGGCATATTTTGACTAGTAGTTCGGCGATTGTTATGGATCAATTTCCCAGGTCTACTTGAACCTCGTACGTGTAATATCCACCAGCACATTCATTTCGAACATGGCATGGTAATAGATTACCTTCTTCACAAATTACATTCATATTTATGAGAGCGATGCTTAATGAACCGGAAACCCATTATTCCAACGTCTAATTTACATTTATATTAAACAATACATCAATAGCACGTGTAACCGGTTGGTCAAATCACGCCACCCTGCATCACAAAAATGCATATTCACAAAATGATATAGAGACAAGGCTTAGGAAACGGGATGCGCGAGGCTCTGCCGAGCACATCCCGTTTCCGTGCCGCGCCAGATATGTTTTCCCATTCACGGCACTAACCTACTATTCTATTTATCCCGTCAACACCTACAACTGGCTTTAAAATTCAATAAAATAACACCAGCCACCGCACATATTCATACGCAGTGATTAGGTCGTATTGACAGGATAACACAAATGTTTCACGGCACCGTGTTTCACGGCACATACGCACTGTTTTGAGGTTAGACCACACCAAATAGTTTTACTATATAATTTAACCGAATACCATCCAATAAGGCCAGTCTCTCCTACTTTCACTAATCGTATGGATGCTGTGGGACCCACTTGTACATGACCTGCAGCCAGTCTGTACTGGTTCTGCATGAATTAAACAATATTTTTACTTACTCCTTAATCCAGCCTCGTCATATCACCCAATATTGTTTACATTTTTTGGCCAGGAAAACTCTGTTTACATCACGTGACCAACAGGTTCAGTGTTTTCTTTTAAATGCTACAAATATGCTGAAAACTGGTGTTAAAAGCACTCCAAAATGTTCCTCAAGTGAAACTGGGTAGTAATGGATCAAGATTTGCAAGCAAACTGTGTCTGTCATACTTATGCATAACCCCTGTGCGATTTCGCGCCATTTGGTATAGTCTAACCTTGACGGGATCAAGTTCTATCAGCGCCCTTCATAACAAAATGGTAAATTACTTCACATAAACAAGGTGATGAAGAAAGAACTATGACAACATAGTGATGGTGTTGTATTGTATATACTCACAGCCAACAACATCATCCGTGATGACAACAGTGGACCCTGACGTTTTTCGTATAATTTGATATGATGTACAGTGGAACCTCTCTAAACCAGACATTGACAAAGGTTAGTTGTGCTTAATTCTGATAGTTTCCATTGCTCTTGGTCTCCGATGTTATTGTCTGTTCATGATCACAAACGACTCACGCATGTCTTGAAGTAGTTATCCGCCCGTTTTACAGTTGACCATCTCCTAACCGGACACCCTGTGGACCTCACAGGGTGTCCGGTTTAGAGAGGTTCCACTGTATTTTACATGGCAATGGAATAAATCAGACACTCTCCGGATACAAATATCTCTCAGAGTCTAAAGTCATACAAATAGGCTGTGATTAGAACATACATGTGTACTGCGAAATGCCAAGATTACCTGGAGCGATGATGTATACTATGACAAGCGTGTCGCAAATCAAGCAGCTTGATTGGCTGAGCCTGAGCTGTGCTACAGCTCAGGCTCAGCCAATCAAACTGCTTGATTGCAAGCCCACATGGTTGATTTCTCTTATACGCAGTTCTCATTTCTATAATTTTATAATTCTATACACGTTGTTCATTTATATTGTTCATCATATTTTTACCCTGATCATCTGATTACCTACCACATCTAACATACTCTTTTTCTATTATTTTTATTCTTCATCTTCATTGATAGGCCCTAAATGATACTCTTTTGTGTTGATGGGCCGTTAAGCACCATTCCATTCCATTCCATTCCATTCTCGTGTACACTGACGTTCCAAATGTATGTTTCTATGACAATTTGTCAGTGTCACGCGGTAAAGCCATTTTAGGTACTTTAAGACGTGCGCGACGTGTGCGTGGTAGTTAAAACGTGAGGCGACGAGGAAGCCATATTTTTTCATCAGGAGACTCGGGGAAGCTAAATCGTTTCCGGATGCTAATCAAAGTGTCTGAATGCACTGAGACACGGTAAATGGACGTTTATTCAGTAATTGGTCAATGTTCATGGACAATGGTTTAACGTGGAACGCGTCACACTTGTCCTGTGGGAGGTCGTTTATTCCAACACCAGAACCGCGATAGCGCAATGCTGGACTGCTGATCCAATGGGAGTGGGCTCTGAAGAAGACAAAGGAGAGCGTTAAGTCATTGAGCAAGATACTTTATCCACACTGCTTCGGTTCATCCAGCTGTAAATGAGTACCAGCTAATTGCCGGGAACCTCGATTGTATTTTAAATTTAATTTATATGTGGCTGTGACTGGAGAAATGGGTCGTATGACATTTGCGACCAGTGTAGATCCAGATCAGCTTGCGCATCCGCGCAGTCTGATCAGGATCTGCACTGTTCGTCATTCAGTTCACGAGCGATGTTTCAAATAAGCAGGATATATTGATATCAAGCTACATGAGTGTGATATATGATAGGAGCTACACTGGTCACAACTCCGATAAGCACCCATTTTTCCAGTCATCACCACAGAAATGAAATATAATCCAAGTTTCTAATTCACCAAATGGGATTTAAGATTAATGGAAGGTAGGATAGTTAGAAAGTTCAAACTGTCGCTCTCTAAACCAGAGACCCATACAATATATGTCAGCTTAATTGTATGTGTTTATTGTCATCTCTCACCGTTGATAACGTCTGTTCATGATCGCAAACCACATATTGCGGTGCCTATATGCCTGATTTACAGCGGAACCTCTCTAAACCAATCACCCTGGGGACGTCCCAGGATGTCCGGTTTAGAGAGGTTCCACTCACAGGGTGTCCGGTTTAGAGAGGTTCCACTCCCAGGGTGTCCGGTTAGAGAGGTTTCACTCCCAGGGTGTCCAGTTTATAGAGGTTCCACCCCAGGGTGTCCGGTTTAGAGAGGTTCCACTCCGAGGGTGTCCGGTTTTAGAGAGGTTCCACTCCCAGGGTGTCCGGTTTCGAGAGGTTCCACTCCCAGGGTGTCCGGTTTAGAGAGGTTCCACTCCGAGGGTGTCCGGTTTTAGAGAGGTTCCACTCACAGGGTGTCCGGTTTAGAGATGTTCCACTCCCAGGGTATCCGGTGTAGAGAGGTTCAACTCCCAGGGTGTCCGCTTTAGAGTGGTTCCACTGTAATGCCTGTAATGTAGATCGAGCCGCCTTCTATCACCGACTGAAGTAAAATTAATGTATAAATCTGACGCACTTGATGCCATGATTATGCTCAATACTTTCGATACCAAATTTAATCCTTTCACCCCTAAGTAACGGGAATGGATTTTGATATGTTAATTTTGCAACCAATCCAACCGTCACAGAATGATTTTCAGACGAGTTCATTAATGAAAAGAGGTGTTTTGTTCTCAAAAATATGAAAATTATTTGCAAAAAGTGCAGATTCTGATGAGACGGCTCGTCACGAGCCGGCTCATCTGGATCTACACTATTTGCCAATACCACTAGACAGGCATGTGGAAAAGGTCAATAAAAGATTCATATACGCGATCTGCGACAAGGCTATTTTCAGACATGTTATCTAGCGAATATGTCATTCAATTACTTTACGTGCATTATTTACGCTGGCTGTTTTGCATATCCATGACACTGCGTTATTGGTGAATCGTGTAAGCATAAGGTATTGCTTTGTTGGTTTAGCACATACGCATGTCCGTCAATTGTCAGACTATATATTACAGACGATACAGCAAACATCAAAAGTCGATTTATCAACGTTGGTTATACAGTCAATATGTAATTGTACATGTATTCACATGTCCCAAATGTAGACTAATGTATTGAATTTTCGGAGAATTGAGGTTACAATCCACCATTTATTGTATGTATGCGCTACAGTGGAACCTCACTAAACCGGACACCACGAAAGCACATGTGATCTTATTTGTGATGATTTTCTTGTTCATGTATCTCAAGTGATAGTTGTTAGCCCCCAGTAATTGAGGTATAAAATGCTTTATTCGGCCCTTTACCGTTAGCATAGTGGGTGTAGGGTGCTTGTACGAAGTTAGTGTAATTACAGTGTTTATCAGCAATTCATGAACTGTCACCTCACCTTATGTTATCCATACTCATCAACATAGTTAATACTTGTTAGCCACGCCGATCGCAACATCTCTGAGCCACCAGTTAGTGATTAATAGCCGTTTTATTGACATAAATTTCACATGTCAAAATGTTTGATTTTCTGGGCAGCCTCGTTCTGAAGTTGAAAGTTCGTTTCCGATTAACCCCCGATTCTGCCAGAACGCTATTAATTTTGACAGCTGTCACTAGACTTCAAAAGCATATAATTACACTTTCTGTGCTCAGATATGTTTCACCAAGGGCAATTTCCTTCATTAATGTCTTTTCTACATTATTCATGTGAAAATAGAACTAGTGTCATTGAATTTAGTAATTTTTACGCCAGATTTAGCAGAATTCTGCAGAATCCCGTTTCTGATTCTCGCAGTGGAAATCCGAATTCTGCCGTTTTCTGCAGTTTATCCCGTATTCCGCCAGCTTCTGTCCGGCAGAGTACGGGGAATAAAAGAAATCACGTGAATGAACTACGGTAGAATAGACTTTGAAATTAACTGGGAACACTCGTATTACCATATAATTCCAGCACAAAAATATTTACACAATTCCCTAACATGTGATTGGCCCGTAGCAAGTCTCTGTCCAAAATTTATATCCCAGTAAACTCCCACGCTGAACTACTTTCCGTAACCGTGAGGCGCAGTTAAAATAATTCTTAAGAAAACGGGAAATAAACACATTTTCTTGATGAATTTATTTCAAATACTGGAATTATAAGGAATGAATGGCCTTTTTGTGGAATTTATCGTCCAGTGTTCCCGCGACTTTTCCAAGTTTATACCCCGATAAATTCCACAAAAAGGCCATTCATTCCTACAATAAATTTAAGCTTTTAACCATTTATCATAATGGTAATAAGATATTCTAAGGTATTGATACACCATTGTTTTAGGTTTCATCCCATTAAAAGTAGTGTACATGGAACTACATGTAGCATATATATCAGATTGTAGTCATTAATTCCTTCATTGAAACTGTCATTCATGTAATAAATTGCAGAAATTTAACTGTTTTACTAATTTTAGACATTATTGATTGATTCCTTTATTTTTAACCTGTCACTGATTCATTGGCACTGCCGCGCTACCACACAGAGTCGTGACATAATGTCTGTTCGTGATCGCATAGCACATAGCTATAGCTCAGAATTATCAAATGCTTCATTTACAGTGAAACCTCTCTAAGCCGGACACCCTGGGGGCCTCCCAGGGTGTCCGGTTTAGAGAGATTTGACTGTATAAGTATTGCCGCATTGAGGTACATGCATTGACCTCGGTGCATAGACGAAGGCATAGATATAGAGAATAGTAGGTTAGTGCCGTGAATGGGAAAACATATCTGGCAAGGCTCAGGAAACGGGATGGGCGAGGCTCTGCCGAGCACATCCCGTTTCTGTGCCGCGCCAGATATGTTTTCCCATTCACGGCACTAACCTACTATTCTATTTATCCCGTGTACACCTACAAATGGCTGTAAAATGCAAAAATTGTATTGACTGGATATCAAAAATGTTTCACGGCACCGTGTTTCACGGCACATACGCACTGTGTTGACGGGATAAATACAAAACATAATAAATAGAGATTATTCATATTTTTGCAACGAATATGACATATATGTTCATCGAGTAGTGTGAAATCACGGCACTCGTGAAATATGGACATGTCACGCCACGAGATGAACAAATATGTCATATTCGTTGCAAAAATATGAATATTCTATTTATTATATACCACTCCATGACAATTAGCAGTTTGTTTACACTGTATACGGTAATGAATGTGTATTTGCCACCGGCACTGGAAGATGCGCGTTATGAATATAGATAGCGGAAGTAGTCGTATTTTCACCGGAAGTTGTTTATTTCATCGATGAGAACATATGACTTTTATTTACATTAAATAGCTATGTATTTATTGGGTAGGTATATAATAAACAATTATATTATATTGTATTCGGCTTATATTTAAGGGTGGGAATTGGCTCGAACACCTTCCATACCCGGACACGTATATAAAACATTTTATTACCTATATCTACAGTTTTTGCTTCGGTGTGTTTGCTGTTCACTAAGTTTGTCTAGGTTTTCTGGTTTTCCAGTTGAAGTATGTGTTGAAGATATACAGCTGGATACATTTGAAAGTTCGCAGGAGATGCCACGAGGTTAGACTCGATTGACGAAGTATATGGAACCCGTATGCTCTGTTGCGATGAAAGAACTTGTATATCTCAGAATGGACATGCATGCCCCTAATACACGGGTTTCTTTATTAGACGCCAGGGGGCCGTTTCACTAAACTTCGTACGTCTAAAATGTACGTAACTGCGAATTTAGGATCGTCTGGAAATTTCAACTGATGTATTTACATTTATTGAGCATAGCTATATATAGACTTTGTACGAGTTTCTTTGTCGGATTTACAGATGTCAAGGGAAATGTTAGTGGAATAAATTGTATAGTACATGCTCTTCGAAAAATGTGAAATTTGCTCTTAGACCAGATTATAACGTTGTCAAAATTGACAATTTTGACGTTACCGTATGAATTGTTTCTTCGCCGGAAATGACGTCAAAACGTCAATTATCACTGGGTAGCAGATTTGATAATATACATGTAACCGATGCAACGTTGCAATGCGAGATATGCCATCGCTTTCGCAAATCTTGCTATTTGTCAATTTCTTTATTTAAAAATGCGTCAACATTATGCTCCAAATGAAGCAGTTTGATTGTCTGAGCCTGAGCTGTGGCTCAGACAGTCAAGTTCAAATTGCTTTATTGCCAATTGTCAATAGATGTATATAATCACGCCGCTGTGTATCAGTTCTAAAACATAATTTGAAAGTTTGATGATGTCATAAAATATGATGTTATATACCAGACGCAACGTACAATGTAGCATTATGTTCGGAATGCGGTGTTGCTGCACTTAACCCTTTCAACACACAGGCGTGTATAGTGGTATTGGCAAACAGTGTACGAGCCGTCTCATCAGGATCTGCACTTTTTGCAAACAAATTTCATATTTTTGAGAACAAAAACACCCCCTTTTCATAAATGGACTAGCTTGAAAATCATTTTCTGATTGTTGGATTGGTTTCAAAAGTAGTATGTTAAATTCCATTCCAGTTATTTAGGGATGAAAGTTACATACGAGTTCAGATGCAAGAAACGCAATACGAGATATCCACTCCAAAACATGATTGTATATATCAGAGTTAATATGTGCCTGTGACTGGAGAAATAGGGCTTATGGGATTTGTGACCAGTGCCGCTCCTGATCAAATAGCACATTTCTGAAGCTTGAAACTGGTCTGTCTTACTTGTTAGAAGCTTGACGGGTGTTTCATTGATGGAATGGCGAACAGTGCAGATCCTGATCAGACTGTGCGGATGCACAGGCTGATCTGGATCTACACTGGTCGCAAAACCCATAAGCCCCCTTTATCCAGTTACAGCCACATATTCGCAAACCGACATACGTTCTCATGAACATGATTTAGTACATCGGATCCCATTTCACTGTTACCACAGGCTTTCATCGGTATAGCTCTCTCTATATATATGAACAAGGCTTCTAACTTTGGTCGGACACCACCTCGTATCATAACAAAATAACATGCTTAAAATTGTAATTTTCTATGCATGCTATTCATTTCTGCAGGACATCGATAATTCTCAAATGATCATATGAACTTGCCACTACAATATTGACGTTAGAGTCTTAAACACTTATTAGCGTTAATAAAATCGCGGATTGTGTTATGATACGAGGTCGTGTCCGACACAAAGTTATATATAGTTATGCCGATGAAAGCCGAAACACGCCGAATGCCTGTGGTTGTTGCCAGCAACTGAAATACAGCCAATTTGATAGCGTGAATATGTACCAATATTCGCATGCCGATATTTCGTGAATGCCACAAGAATGATAAGGGCCATTTTGTGAGACTGCAACTCAATCTATCTCTTTCTGATTCAAACTGTTAATCCAAGTAGTAAAGCGTTAACCGTAGGCTGCCAATCATTGTGTCTATCGTTAACTGATGGCATAGGGTGTCAATCAGGTTTATTAACAGTTGGCAGTATTAACATTCATGATTTAATCTAGCAACAATGCGCCCGCGTTCCTGACAGTTATTGCCTTCACAGAAACGCAAAAATCATTAGCGGTCAGTGGAATCGAGGGAAACGTCAGTAACAAATCTAAATGTCGATGTGTTTTCCATGTCGGTCGCGTTGCCCTCACGTGTTCTTGTATTGTTACTGAATGTATTCCTTGTCTTGTCTAGTGTACTTGATATCAAAAGACACTAGCATGGTATTCTATTTATCAGGTAATTTTTTAGGCTACATAATGATCAACAATAATGTTGTTTTCGTTGAAAAAAACGCGACTTGTTTCCGTGACGTCTTTCCACTGACGTCACTCGGTTACGTCATGTGACGCCGTTCGACCAATTATTTTCAATTTATTGTAACACGGATATTTTATCGGGTCAATGCCCGTAATACAGCAATATGTTATAACGTCAATGTGTATTCGGTCAATACAAAACTCGTTACCTGATAAATGTCGAGGTTTGTACTGGCGTTTGTGTCGTCCAATTCGGTAGCCGTGCCGTCAGACGTGCCATTAACAGTGTGCGATGTACACAACCCAGGGCTACGTTAATCTAGCCCAGATTATCAACGTTTCTGAATAAATATTGGCACTGCCAACTCGAAATCAAGCTATTTGATTGTCCGACCCTGAACTGTAGCACAGCTAAGTGTCATTCAATCAATCTGATTGATTTCAAACACGATTATCAAGTATTTTTAAATAATGAAAATTGAATATATTGGCTCTGTCTCTTCAAATTGCCACTCATCCAAATTGAAGATTCACTTGCCAAGACGAGCGGACGAGTGGTTTTGTCGAGACCTGGGGCACGTTTCAGTAAGCTTCGTACGACAAAACTGTTTGTACGTAGATTTCTATAAATTCACTTCTCACATTATCGTTGTTCACTACTGCTACCAGTTTCCATGTAGGATCAATAATCAATTCTACCAAACATTTCCCAAAATCAGCAGATAATTGGGAACTTTGTTGTACGCTTTAGATTTGCACTTACGAACTTCTTAATCGGGCGAAATTTAGTGAAACGGGCCCTTGAGTGGCATGTGTTGCATGCTGTTAAAGTTTGACCACAATTGTTCCCAAGTATTATATTAACTCTCTTCCATAGTTTTGAGATAGCCAACCCTGTAGAATATAATAATATAAAATTCAAAATGGCCGCCAATTCCTTGCACCGGATCAGGACAGTATGTTCGTGCTGAGAGTTGTTACTGTAATGTCCGTGGTTTTGGCCAGCATAGCAATATTTATCAGGTAACCTGCCCTATATTGACCAAATACGTACTGACTGATAATATATTGATTACAACGAAGTGAAAACTGACGTTCCCTAGGTCGGATGACGTCATCGTGACGTTACCGAATGACGTCAGTGTAATGACACAACGTAAACAAGTCCGCATTCTGTCCATAACGACGTCATATGTGGTCATTTTGGAGCATAAAACGTTACCTGATAAATAGAATATCAGGCTAGTGTCTTTTGATATCAAGTTTATCAGGCTCGGCTCGGAAACGTTAGGAATTCCTCGTCAAGCCTCAGAATTCCTACGCGTTTCCTAGCCTTGCCTGATAAATGTGATATCAAAAGACGCTAGCCTGGTATTCTCTATATGTTTAGACCACCTGATTTAGTTGAAAAACAATCAATCTGAAAGCGGGTTAATTTGAACTAGCCAGCTGTAAGAAGCTAGCATCCAGCACAAAAAAAGATCAAAAGAGTTCGTGAGAAGCATCAACATAATTTCCCCAACTCCATAGCAAACCGTGTAGAACCTGATCAGATATCGGCGCAGATGCGCAGGCTGTTATGGGTATACATGTACACTGGTCGGAAACACATGAAGTCCAATTTGCTGTGGCGACATCTATAATGAAATACTATAGGAATGAATGGCCTTTTTGTGGAATTTATCGGGGTATAAACTTGGGAAAAGTCGCGGGAATACTGGACGAAGGCCGGAAGGCCTCGTCCAGTATTCCCGCGACTTTTCCAAGTTTATATCCCCGATAAATTCAACAAAAAGGCCATTCATTCCTTATATTTCCAGCATTTGAAATAAATTCATCATTCCGTTTTCTTAAGAATTATTTTAACTGCGCCTGACGGTTACGGAAAGTAGTTCGGCATGGGAGTTTACTGGGATATAAATTTTGGACAGAGACTTGCTACGGGCCAATCAAATGCTAAGGAATTGTGTAAATATGTTTGTGCTGGAATTATACTGGTGCAAAACATCTCGGGCCGCTTATCTCATAGCTTGTCACATATCCAGTACGCCAAGTATTCAATAAGTGATGTCAAATTGAATGGTAAGTGGAAGAAGGGGCAAAGTTGCTTACTGGCTTCGAGCCCTCATGTACTGCCCCTTTCAATCATAAAATGTAAAACCGCCATTGTTACATGACTGCCGTTGTTCGACACCGCTCACAGCCGTATTCAAACGTACAGCGCGTGCTGTTTGGCGATGGCGATAGACAATGCGCATTCCGGGGCCAAGCAAACACATACATAATACATGCGTCTCATGGCGTTAATAGAACGCGCCATTACGTCACCAGACCAGTTCACAACGGTCGCACTGAAAATCAATTGAATGAAGCAGATTATCAATGTACCGAAAGCACTGCATATATGCTGAGATTGCAACGATATTTCCGACGGTCGCAAGAAGAGTAATCACCATTGTGTCGTAGCCACATTTGACGGTATCCACCGATGGTAAGAACTTTAGATTTGGGCCGTTTTTTCATGTCGTCTCACATATCCATTACGCCGGGTATTCAATAACCGCTTTAACATTTTAAATGGTAAAACTGCCATTGAATGCTACCAATCAAGTGCTCCATTGCAATATTACAATCAGTCGAGTGTGTCCATTATTCCTCCTGTTTGTCACGGTGCACCCACTGAAAGCAGCTACTGGTACAGTCGACCTTGTATAAACGTTCAATGCCATTCGACAAACCCTTCCATATGACAGTCACTATATGCGCAGAGGAACCTTTCTTAACCGGACACCAAGAAAACACGTGTGATCTAATTTTGGTGTGATAATGTCTGTACTTGATCACATAGCACACAACTATGGCTCAGAATGATCAAACGCCTGCTTACAGTGAAACCTCTCTAAGCCGGACATCCTGGGGACCTCCCATGGTGTCCGGTTTAGAGAGGTTTCACTGTAGTTGAATTCTCAGTTGTATACGGTTTAAACGGTTTTAACGATATTAAAAAGAGACCATCTCTTTAGTTAGTTTCTTTGTTATTTGACGAAATTTCGCCTCATATTGATTTTATAAGGACAATGCAATTATTATTCGAGAGCTAGCCAACATCCAAATTTGAGATCTTCCAGCTAAAATGCAAATGAGCTAATGTTGGTGGCAACACATATTTTACGGGCTGAACTTTTTAAAAACACGGGTTTTACGCCATAAAAATTACATGTACATGTAGTTCTAACAACTTAGCTTGCCTTTTCAGTGTGATAAATGTTTCTTTTTTGTTTTTTGTGTGCTAAATTTATGTTATTGCAAATGTTTCCGTATTCTAAGGGTGCGACGATTAACCGCCATACTCGATTATTCGCGATTCGTAACTCCATGTGTCGGTGCACGAATAAAATCTTGCGGTTTTCAAAAACTATATTTTGAACTCGTTGGTCTTGTTGTTGTTGCTGTTGCTGTGAAATTCCCGCGCTTATTTTTGTGAAACGCTTTCCACTCCAGATTAATCATTAGTCGTATGTGTCATCCACAGACACATACTGCGAATAATTTCAGGACGTTCAGTCCTTTGATTATAAGGGTTTTATCATTGAGTCTAATATATTATTATGGCCTCCGTGTCGATGGCCGGGTCGACCCCATCCCCTTCATCGTCGACCCTCAGTGGAATACCTCCTTCATATATCAATCAATCAACCAATCAATCAATAAATCAATCAATATATTTATCTATATATCTACAGGTATGGCCTCCGTGTCGATGGCCGGGTCGACTCCCATCCCGTCCATCCTCGACCCACAGCGGAATATCTCCGCGTACGTGGGCGGCCTCGCGATACTGAAGTGTACGGTCGTCAACCTAGGCACAAAAACGGTGAGTCATAATTTCAGCATGATGTTTTAAGGACTGACTTTATAGAGTATGACCAAAATTATTGGATTTACATTTATTTAGCATAGGCTGCATATGCAGCCTATGCTCAATAAATGTAAATCCATCAATTGTTTTGTTTCAAATGTAGTAGCAGCATACATCTGACTGCATATATATATAAATTATAGCTGACCCTGTTCTTCTTACAGTATATTATACAGAGCACTGAGTTGCCATCTCCACCATTTTAGTTTATATATGCTATCTGACAGTTTCACCACTTGGAGCGTTTGACACGTACAGTAAATAATATGGTGCAATACATCCCAGATATACAGGACGACAACGTCCTATAAATATTATTTCAACAGACTACACGAAAAGCTAGATATCTGAGCTTTTCTACCATCACTCACAATATATACAATGGACACTTTTACAATGTGTAAACTGTCAAACTGATGAACTGTATATTATTAGAAGTAAGAAAGCCGTATTTACTCGCATAGCAAGTAGACAGTATTGACAATACACTCATATAACTGCTTTCAAGCCACTGACATCGATACAGTATGTATGACAATACAGGTATACATCTACAGTACTAAGTATTTTTTATTAGCCGATCTATTTATAGATCGGCTAATATATTGGTCATCCATCGAATTCTGAAAAAGTTTGTAGCAACCCTTTTCTCCGCTATTCGGTAATCTACGAACGCGAATTTTGCTGTATCACTTCCAAATTGCATCAACCGATAAAGTTTGCATTTTTGGCAATTATCTCCGTTTAAAATTTTAAATATAGCCAAATAACACAATTTTGAATACGTAATGAGCTGAACGCCGGAAGAGATTGAACCCGGAAGTTGTTGTTGTTGAAGTCCATAGTTGGCTCTAATGGCCATATACGCCAACATACGCCGATTATTGGGTTAATTTAAAGCTTTTATTTATTAAACAGAACAAGTTTCAGCCACGTATAATCGCGTAAAATGTGTTTATTCGGCTAATTTATAATCGACCTCTGCTCAAAATCTCCTCCGACTAGCAACCCAAGCATCTCGGGTTTATCCCATTGGATCGCGTATGTGCGTCATTTGACGCTAGTTAATATTCACAAAGTTTCCACCAATCAAAACGAAGAATTGCCCTTCATAGTGAACTTTGATTTGTTTACGTATCATGCAGGGATGGCAGGGATGCATCCAGCACGCGCGATTGCGGCAATCCCCCTTAATTATTGTCAATGCCGCAAATTATTGATTGTCTTGCGCCCGACATCGCGTAAAAAATCACGGATGGGCCCCTTTTTAAATGACCAGTGCGCACATTAAAAAAACGTAATTGACTATTTAAACGCGCTGCGTATTTAAATCATTGGAAGGCGTGCAGTTCAATCGAGTTTGTGCGGCCGTTGAACGTAAGCTTCGAATCGATTTAGACCATTTAAATCGATGAACAAGTGATAAACAAGTGACAACGTTAACCTGTTATGCTCCATTAAGAAGTAATAAGCTTATGGCAAATCATATTACTTTGGGGTCGAGCTACTAAAGTGACTGGTGTGGCATGGAAATATTGAGTTCTGATTTTGGGAATTTTCCTCATCGTGGACCCGTTTAATGCGGGATAGTACAACCCGTTGGCTCGGCCTTAAATGACCTTAGCTGTTGATAGGCCGTTAAACACAAATACTCACTCGCTCATTCATTCCCCCCCCCCCACCCCCCCCCCCCCCCCCCCTAGACTCAGTAACTACTAAAATGTTGACTTATTTTGAACCCTGATTTGATCGGCTAATAACATCATGCTCTGCATGACTTTTCATCTTACTGTTACACAGACTTTACTGAAGTCTCAAACATTTTAACAAAGGGTCAACAAACTCTTCAGATATCAGACTTTGTATATAAATTTGATGAAAACAAAAAATAGCACGCTATAGTCCGATGTCTCCCTATACACTGTGTAGGATATAGTAAGAAGAGCATATTCACATTTAAGTTATGCTTATATCCTAACACATTTGTAATTATGAATGACTTATTGGATGATCAGGGGCCACACGGGTCCTTAAAGTCATATATCTGGTAAACTACAATGTTTATAAACTTAATAAGCGTTTGCAACGCTTGTTACTTTTCAGTATTATAAACATGTTTTTTCGGTCGATGGTTACTTAATTATTATATTTAATTAGTGTCTATAATGGAAACGTCTTTCTAAATATGGAATAGTATGATCATTTCACAGCAAACAGTAGCTTCCTCATGTTGACTACATGCGCAAAGTGTTTTTCGATTGTATTCGATCCCCGGGTAATGGATTGTCTCCCCCTATTAAACCATAATAGCTACAGACCTGAAACGTATGTACCTTCTTTATGATGTGTAGATGCAGAAAGTGAACTTCTAGTTTTGCTTTGACACTAACCCATGGATTATCTCCCCCTTTTGAACTAGGAATTTTGCCTTGCTTACTATCAAATTGATATGTGGGGCATCCGTGTTCTATGAACACATTTTCTAGTTTTCGATAATATTAAATTATAGCAAAATTTAAGAATGAACTTTCTTTTTATTTCGTGAAATTTTGTCAAATATTGATTTTATTACGAAATAATTATGTATATATGTGAATTTGACATGGGAGGAAAAGGATGTGGAGGAGCTGGAGAAGGAGTCAAAAAAAAAGCGAAACAAAGGGAAATTGACTCTGAAATCCCCATAGACATCTTCACTAACATGGGGAAATTGCTTTTTCTGTAATAAAATCAATATTGGACGAAATCTTACGAAATAAATGAAATGCCCAGTCTTAAATATTGAGAACATTTAATATTATAAAAGAAATACTGCTTTTGCATTGTTTATATAGCCGTAAAATGTGTTCAAGTTTCGTGAAACAGACAGTATAGTGTTATACTAATGATTGCAAATACTTGAATATAACGCGTGTTTTTGGAAATCTCAAATCAAATAAAATGGAGCTATTTATTGTAAACGGGACAGGGGTGGTATTTCAAACCATCCGTCAGCCTAACGGTACACTACGGAAGCCCATTACGGCCCTTACCTTTTTTTTATTTCCATTTATTCAAGATCTTTTCTTGAATTTTCAAGATTTAATTTTCAAGACATTTTCTTGAATTTTCAAGTTCCTTGAAAATTCAAGAAAAGATCTTGAAAATTCAAGAAAAGATCTTGAAAATTCGAGAACAGAACTTGAAAATTCAAGAAAGTATCTCGAAAATTCAAGAAAAGATCTCGAAAATTCAAGAAAAGAACTTGAAAATTCAAGAAAAGATCTCGAAAATTCAAGAAAAGATCTTGAATAAATGGAAATAAAAAAAGTGAAGTGGCCCTAATGGGCTTCCGTAGTACACTAATCTGGAGATATGTTGTAATTCTGACACTGCGCATATGTTATTCAATTTGGATCATTACATCAACTTTGTGGGTGAATTAAGTATGCATGAAATGCGCACACGGACAACTTCATTTCCTATGATATGACGTCAATACCCGCGGTTTATATGGTGGCGAATACTGGTCATACCGATTAATCCGAAGATGTATTGGCCCAAATCATAGAGCGTGTGAACCACCATTTTGCTATATCATCTAACCATTTAAACCAAATGTTGCCATTGTCTGCAAGTTTCCATTGTATCCCGTCAACACAGTGCGTATGTGCCGTGAAACACGGTGCCGTGAAACAGTGCTGAAATCCTGTCAATACGACCTAATCACTGCGTATGAATATGTGCGGTTGTCATACTAGTCGATTCTCCGATTTTGAGGATGCGGCTGGGGGTATTTTTTGCATTTTAAAGCTATTTATAGGTGTTGACGGGATAAATAGAATAGTAGGTTAGTGCCGTGAATGGGAATTTCCCATTCACGGCACTAACCTACTATTCTAGATCTTTAATTTCAGTACCGATGTTGTGGGAAATATTGTTTCATAATCTGCATCATAACACATATATATGCATGAACATGCTTTCAAAACATAATTCAATTCCTGTGGTGAAGTAGATTAGTACATAATTCCATCTGCTTCTCTAAGTAATAGCGGCCGCTATGGTATAAATAAATCTAGATTATTTTTCTACGGACTACTTTTGAAAAGTACGGAGCCCCGCAGGGGACTAGGATTTCTTTTATTAATTCCTGCCCACGAAATAACAATTCGTTCCCTCAATTTAACAACTCGTTCCGACAATATAACAATTCGTTCCCTTGAATTAGCAATTGGTTCCCACGAAATGAGATTTCGTTACCTCAATTTAACAATTTGTTCCTTCGAATTAACAATTCGTTCCCACGATATAACAATTCGTTGCCTTGAATTAACAATTCGTTCCCACGAAATGACAATTCGTTCTCTCAATTTAACAATTCGTTCCCACGAATTAACAATTTGTTCCCACCCTGTCGTAAGTATAATCGTGTTATAAAATAAGAACATTCAATCGTTCGAAGATGGTCTCGTACTAAATGCCGAACGTTGTGTCTCTCATGAACTAATACATACTTTTATTGTTTAAAGAAGTGAAACGCAAATTAGTCATCCGTTTGATGGACAGTAATTATAATGTCAGCTAACAATCAATTTACGGAGATGCAAGTAATCAGGTTACTACAAAGTGTATAACAAAACCTCAAACAACCACGAACGGTGTAGCTTTCATTCGTGTTGTCGAATAACGTCCTCCAAACGCCAACGCATTCGAGGCAATACATACAGGATATTCATATGTTTGTAACGAATATGACATATATGTTCATCGAAATGTCCATATTTCACGAGTGCCGTTATGTTAATCTCGTGGTGTGGAATGTCCATATTTCACGAGTGCCGTTAGGCACTCGTGAAATATGGACATGTCACACCATGAGATGAACATATGTGTCATATTCATTTCAAAAATATGAATATTATATTTATTATATACCGCTCCATGGAAATTAGCAGTTTTTTTAGACTGTATACGGTAATGAATGTGTATTTGCAGCCTATTTGTAGTACGGCACTGCAGATGCGCGTTATGAATATAGATAGCGGAAGTAGTCGTATTTTCACCGGAAGTTGTTTATTTCATCGATGAGAACATATAACTTTTATTTACATCGTATAACTTTGTATTTCATGGGTAGGTATATAATATAACACGGTATCTGGATTAAAACGCTGTTTACAAGACTTTATTGTTTGACCTAGTTTCTCGACCAATGAAAGCACAGTCTCAATTAATGGCATGTTGCGACGCTTTCGTCAATATCTATTAAATTAAGCGTTAAATGTTGCAATACATACAAAACTATATTTATCACCAGATGTTCTGCCTTGTTGACGTAATTTCCTATGATGCGCATCATGTCACCGCGTGTACATTATCGTTTCGTTCGTGCCACCCCCGCCAAGCACAGAGTCAATGTCACAAGCCCACTCACTTGGAAATTGTTTACATATGTAGGTGGGGTACCTGGGCCCACGTGGGTGTATTCCGTAAGCCAAGACCAATCTAGTTATTTCCGGGATATGGTACAAACTGGCAACCATACACTGTGGTATTCGTGTCAGCAATATTTGTGGCTGTGACTGGGGAAATGGGGCTTATGTGTTTTGCGACCAGTGTATATCCAGATCAGCCTGTGCGTCCGCACAGTCTGATCAGGATCTGCACTGTTCGCCATTCCATCAAGAAATCACACCTTCATAAACAAGCATTATAGATCGCCATGTCATCAGGCTATATAAGAGTGATCAGGAGCTACACCGGTCACAGATCCCATACGCCCCATTTCTCCAGTCACAGCCACATTTCAGGGGAATGAACACGTGATTGAAGCCAGTATGCAGCCTGTCAATCAAAGTTTCGCGTGTTTCGCTTTTTTGTCTGTGAAAATGTTCTATCAATCAAAGAACGGATAGAGAATGAGCAAAACCATGGTGTCGCTCGAACTCAGGGCAAATCTATGAATGTGTTTAAATGGAACTGTGACGGGAGATATGGGGGCTTATGGAATTTGTGACAAATGTAACTTTCTGATCAAATAGCACAACAATGTACAGTAGCTTGTTAACGATATGTCTTGGTTGTATGGCGGGTGTTTCGCTGATGAACTGGCGAACGATGTAGCGCCTGATTAGACTGCGCGATTGCGCAGGCTTATCTGGGGCTTCACCGGTCGCGTTATCTATAATAGTCCATGAGCTAGATATACCCCCGAGCACCCCCCCCCCCCCCCCCCAGATCCTCCGCGAGTGGTATCAATTTGTTCAGGAGACATATCTAATTGATATTAAACATGTTAACAATGAATAAGTTGGGATGAACTAGGAATGGCCGCCGTGCCAAAATTGCTTTTGTTAATAGCTCGGTCTGTCGTACACACAGAGGAATTATTTTGGTGTCTATACCCATGTTTTCAGGGTCTAGGAACATGATAATAATGTTACTAATAAGATAGGGTGATTTTGTTGAGGCAGCCATCTTCAATTTCAAAATGGCCGCCATTTTTAGCTGATTCTTTTAAAAATATTTTGTTAACGAAGCCGATAAATGTCCATGTTCATTGAAAATTTGTTGAAGTAACTTTGCAAACCATATTCTCCAATGCATAGATTTGTTCACATACATTTTGCGACAGGTACCATGCTATTGGGCTTCACATGCAAACAAATCATACCCTTTAATTCTCGTGAGCAGTTCAAAATCATTTTTCTGTTTCGCGACACATTGTACTCTGTCACCTCCACGATTGTCCAACTTTGATTTTCTTTAACCCTTTCTTGCGACAGAATATACAGTCTGGCTTGAATATATGTCTGTCAGATTCACCGGATGATCTTCTCATTGAAGGACGAGAACTCTGGCCAGGGCTATCAGGTCATCCAATTTTCGCTTGAGGCGACCTAGATTTCCTGTGAACTTTCGGTAGCATTCGCGGTGATACCCATACTTCAGTTCGGATGAGTAACTTGTCGACAGGTGTTCACAAATGTTTGTGGAACGTTGTGATGAATGTGCGGGTTCAGCAAGTCTTTGCTTGCATACATCTAATATTTTCTGAAACCTTCCTTCTGGATCAGGACGTTCGTCTAGAAGAATTATTGTTTCGGATTTGCAGTTTTCATTATGAATAATGCAAATAGCACATGCTGAATCGGAATCAGTAGTTTCGTCGCATTTCTGTTTCTTCAGTGGCGCACTCATTGTCAATACATTGTTAGTAAATTGTTAGTTTAGTGTTAGTTCAGCATAGTATCCAAATGATACTAAAGCCCATGGGCTAGGAATATCCCATGTGCACACACAAACTCACCAGATCCTCAGATAATATTGTTTGAAACACAATAATCATGTTTAATAGCCTTAAGAATATGGTTTGCAAAGCTACTTCAACAAATTTTCAGGACAATTATCGGCTTCGTTAACAAAATATTTTTTAAAAAATCAACTAAAAATGGCGGCCATATTGAAATTGAAGATGGTTACCTAAACAAAATCACCCTATCTTATTAGTAACATGGGTATAGACACCAAAATCATTCCTCTGTGTGTACGACAGACCGAGCTATTAACGAAAGCAATTTTGGACGGCGGCCATTTTTCAAAATGGCCGCCATTCCTAGTTCATCCCAACTTATTCATTGTTAACATGTTTAATATCAATCAGATATGTCTCCTGAACAAACTGATACCACTCGCGGAGGATCTGGGGGTGCTCGGGGGGTATATCTAGTTCATGGACTATAAGCCCGATTTCTCCAGTCACAGCCACAAACAATGTCGACATGTTACAACAAGATTATGCGTGAACAAATCGCTGTTATATGGATATACCTTCTCTGGTCATGAATTTAAAGCACTTTACAGCAAATATGCCATTCACAACCAGGCACGTCGCCAGGCGGAGGCATGGAAGCCCGGGCTTTCAGCTAAGTTTGTCTTTTTTAATATATGAATTTATTGGATATCATAATTATATTATAATTTTTGTTGTTTTTGTTATAAAATTAAATTTTGGTTGCGAATGGTAACTCTTGCCATCTACTTCTGTAGCCTCTGGCTACGGACGGTACGGAGTAGATTTCAAGAGTTGCCATTCGAAACTAATTAAATTTGATAAATATTCGCCTGAAAAACCCGTAGAATGCAAGATACTGCATCTCAGTTTTCTCAATTGTTCACCAAATTAATTTCAAGCGATATAATTTGAAATAGTTTGACTTTGACTTATGGAATAAATTTTGCATTTATAAACTTTGGCGGATAATAGCTTGCTTTTGCTCTTGACTGTAATATCCTGACTGTATCCAATTCCGTGGAGATCAAAAGGCGGCGGTTTACCATAATCTAATTAACGCTGTGCTTATGTCATAGATGTAAGAGGCTGGATCTAATAAAATGTTTCTCAATAAATAGACTCGCGTACTTAGAAATATTTGCCAATCAATTATTGAGCACTTCCCGGAATAGGCAATAATTGGTACGCTGCACTTTGGGTTCTTCAGCCATCAGCCGGGCGATTCGTACAGAACCACGCAGGGGACTAGAATTCTTCTGTTCATTAATTCGTTCCCTCGAATTAACAATTAGTTCCCACGAAATAACAATTCGTTCCCTCAATTTAACAATTCGTTCCCTCGAATTAACAATTCATTCCCTCGAATTAACAATTCGTTCCCACGAAATGACAATGCGTGCCCTCAATTTAGCAATTCGTTCCCACGAATTAACAATCCGTTCCCACGAAATGACAATCCGTTTCCACGAAATGACAATTCGTTCCCTAAATTTAGAAATTCATTCCCTCGAATGAACAATTCGTTCCCACGAATTAACAATTCGTTCCCGTGGGAACGAATTGTTATTTCGTGGGAACGAATTGTTAAATTGAGGGAACGAATTGTTCTTTCGTGGGAATTGAGGGAACGAATTGTTATTTCGTGCGAACGATTTTATAAAAAAAATAATTCAACGTCCCCTGCGGGGCCTCGTATTTAAGCACTACCCGGAATAGACAATAATTGATACTCTGCACTTTGGGTTCTTCAGCCATCAGCCGGGCGATTCGTACGGAGCCCCGCAGGGGACGTAGAAATCTTCTGTTTAAATTCGTTCCCTCGAATTAACAATTCGTTCCCACGAATTAACAATTTGTTCCCACGAAATGACAATGCGTTCGCTCAATTTAACAATTCGTTCCCTCGAATTAACAATTCGTTCCCACGAAATAACAATGCCTTCCCACAATTTAACAATTCGTTCCCTCAAATTAACAATCCGTTCCCACGAAATGACAATTCGTTCCCTAAATTTAGCAATTCGTTCCCTCGAATGAATTAACAATTCGTTCCCACGAATTAACAATTCGTTCCCGTGGGAACGAATTGTCATTTTGTGGGAACGAATTGTTAAATTGAGGGAACGAATTGTCATTTCGTGGGAACGAATTGTTATTCCGTGGGAATTGAGGGAACGAATTGTTATTTCGTGGGAACGAATTTATAAAAAAATATTTCTACGTCCCCTGCGGGGCTCCGTAATTAAGCACTACCCGGAATAGGCAATAATTGCTACTCTGCAATTTGGGTTCTTCAGCCATCAGCTGGGCGGTTTGAGACTGAACTACTGTCTGTTCCACGTTTTTTCAATCAAGGTATCGCTTTATTTAATTAAATTCCAAGTAGTTTGTGTGCTGTGTGAGCCACAACGCGTTGTAGTTGTGAAATAATAATTGTATACACAATCCACAAAGCTAGATTTACATGTGTACACTAGTTGGAGTAATACTAATAATAATCGTTTATTCACTCGGGTCACATGACATGACAACATGAGGTATACAACATAATAGTAGGATGACACAATGGCGATACATATACCTTACATGTACATGTACAATTTCTTAATATAATTATAGATTATTTTTGACTAGTTAATGCATTACAATCGTTTATTAATGAGTACTGGAAGAGAATTAGAAACCACAGAGCGATTACTATAGGGAGGGCACTGTTCATTCGTACATTTCAAGAGTAATGATTTTTTGCTGCCGACGAACTTTTTGCTAATACATTGAAGGTACATGTCCACGTGCCAGGTTATACTAAAGAGAGGCATATTGTGTTCGTCCATTCGTTAGACATGTTAGATATGACATTTTTCGGGCAAAATAAACGCAGTCATTAACCATTTGTCGATAATCATACTTTATAATCTGTCGAATATATTATTGTTTCAGGTGACGCATTTAATTAGTATGAATAATTAAAAAATAACATGCCTCATTTGCAAAGGTGATTTATTTGTTAATGATGAGAAAGTACTTACTTTTAAATAGTTTTAACTGTCTAATAGCCAATTGATCGTCGGCAGTAAAATGTGGAACAGACAGTAAACGGCGTGGCCTAAGAAACCACACAAATGAATTGATGAAGAAAAGAGCGTTCACTACACCAGGAGCCGATTTCATCAAAATTGCTAAGCACACTTATCTAGCTAAGTATGCCTTGCGGGAGTAATCATTTATGTTTTCCCGAAATGCATTATTTCATATAGAACTGACGACTGCATATATTTGGTGATTAAAAGTATGCAGAATTATTATACTGAATTTATTACATTATCACAGCCAAATGGCTGTGATAATGTAATAAATTTAGTATTATAATAATAAAACAATATCCTTAAATTGAAGATTTCTCCCTCAAAGTGTACTTAGCAAAATAAGTATACTTTGCAATTTTGTTGAAATCGGCTACAGGACTTCTACGACTTGTATGAATGTTTTTTAGTTTTTTTTTATGCGGGTGGCATACATACATGTATGTGCCCTTGTCCGCCCGCCCGTCCACCCGTCCGCCCGTCCGAATGTGTCGCATATGTCCAAAAATATTTGCCCGAGAGACTTGAACTGTACATAATTTGTAATCAATAGCACGTGCAGTTGTGCACCAGGGGCCGTTTCACTAAAGTTCGTACGACTAAAATATTCGTAAGTGCAAACTTATGATAGTCTGTAAATTTCACATTAACCTTGTTTTTGTGTAAACAATTATTGGATTTACATTTATTGAACATAGGTTGCATATGCAGCCTATGTTCAATAAATGTAAATCCATCAATTTCAATTTCCAGACGATCCTAAATTTGCACTTACGAACATTTTAGTCTTACGATGTTTTGTGAAACAGCCCCCTGGGGCACGTTTCACTACACTTCGTACGATAAAAATGTTCATACGGAGATTTCTATGAATTTGCTTCTCACAGGAGCCTGTTTCTCTAATGCTACCAGTTTGTACCTACGGGTTCATGTAATTAAATGTAACACGCCCACGAAATATTTTCCAAAATCGGATGTCAAAACAAATGTTTTTGTGGAATTTAATTTTACACTTACGAACTTCTTAAGTAGTCGTACGAAGTTTAGCGAAATGAAGATGTTGCGCCATATTTCATCAAAATCCATTGCAATATCAAATAATACTTACTTTGGAGTGGGCCGGCTTTCAACACTTCAGTCATTGCTGTTGTTGTTGTAACCACGTGATCATGCACCTTGACATTGGGCTTACTAATATGTGGCTGTGACTGGAGAAATAGGGCTTATCGGCTATGCGACCAGTGTAGCCCTAGATCAGCTTGGACGCAGTCTGATCAGGGTATACACTGTTCGCCATTCCATTCAGGAACCACACGGTATGCCGACAGACAGCATACATCATGATTCAGCGGCAGGAGTGTGCTAGCGGAATAATCTCAGTAGCCTATTTCACCAACATTGCAAAGTATACTTGTCTAGCAAAGTATACTTTGAGGGAGAAATTTTAAATTTTAGGATAAATTTATTAATGTTTATTATACTGAATTTATTACATTATCACAGCCAATCTGGCTGTGATAATGTAATAAATTCAGTATAATAATCCTGCATACTTGTAATCATCAAATATATGCAGTTGTTAGTTCTATATGAAATAATGCATTTCAGGAACAATTAAAGATTACTCCCTCAACGTATACTTTGCAATGTTGGTGAAATCGGCTACTGGTCACAAAACCCATAACCCCAATTATATTAGTTTTAGTCGACATTGTATCTAATCTCGTAATCGGTCGGACTTGATTGATCTCCATCATCTCATTCATACGGTTAACCTTGAGTACGCAATTAAACACAAAAACCGTAAGCAATAAGAAAATGCGGGAGACTTCCCTGTAAACGATGTTGACTACTGTAGAATTGATGCATATGTTTAATTGAGGATAATGTTTTACCGGTTAATTGCTCAATGGCTAATTATATCTCTGAATCAATAGAATGCACATTTAATATGCACTTTTCTATATACCACGATAGCAAGTTATTAAATGGCAAATCACCACCACCACCGTCATCACATCATCGTCATCATCATCGTTATCTTCATCGTCATCATCATCAACACCACCACCACCATTATCATCATTATTATCATCATCAACATCATCACCACCACCGCCATCATCATCGTCATAATTACCATCAACATCATCATCATCATTAGTATTATCATCATTATTATCATCTCCACAACTGCAGTCGTCATCCACCATCTCCGCCGTATCTCCGCAGGTAGTGTGGCGGAAGGCCGACCAGAAGGACCCGCTGACCATCGGCACGCTGACCTACACAGCGGACGGGCGGTTCCAGGTTCGAAACGTGCCGTACAAGGACGAGTGGAACCTGATCATCAAGGAGGTGCGACACAAGGACTCGGGCGTCTACGAGTGCCAGATCAGCTCCATGGACAGGTCCATACGCAATCAAGTCCGTCTCATCGTCAAAGGTAATTGTTTTAGCCGTGTATCTAGTGTATATAGTATCGTCACATATCTTCAATTAATTCCAGCACAAAAATATTTACACAATTCCCTAACATTTGATTGGTCCGTAGCAAGTCTCTGTCCAAAATTTATATCCCAGTAAACTCCCATGACGAACTACTTTACGTAACCGTGAGGCGCAGTTAAAATTCTTAAGAAAACTGAAAATAAACACATTTTCTTGATGACTGTATTCCAAATGCTGGAATTATAAGGAATGAATGGCCTTTTTGTGGAATTTATCGGGGATATAAACTTGGAAAAGTCGCGGGCTTTTTGTGGAATTTATCGGGGATATAAACTTGGAAAAGTCGCGGGAACACTGGACGAGGCCTTCCGGCCTTCGTCCAGTATTCCCGCGACTTTTCCAAGTTTATACCCCGATAAATTCCACAAAAAGGCCATTCATTCCTATATTAAACCACTTTACACAGGGCCGTGATGAAAACACGTTTCTATTTTTTATAAAAAAAATCAAAATATCCCGATATGCCCCTTTAAAGGTTGAAACGGGCCCGACCACGTGATCAGGATACATAAATCCTGAAAACAAATTAGCGGCCATATTATCATCATATATCTTCAATTAAACCACTTTACACACGGCCATGATGAAAACACGTTTCTATTGTTTATAAAGTATTTTATTTCCTCAAAAAATCCTGATATGTCCCTATAAAGGTTGAAACGGGCCCGGCCACGTGATCAGGATACATAAATCCTGAAAACAAATCAGCGGTCATAGTATCATCATATATCTTCAATTAAACCACTTTACACAGGGCCATGATGAAAACACGTTAAACGACTTTCTATTTGTTATAGTATTTCGTTTTTAAATGCTGATATGCCCCTTTAATGGTTCAAACGGGCCCGGCCCGTGATCAGTAGCCGATTTCATCAAAATTGCAAAGTATACTTATCATGGGAATAATCATGACTGAGAACTAACGACTGCATATCTTTGATGATTAAAAGAATGAAGAATTATTATACTGAATGTATTACATTATCACAGCCAAAATGGCTGTGATAATGTAATAAATTCAGTATAATAAAAATTCATAAATTTATCTTTAAATCGAAAATTTCTCCCTGGAAGTATACTTTGCTAGATACGTATACTTTGCAATGTTGGTGAAATAGTCTACAGAATACCTACATGTTCATACTAAAAAAAGTGGTGCAGCAATCAACGCCAGCGTCAAACGTTTCACGTCGAAATAGGCGACGAATTCCTGATGAATAGATACTGCATAAACACATTTGCGCCGGTTACTAGACGAAAAATGCGTTTATGCGATGTCTCTAAGTAGAGTTGAGGTGCATCTCATCAGGTTAAACTTGCGCCGGTTACGAGACGAAATATGCATTCATGCGGATTCTCTAAGTAGAGTTGAGTAGAGCTTACCAGGAAAAGCTTGCACCGGCTACTAGACGAAAAAATGCGTCTATTTCTAAGTAGAGCTGAGTACAATGTAGCGTCTCGTCAGGACATCGGTGCAGTTTTCGGTTAAACATTTGCACTGGCACAGACAGCTACATCAGTGAGAAGGTCATTCCTCCAGTAATTATATAACAATCACATTTTTTTCACGAATCCAAACCGCGACAATTGGGCCGTAATTTCGTTAGAGTCACGTGTCACTTCCAGTAGTGATGGGTGTCATTGCATTTTAAAGGTACAAACCCACTCACTAGGCACAACATTTTATTTATAGGAATTAAATACATGTAAGTGTATACTTGTGTCACTATTTTACCAATTCTAAAAATTACGAGTGCCCGCTATACAAATAATTATAATCATTTAGTAATATTTATTTTACTGATAGTTACTCGCCGTGGTATCAGGCTATTTTCATATGCAAATGAGGCATGATATTGTTTTATTATTTATACTAATTAAATGCGTCACCCGAATAAAATAATATTATCGACAGATTATAAAGTATGATCATTGCACATCAAAAATAAATACAGAGAATAAATAGTAATGTCCTTTAACATTTTAAGGAAACACGGTGTGTGCCCCTGATATCAGTGTGGATATTCACGTCTGATATAAAATATATCATAATGCCAATAAATATGTGTGGTAAGTTTCAGAACTGGTGGAATAGTGACATAATTATACACTTATTCAAAATTCCTATAAAGAACAGTTTGTGCCTACTGAGTGGGCATGTACCTTTAAATTGGAATAACGTGATATATTGGTACATACATGTATTGCTAGAGCAACTTTCACTCCTGCGGCTCAGGTTCGAACCCCGATCCCGGACCTGGAGTCATTGCTTTCATTAATATGTATTAACCCTTTCACCCCTATGTAACTGGAATGGACTTTGGTACGTTAATTTTCGGACAAATCCATTTGTTACAAAATGATTTTCAGACGAGTTCAATAACAATAAAATGGTGTTTTTGTTCTCAAAAAATATGAACATTACTTGCAAAAAGTGCAGATCCTGATGAGACGGCTCTTCACGAGCCGGCTCATCAGGATCTACACTTTTTGCTAATACATGCACCACTATATAGGTATGTAGTGTTGAATTAATTGTAGGGTTAATACTACGGAGGCCCGCAGAGGACATAGATTTTTCTTTTATTAATTCGTTCCCACGAAATAGCAATTCGCTCTCAATTTAAGAATTCGCTCCCTCGATATAACAATTCGTTCCCACGAATTAACAATTCGTTCCTACGAAATAACAATTCGTTCCCACACATTAACAATTCGTTCTCACGATTTAACAATTCGTTCACACGAAATAACAATTCGTTCCCTCAAATTAACAATTCGTTCCTTCGAATTAACAATTCGTTCCCACGATATAACAATTCTGTTCTCACGAAATAACAAGTGTTATATCGTGGGAACGAATTGTTATTTCGTGGGAACGAATTGTTATTTCGTGGGAACACATTGTTAAATTGAGGGAACGAATTGTTAATTCGTGGGAATTAATTTTTAAATTGAGGGAACGAATTGTTATTTCGTGGGAACGAATGTTATTTCGTCGGAACGAATTAATACAAAATAATTCTTCGTCCCCTCCGGTGCTCGGTGTAATACTGATTTCAGGTATGTGTTTGATTTTTATGAATATTCCAGGAATTGTCTAGAAAAAGACGAAAATATACCAATTATTTCGTCATTCTCTGGCAGAAAATGCTTATTATTACGCTCTCTTGCTCACATTGGGCCCGTTTCACTAAACTTTGTACGGCTAAAATGTTTAGTGCAAATTTAGGATCGTCTGCAAATTTCAATCGATGGATTTACATTTATTGAGCATAGGCTGCATATGCAGCCTATGCTCAATAAATGAGAATCCAATAATTGATTACAAGAAAATAATGTTAATGTGAAATTTACATAATTTTGCACTAACGAACATTTTAGTCGTACGAAGTTTAGTGAAACGGGCCCCTTGTATTTAACAGTATATCATGCTTTATTGTATTACTAATAATTTATTAAAAGTGTTATTGTCATTTCCACAATCGTATAACAATACTAACAAGCATGCATGTACATGTATTATTTGAAATTATTTGAAACGACATTAGCCACGTTTCACTTATTAAGCGATACTACTGTGTCATCATATTTACACATAACAAACACGTACAATAAGTTTTTATGTTGAACGTTTTTAATTAGCCGCGTTCTGAGTCCGAGACCCGTATGTGTCTTGCCCCTGTGGTTCTACCCGATTCGATTAGGCTTATATTTAAGGGTGGGAATTGGCTCGAACACCTTCCATACCCGGTATTCCCTGTTCTACCCAGACGGGTCGTTGTATATATATATTTATTATATACCTACCCATGAAATACATAGTTATACGATGTAAATAAAAGTCATATGTTCTCATCGATGAAAATACGACTACATGTACTTCCGCTATTTATATTCATAAAATCTATGTTCGGGAAAACAGCGCAAATAGGCTGCAAATACACATTCATTACCGTATACAGTCTAAAAAACTGCTAATTTTCATGCAGCGGTATATAATAAATAGAATATTCATATTTTTGCAACGAATATCTCGATGAACATATATCTCATATTCGTTGCAAAAATATGAATATCTTCTATTTATCCCGTCAACGCAATGCATATATGCCGTGAAACACGGTGCCGTGAAACATATTTGATATCTAGTCAATACAATTTTTGAATTTTACAGCCATTTGAAGGTGTTGACGGGATAAATAGAATATCCAGTCATACAATTTTTGCATTTTACAGCCATTTGAAGGTGTTGACGGGCTAAATAGAATAGTAGGTTAGTGCCGTGAATGGGAAAAACTATCTGGCGCGGCACGGAAACGGGATGTGCTCGGCAGAGCCTCGCCCATCCAGTTTCCTGAGCCTTGTCAGATATTTTTTCCCATTCACGGCACTAACCTACTATTCTCTATCTATTTTCCTTAATTTCTGAATCAAAGAATATGTTGTGACCACTCATTTGAACCGTCTCGGCGAGACGGTTCAAATGAGTGGTCACAACATATACTTCTGATGAGAAATAAAGAAATTATTGAGCCTTGCCGGATGTTTTTCCCATTCACGGCACTAACCTACTATTCATATATACATATATGGCTGTTACTGGAGAAATGGCGCCTATGGGATTTGTGGCCAGTGTAACTCCTGATCAAATAGCACACTCACGTAGCCTGCTAACGATCTATGCTCTTGTGAGAATCATGACCGGAGTTTCATTGATGGAATGTCGAACAGTGTAGATCCTGATCAGACTGTACGAATGCACAGGCTGATCAGGATCTACACTGGTTACAAAACCCATAAGCCCCATTTCCCCAGTCACAGCCGCATATCAGTTTGATCCGAGGGTGTCCAAATGCATCCTTGTCAATTGTGACGCTTTAACACTTACAATGCTGAATATTATTTTGTCGTCTGATGTTTATATTTTATCTGCCATTTTACTAAAAAAAACATGCTTTACCAACACTTTAGAATCATTTTCAATGGAAATGTTTTTAAAGCGCTGTCAAACCGTGTTATTATTGAGAAATAATACAAAATATGAAACAAGAGCAGATGACAAATTCGGTTCCCGCCTTTTACGGGTTAAATCTCGGAATCACCAATCAAAATGGTTGTTTCATATTTCAGCAATGCCCAGACTTTCACCAGGTACATTGCACTAGAGGTAACTGGAATGTACGGAGCCCGGCAGGAGATATGGATTTTTTTTTATTAATTCGTTCCCACGAAATAACAATTCGTTCCCACGAACTAACAATTCGTTCCCACGATATAACAATTCTTTTCCACGAATTAACAATTCGTTCCCACGAAATGACATTTCGTTCCTTCGAATTAACAATTCGTGCCCACGAAATAACAATCCGTTCCCTCGAATTGACAATTCGTTCCCACGAATTAACAATTCGGGAACGAATTGTTAATTCGAGGGAACGAATTGTTATATCGTGGGAACGAATTGTTGAATTGCGGAACGAATTGTTAAATTGAGAGAACGAATTGTTACTTCGTGGGAACGAATTGTTATTTCGTGGGAACGAATTAATACAAAAAATAAATCCTTGTCACCTGTGGCGCTCCGTACAATGCGCAGACTGGTATACCCACCCGCAGTAGCAACATGTTACGTAGCACCCAGTCTGCCTGTCTTGTTATCTCCTCGTCGATAGGCAAGAGGGGATATAGCGTGAGTCCATGTACGTACCTCTTGCTTAACCTCTTGTGGCGTTTGATACATACCATTAATATTATGACAACCACATCAATGTACGTACGTTAGTACAGTGGATCCTCTCTAAACCGGGCACCTAAGATCTTATTTTTGATGAGTTTCTTGGTCATTTATCTCAGGTGATACTGTCTGTTCGTGATCGCATAACACACAGCTATGGCTCTGAATGATCAAATGCATGATTTACAGTGAAACCTCTCTACGCCGGACACAATGGGGACCTCCATGGTGTCCGGTTTAGAGAGGTGTCATTGTAACACCTTTCATTTTTCAATAATTCTTGAACTTCTTCACAGATTTTGATAATACTTATCCACAATGTGTTGTTTTGCTATCAAGGATGTCAGTGAGGGGATAAGCTTCGTTTAACGATGCAATTTATTGTTGCTGTTGTTGGTAGAGTCTGCATGGCGGGGGGAACGGATGGATATTTACACAGAATTGAAGGTCGGTGGAAAAACGGGGCTTGAAATGTTAGTGAAAGAAAGAGGGAAAATGAGGCTTGAAATGTCAGTGGAAAAAGTAGGGAAAACAGACTTGAACGGGTCAGTGGAAAAACGAGGGCTACATGCTTAAAGGAGTTAGCCGTCTTCTTCCACTGACCCCTTCACTTGCATAGTGTCAGCCGTTGATTGTTTTATGCCGATGGTATAATTATAGCGTTTGTTATGTCCGTCCATCTGTTTGACCGTGGAAAATTCAGTCGTGTGGAAAATTCTCAGTCGAAAAGGGGGAGATAATCCATGACCCGGGATCGAATCAAAACTCGAAATAAGCTTTGCACATCTACTCATCATAAGAAAGCTACATACCAGGTTTAAAAGTTTTACGACTTACAATGTTGGTGACGGACGGACGGACGGACGTTCAAACATTTGGGAGTTATGAGCTGTTTGTTCTTTAAAAGATCAAAGGAGTAACTCCTAAATTTCAATAGAATTACGAGCTAACTGAATAATACAAAGGAATCTTTTGTTCCTAACCCCGCCCCTAAGCTCCTAAACCCCCGATGTTGGCCCGGGCGGACGGGACGGGTCGGATAGGACGGGACGGGACGGGACGGGACGGGACGGACACGGGTAACACTAAACATGATCCAAAGACGTCAGAAAACAGTGTGTTATGCGTTATATTCATCAAATGTATATACAAATTATCATATCTGAAGGGTTTGTTTACCTTTGGTAGAATATTTGAGAATTCAAACACGCAGTGATTAGGTCGTTTTGACAGGATGTTTCACGGCACCGTGTTTCACGGCACATACGCACTGTGTTGACGGGATAAATAAGGCTTTACCTGTGGCAGATGTACTTCTAATAGATTGTGCATCCGTTTGACAGTGTACACATTGATAAAGTGTCCATTGTATACTTTGTCAGTGATGGTAGAACAGCTCCGACATCTACCTTCCTGTGCAGTGTCCTGGAATAATATGTATAGGACGTTGTCGTCATAATATATCTGGGCCGTATTGCACTGACTTTTACTATATTTCCTGCCATATTATTTGCTGTATGTGTCAAACGCTTCAAGTGGTGAAACTTTCAAAAGCATGTGCAATGTAAAATGCAGAGATGGAAACTCAATGTTCTGTATAATATACTCCCTCTCTCTCTCTCCATCTCCTCACCTCCCGTCTCTCTCTCTCTCTTCTCTCACTCAGAGAGAGAGAAGAGAGAAGAGAGGAGAGAGAAGAACGGAATCAGATATACATTATATAGATATGCAATGGCCATTTTCTATAAAGTATGTCCTTAAACTGGTGCGTGATACAGTTACATAAAACCATACGAGTGTTCGCTATGCAGATACAAATCATATTACAATATTTATGTTACTGATAGTGACGCGCGATGGTATCAGGCTATATGATATTTAATTATTTACTTAATTATTTATACTAATTAAATGCTTCACCTGAAAAAATGATATTTTCGACAGATTATAAAGTTTGATCATTGGACATCAAAAAATAAATACAGAGAATAATAGTAATGTATATTAACATTTTAAGGAAACACGGTTATCGCCCCTGATATCGATGTGGAATTTTACGTCTGATATAGAATGAATAATAATGTCAATCATTACGTGGTGTAATGGTGAATGTATGTTTGGTTTGCCGGAAAATGTCACAGATGATGTCTATGATATAAAGAAGACGTTGTGCCTACTGAATGGGCTTGTACCTTTAATGTCGATGTGGGAGTATTAATCCGTTTCGCGTCTGTAATATATAAACCCCGAGACTACGTGTGGAACGTAGAGACGTATGGTAGTTAGTGCATGCTATTTGTTGTTCAATCATGTTACAGCGGAACGTCTCTAAACCGGGCACCAAAAAAACACCTGTGATCTTGTTTTTCATTACTTTCTTGGTGGTTTATCTCAGGTGATCGTGTCTCTTCGTGATCGCATAACACACAACTATGGCTGGGAATGATCAAATGCCAGATTTACAGTGAAACCTCTCTAAGCCGGACAACCTGGGGACCTCCATAGCACACAATTATGGCTTAGAATGATCAAATGCCTGATTTATAGTGAAACCTCTCTCAGCCAGACCCTCCCAGGGTGTCCGGTTTAGAGAGGTTTCACTGTATATAGACAATTCTGATATACCTGCCATGGATATTGAATTGTCTTGTAGATAAGCTGATGCATGTATGTACATATACAAACACTTTTCCTGCCGACGAACTTTCGGCTATTAAATCTAACAAATATTTAAGTACTTTTTCATAAATAACATAAAAGTCACCCTCCCCAATTTATTTTATTTCATGAAATTTCATCAAATATTTATTTTATTGCGAAAAAAAACTATTTTCCTATTGAAATTTAAATAAATAGTTTTTTTATTTGTGGACCGATTTTCAAAATCTAACTTTTATTTCCTTAGTTAAATCATTTTCAAGCTATCTCGCCAGATTTCAGCGTCAATTTCCAATTTATTTCATGTTTCGCTCTTCCTGGTCACCCTCTGCATCCTTTTCAGTTTTTTCCCCATGTTAAATTCCCATAGGAAAATCATTTTTTCGCAATAAAGTCCATATTTTATGGAATTTCATCAAATAAAAAAATTGGGGGAGGGTGACTTTTTGTTACTGATGAAAAAGTACTTACATTTAAATATTTTTAGAGTTTATATGTTTAATAGCCAAAGGTTTGTCGGCAGCAAAACGTGGAACAGACAGTATATTGATATATGTACATGTATATGTAGCGTATGTATCTGTGTTCAGTCCTGCTCATGCTAAACTTCGTGTAGCATAAAGTGTGGCTGTGACTGGAGAACATGGGATTATAGGATTTGTGGTCAGTGTAGCTCCGGATCAAATATCACACTACTACATGTTTATTGTATGGCCTGAAAACCACATATACACATATCACTTGTTAGAAGAATGACGGGTGTTTCATTGATGGAATGGTGAACAGTGCAGATCCTGATCAGCCTGTGCGGATGCACAGGCTGATCTGGATCTACACTGGTCGGAAAACCCATAAGCCCCATTGCTTCAGTCACAGCCACAAATATGTACATGTATCTTGTGTCAACCGTTGATTCATATTGTGACGTATACATGTAGAAAATATTATTAGGTTACGGTCTTGGAACGGTCAGCTAGCTAGCATGGGCCAGCGACTATCTTTTCTAGCATGTGGGTGCGATTGGAGAAATTCAGCTTTCAGGTTTTGCGACCATTGTAGATCCAGATCAGCCTGTGCGTCCGCACAGTCTACACTTCTCGCTATTCCATCAATAAAACACCCCCGCCATTCTTCTAAAAAGGAATATAAATCGCCATCAGGCAACATGATTGTGCGATTTGATCAGGAGATACACTGGCCACAAATCCGATAATACCAATTTCTCCAGTCACAACCACATATACTCAGCCACGGATCAGCCTGAACGTATTCGCATCCAAAGACCTGTTATGACCTTCAGACATTCATTTTTCTAGACAAGTATTAACGTTCATATGTTATCTCTTGATAGTGTCAAACATTCTGCAGCTATCGATATATCCGCGATTTAAACTGTACCAGAGACTGATAAAAACAAATTTATATCGCACTTTAGATTTCGCCGCAATGAAAATTACAAATATTTGGGTCATATTCTGAACTTAATAAATTCCAATATCGCATAGCAACATTTCACGTGCAGGTACATCAAGGTGCATGATCACGTGGTTACAACAACAACAACGTCGCCCACTCCAAAGTAAGTATTATGTGATATTTTCCTTAATATGCAACGGATTTTGATGTAATATGGCGCAGCAAACGCATCCTCATGAGCTGCATTTGGTGATCTAGGAAGTTTGGCACAGACTTATGTCGTTTTTTCGAAGAATCGATTTCCGTGTCTCCGACACGGAAATCGATTCTTCGCAAAAACGACAGAAGTTTGGGCGAAAATACAGAGACCACCAAATGCAGCTTAACAAGACGCGTTTGATGCGTCATATTTCATCAAAATCCGTTACGTAATAAGGACACTATAAAAGAATACGTACTTTGAATTGGTACATGTTGTTGTTGTTAGTACCACGTGATCATACACCTTGTACATGTGTAAATCTACGTCTATAAATGCATACAATTTACCTAAATGTATCAGCAATTAAAACAAACCTGCTTTTGTTTGCTCAATGATAATACATTTTATTATATACCTACCCATGAAATACATAGTTATACGATGTAAATAAAAGTCATATGTTCTCATCGATGAAATAAACATCTTCCGGTGAAAATACGACTACTTCCGCTATCTATATTCATAACGCGCACCTGCAGTGCCGGACTGCAAATAGGCTGCAAATACAAATTCATTACCGTATACAGTCTAAAAAACTGCTAATGTCCATGTAGCGGTACATACTAAATAGAATATTCATATTTTTGCAACGAATATGACATATATGTTCATCTCGTGGTATGAAATGTCCATATTTCACGAGTGCCTAACGGCACTCGTGAAATATGGACATTCCACACCACGAGATGAACATAACGGCACTCGTGAAATCTGGACATTTCACACCACTCGTGAGCATAACGGCACTCGTGAAATATGGACATTCCACACCACGAGATGAACATATATGTCATATATGTCATATAATCAATGTTATTTGCAAGTAAATCTAAGTTTACAACTGGAAAATATCAGCAATTCAAACAAAAAATAATGACAGAGTTTTGTTTGTTCTATAATATATTATAATCTCTTAACATCATCATAAAAAATACTTGTATTAATAGTTGATACTTGTAGGTATATTTAATGTATTTATAAACTTAGGTGCTTTACTTCAGCTTGTGCTTTTACCGATATTGATGTCCGCCAATAACATGAATACTAAACACGAGTCAGAAAAAATTATGAATATGCAGAACAGTTATGCATACGCAATATATTTCAAATGTCGTCGTGTCGTACGTCACTTGTCACGACAATAAACATGTCATTTAAATTGCTCCTTACGGGCTACATGAAACCACAGGTGGAAGACTCGGAACTATGACACCAAAAAAATGCCTATTAAAAAATCCCATTACCCCACCCACTTGGTCTTGTACATTACCATCTTCTATTTATAGAAAGGTGGGTAAGAATATGGCTATTATAGAAAGAGCCCTCTCTTTTCTGATTCGCACAAACACAATACACATCGATTAAATGTATGAAATATGTCTCTGGCAATCGATAAAGGTATTAGGTGTGTGAATATACTCACTTCAAATCTCTGTTTCAAGCATTTATTGAGTTATTCGCGTTTTGATTACCCCATCCAAAGCGAAAGTTGCGTGTACGAAAGAATCTCACACAGAATCGGAGGCCGTCCGGCGTGGATTATCGGTCATATTTGGCCGATTGCTGATCGCCAGCTCAAACTAATGACGTGCACCATGACCATATACATTAGAAACTCCAACCATACAACGTTCGTCCAATTCTGATCGTTCACCGATCTATCTAAAAAACACTTGTTTGTCTAATTTCGTTCATTATCTGGAACCGGGTCAATGCACCATCTTCCATAATACAACCGGAAGCGTATATGTAAAAAACATCTCTGATTGGCTAAATCTAAACTGTGATGACGTCATTCAACCTATTTCGGGATTCCGGAAGACATAATCTGATAGTACGCAAATCATGAATGAAAGTAGAAAAAATGTGTTTTTTAGAACGGTGAACGATCACAATTGGACGAACTTTGTATGGTTGGAGTTGCTAATGTATATGGTCATGGTGCACCACTTTAGTTTGAGCTGGCGATCAGTTATTGGTCAAATATGACCGATAATCCACTCCGGACGGCCTCCGATTCTGTGTGAGATTCTTTCGTACACGCAAATTTCGCTGATGGGTATACAAAATACGAATAACTGAATAAATGCTGGAAAGAGCGATTTGAAGTGAATATATTCACACACCTAATACCTTTATCGATTGCCAGCGACAGAAATCATACATTTAATCGATGTGTATTGTGTTTGTGCGAGTCGGAAACGAGAGGGCTCTTTCTATAATGGCCACAATGTTATCCACCTTTCTTTATAGAAGATGGTAATGTACGAGACCAAGTGGGTGGGGTAATGGGATTTTTGTTAATAGGCATTGTTTTGGTGTCATAGGTCCGAGTCTTCCACCTGTACATGAAACATTCTCATGCTTATTTTGACCGATGCTGATTTAGAAAGAAATACGACTTTGTTTACAAACGATGTTGAACTTTTACGGGCCTTTATACCATGTGTGTCAATCGTATTCCAGAATTAAGTGAGGATTACGGAACACTTCTTAAACTAGCATTGTTTTCTGAAAGAAAAGAGAAAATCCACACGTGAGATAAGCGTCGTTTTATAAGATTACTCTCAAAATCACGCAGCATGAAAGCATTAGTACGAACCTAAAGCTAATTCCACCTGGCTTTCCGATATGCCCGGATATTCAGAAGGAAATAAATTCCATTCCTAGTCTGATATCATTGAATGAGAAAAACACAACTACAGTGGAAAATCTCTAAACCGGACACCGGAAATTAGTTTTTGCTATTAAATATGTTCACCACATTCTGCGCACAGGCGTTTCACTAAACTTCGTACGAGTAAAGTTTTCGTAAGTGCAAACTGATGATGGTGTAAATTTCACATTGACACTGTTTTCTTCCAAACAATTATTTGGATTTTCATTTATTGATCATATGCTTACGGACGCGCCCCCCCCCCCCCCCCCCGCAGGGGACGTAGAATTTTTTTTTATAATTCGTTCCCACGAAATAACAATTCGTTCCCTCAATTTAACAAATCTTTCCCACGAATTAACAATTCGTTCCCTCAAGTTAACAATTAACAATTCGTTCCCACGAAATAACAATTCCTTCCCACAAATTAACAAGTCGGTCCATCAACTTAACAATTCGTTCCCACGAAATAACAATTCGTTCCCACGGGAACGAATTGTTAATTCGTGGGAACGAATTGTTATATCGTGGGAACCCCTCCGTATAGGCTGCATACTTTATGTATGTGCTCATAATATAAGGCAGGTCGCGTATAATATACAGCGCATTTACCTGCCCAAATTTTATGTATATATTAACGATGCAAAAACAATATTGTTTCGATAATATTGTATTGCGAAAACTTTCCCCATGTTAAATCCCCATAGACATATTCACCATGTTCACGAAGTGAAGATGTCTATGGGGATTTAACATGGGGATATGTTTCTAATTTCAGAAACTGTTGACCGATTTTCAAATTTAAATACTGTTTTCTTAGTCAGATCATTTCCAAGCTATCTAGCCAGGTTTCGGAGTCAACTTCCATTTTTATTTATTTCTTTTTGTTTTTCTCCTCCCACAGCTCCTCCTTCCGCCATGTTAAATTCCCATAGACAACTTTCACGAAATAAAAAGAAGGCGCATGCTTAAATTTTCGTAAAAATAATATTATCGAAAAAAAAAGAATGTTCTTGCATTGTTTCTATGGCCGTAACATATGGGCAGCTTTCGTGAAACAGACAGCAACTATGTCGAAATAATAAAATGCATATATTTACTCCACACAACTTCCAGAGATGCAATACGGTCGTTTATTATAAACACGAGGATTTTATGTCAAAACCGCCTGTTCTGGTGAACATGTTTCAAGCACGATACGTGTAGTTACATACTACGTTGGCGGTCCAATGTCATGAAGTGTGTGTCTTGTCTTGTCTTGCCTTGTCATAGAGAATAGTAGGTTAGTGCCGTGAATGGGAAAACTATCTGGCAAGGCTTAGGAAACGGGATGAGCGAGGCTCTGCCGAGCCCATCCCGTTTCCGTGCCGCGCCAGATATTGTTTTCCCATTCACGGCACTAACCTACTATTATTTTCATCCCATCAACACCTACAAATAGGTTTAAAATGCAAAATAAATAAACCCAGCCGCACCCTCAAAATCGGAGAATCGACTGGTATGACAGCCGCACATATTCATACGCAGTGATTAGGTCGTACTGACAGGATATCTATATATAGTCACGTCACCGTGTTTCACGGCACATACGCACTGTTCAAAATGGCGCTGAAGTGTGGCGATAGTTCCCCTACATAATGTCCAATGTTGTACTATTGTTCAGTGTATCCCCTCTAAACCGGACACCATATGGACAACATTATGCTTAATTTAGATGGGTTTCAATACTATGTAATTTATTTCATTGTCATGTCTGTTCATGATTGAAAATTACAAAAATTGGTAACCGAGTGCTTAATTACACTGGAACCCTTCTAAACCGGACACCCTGGGGACCAGGGTGTCCGGTTTAGAAGGGTTCCACTGTACATTAGCTACGGAAATTAATTGTTTAGTGATTCAGAAATGTTCGTAAGTTTTCGGTGATATGGAAAATAAGTCTGATTTTCAAAATCGTTATCTGAAAAAATGCTAAATGTTGATGAGAATGTACTTCGTCATTCCATATAAGATATGTTATGTAATACGTAGACTACCAATCTAGAGTACTGGCATCAGATCAGGACTTTTCTGATTTCAGGGCTGAATATATAGTTTTTAGCTCGACTATTCGAAAAATAGTTAGAGCTTATGTTGTCACCCCGGCGTCGGCGTCGGCGTCACCGTCACGCCTTGGTTAAGGTTTTTAGTTCAGCTTGTATATGGAATACTACTGGCCCTACACCCACCATACTTGGACAACTTCATCTCCTAGTGATGTACATCAATAACCCCTGATCTATATTTGACCTTGACCTACATTTCCTCTTGAATTACTTCGTTAATTCGCCTTGGTTACGGTTGTTAGTCAACCTTGGTTAAGGTTTTTAGTCAAGCTTGTACATGGAATACTCTTGTGCATACAGACACCATACTTGGACAACCTCTTCTCATAGGGATGTACATCAATAACCCCTGATCTATATTTGAAAGTGACCTACATTTCCTCTTGAGTTACTTAGTTAATTCCCCTTGGTTAAGGTTTTTAGTCAAGCTTGTATATGTAATAATACTAGCCCTACACCCACCATACTTGGACAACTTCATCTCCTAGTGATGTATATCAATAACTCCTGATCTATATTTGACCTTGACCTACATTTCCTCTTGAATTACTTAGTTAATTCCCCTTGGTTAAGATTTTTAGTCAACCTTGGTTAAGGTTTTTAGTCAAGCTGGTACATGGAATACTGTTGTGCATACATACACCATACTTGGACAACCTTTTCTCATAGCGATGTACATCAATAACCCCTGATCTATATTTGACCTTGACCTAAATTTTCTCTTGAATTACTTAGTTAATTCCCCTTTGTTAAGGTTTTTAGTCAAGCTTGTAGATGGAATACTCCTGGCCCTACAACAGCCATACTTGGACAACTTCATCTCCTAGTGATGTACATCAACAACCCCTGACCTATATTTGACCTTGACCTACATTTAACCTTGAATTACTTAGTTAATTCCTCTTCGTTAAGGTTTTTAGTCAACCTTGGTTAAGGTTTTTACTCACATGGAATACTATTGTGCATACAGACACCATACTTGGACAACCTTTTGTCATAGTGATGTACATCAATAACCCCTGATCTATATTTGACCTTGACCTCTTGACCTACATTTCCTCTTGAATTACTTACTTAATTCTCTTTGGTTAAGGTTTTTAGTCAAGCTTGTAGATGGAATACTCCTGGCCCTACACCAACCATACTTGGACAACTTCATCTCCTAGTGATGTACATCAACAACCCCTGACCTATATTTGACCATGACCTACATTTAACCTTGAATTACTTAGTTAATTCCCCTTGGTTAAGGTTTGAGTCAACCTTGGGTTAAGGGTTTTTACTCACTTGGATATTGTGCATACAGAACAACCTTGACAACCGTCTAGAGTACATCAATAACCCCGATGTATATTTGACCTTACCTACTCCTCTGAATTACTTTTAATTTCTCTTTTTGGTAGGATAACTTGTAGTGGAATACTCCTGGACCTACACCAACCATACTTGGACACTTAACTTGATTACTTGTTAATCCTTGGTTAGGTGAGTCACCTTGGTTAAGTTTTTACTCACATAATACTTGTGCATACAGAACACATACTGGACAACCGTCATAGTGATGTACATCAATACCCCTGATGTATATTTGACCTTGACCTACATTTCCTCTTAATTATTACTTAATTCTCTTTGTTAATTAGTCAAGCTGTAGATGGAATACTCCTGACCTACCAACCAATTAACTTGGACAACTTCTTCTCCTAGTAATGTTTTTTACTCAACACCTGACTAGGTATTTGACATTGACCTATTTAAACTTGAATACTTAGTTAATTCTTGTAGTTTTTTAATCAATTGGTTAAGGTTTTTACTCAAGCTTGTAGATGGAATACTATTGTGCATACAGACACCATACTTGGATAACTTTTTCTCATATATTCAAGTTTACCTTCACCTACATTTAACCTTGAATTACTTGGTTAATGTTTATAGTCAAGCTTGTATATGGAATACTCCTGGGCCTACATCAACCATACTTGGACAACTTCATCTCCTAGTGATGTACATCAATAATCCCTGACCTATATTTGACCTTGACCTACTTTTATCATTGGATTACTTAGTTATTTCCCCTTGGTTAAGGTTTTTAGTTAAGCTTGTATATGGAATAATCCTGGGCCTACAGCAACCATACTTGAAAAACTTCATCTCCTAGTGATGTACATCAATAACCCCTGACCTATATCACATTGACCTGACCTTAATTTTTTATTTTAACCAATTGAACCCTTACAAAAATTAACTTGAGAATTTACCCTTAATTAATTGGATCACCTTGGTTAGTGGGTTAAGGTTTTTCAACCTTGGTTAAGGTTTTTATGCAGGCCGCAGCCACCTTGTTTGTCAAGCTATGTGTACATCGACAACTCTCGTAGTCGAGCTATGCTGTTCTCCTACAGCTCTTGTTTTTATTGCGAATATTCAGCTCTGATTTTGGGATCCCCCGCCCGCACCCCCCCCCTCGCCCCCCCCCCCCCATCTGTACAGGTAATATGGGAGCTAGTACTAAACCCATTGACCCGACCTTAAATGACCTTAGCTACTGATAGTCCGTTAAACCACAACAAACAAACAAACAAGCAAACCAATCTAGAGTATTTTACTACTATCGAGTGTATCAGGCGCGGTTCGAAAACGGCAGGAAATCCTCGGCCAGTATCAGAATTCCTACGCGTTTCCTAACTCGCCCGTTAGAATCACTTTAGTCTGGTATTCTCTATAAATATGAACAAATAATTCCAGCACAAAAATATTTACACAATTCCCTAACATTTGATTGGCCCGTAGCAAGTCTCTGTCCAAAATGTATATCCCAGTAAACTCCCACGCCGAACTACTTTCCGTAACCGTGAGGCGCAGATAAAATAATTCTTAAGAAAACGGAAAATAAACACATTTTCTTGATGAATTTATTTCAAATGCTGGAATTATAAGGAATGAAAAGTCCTCGTCCAGTATTCCCGCGACTTTTCCAAGTTTACATCCCCGATAAATTCCACAAGAAGGCCATTCATTCCTATATTATTATTTTTAGCCAGGTTTTTTTTAAAAGAAATACAGGCTATTGGATTGGCGAAAGCCGGGCGGGCGGCGGGCGGCGTCCACAATCAATGTTAAGTTTTCGTGTTTGAGTCCATTTCTTTGTTACTGTACCACCTAGGACCACCAAACTTTCACAGCTTCATAATCAAGGGGTGCCCACCACATATCACTATCCAACATGTTACTTTTTTTTAACTTGACCCATTTTTTCCGCGCAGTCGACTTAGCCATTTTCAATGTTAAGTTTTCGCGTTTACAATGTTAAGTTTTCGTGTTTAAGTCCATTTCTTTGGTACTGTACCACCTAGGACCACCAAACTTTCACAGCTTCATAACCAAGGGGTGCCTACCACATACAACTATACAACATGTGACCATTTTGTTTACCTTCACCTATTATTTCTACGTAATGGACTTAGCCATTTTCAACGTTAACTTTTTAACGTACGTCTGGTTAAAGTTTTTTGGTTAAAAGTTTTTCGTTATACTATATCTCTGCAACTGCTTCGCCCATTACCTTGAAACTTCACATGGGTGTTTATCATCATCCATATTTTCATTCTAACCCCCAACCGTGCGGCCCCTGTGCCCAATGTCAAGGTCAAATTACTTTGAATTTGTTTGTGAAAGTTTGTTCGTGTACTATATCTCTGCAACTGCTTCACCCATTACCTTGATACTTCACATGGGTGTTTATCATCATTGTCGCACCCGCTTGCGGAAAGCGCGATATCGTCGGCATTTTGGCATATGTCCGTCCGTCCGTACGTACGTTCGTGTGTCCGGTTAAAGTTTTTGTTTCGTTAAAGTTTTTCCATCTACTATATCTATTTTTTTAGTGTCCATGCCTCGCCCCAAGGCGCGACATGCAGACCACGGCCATCTAGTCTACAAAAAGTGGGTATAATTATGTTATCCAAGTGTCTATGCTTGGAAAAAACCTGGCCTTCGTGGCTTTGCCTCGTTTCTTGTTCAGTCCTGAAATATCAAGTATTTCAGGCGTGGCTCAGAAACGGTAGTAATTCCTCAGCAAACCTCGTAATTCCTACACGTTTCCTACATGCTGTCAAATCCCTCTATCCTGGTATTCTCTAAAATAGATAAAAGTGGAGACACGCCATGACATGACATCATTTTCGTAGCAAATGCGGAATATCGTCATCTTTCGACGTCATTTACAGAAAATATCACATCTCCTGTAATATTTCATGAAAAATTGCACATGTTCTTTGGTAGAAAATCGCATGTCATGTCTCCAATTAGTATTAGTAATTAGTATTTAGTAATTAGTATTTTACTATCAAGTTTCTCAGGCACAGCTCGGAAACGGTAGGAATTCCTCGACAAACCTTGTAATTCCTACGCGTGTCCACGCCTCGCCTGTGAGAGCTATTGAAGCACTCTAGTCTGGTGTTTCACATAAAGACGCACACATATTATTAGTTAGCGTCAGATAGGCTTAATTACCTCGTTTCATCTCTGACAGGTGCCTTGTCTGTTAGTTGAACTGCTCAATGTGCTAACTATTCTGTGTTGACTGTATACTGGCTACATTGGTCACATATACCATTAGCCCGATTCTCTAGACACATACAGGGAGCTACACTGGCCTCATATACCATTAGCCAGATTCTCTAGTCACATACCGGGAGCTACACTGGCCACATATACCATTAGTCCGATTCTCTAGTCACATACCGGGAGCTACACTGGCCACATATACCATTAGCCCGATTCTCTAGACACATACAGGGAGCTACACTGGCCTCATATACCATTACCTCGATTATCTAATCACATACCGGGAGCTGCACTGGCTACATATACCATAATCCCGATTATCTAGTCACAGACCAGGAGCTACACTGGCCACAAAGACAATAATCCCGATTCCCTAGTCAAATACAAGAATCTACAGTGGCCACACAAATACCGTAATCCCGATTCCTTAGTCACATACCAGGAGCTACAGTGACCACAAATACCATAATCCCGATTCCATAGTCACATACCAGGAGCTACAGTGACCACAAATACCATAATCCCGATTCCCTAGTCACAGACCAGGAACTACAGTGGCCGCAAATACCATAATCCCGATTCCCTAGTCACAGACCAGGAGCTACACTGGCCACAAATACCATACTCCCGATTCCCTAATCACAGACCAGGAACAACAGTGGCCACAAATACCATAATCCCGATTCCCTAGTCACATACCAGGAACTACAGTGGCCACAAATACCATAATCCAGATTCCCAAGTCACATACCAGGAGCTACAGTGACCACAAATACTATAATCCCGATTCCCACGTCACAGACCAGGAACTACAGTGGCCGCAAATACCATAATCCCGATTCCCTAGTCACATACCAGGAGCTACAGTGACCACAAATACCATAATCTCGATTCCCGAGTTTACAGACCATGAACTACAGTGGCCACAAATACCATAATCCCGAGTCACATACCAGGAGCTAGATTGGCTTGGCTACAAATACACTAATCCCGATTCCCTAGTCACATATAAATAGCTAGACGGCCACAGGCTATTGCACATTCCCCCCCTCCCACACACACACCCCGTCTCAAACCAGGAGCTAGACTAGCTACAGGTGCCATATTCCCAAGTCCTTAGTCGCAGATCAGCATCTAGACTGGCTACAAATGCTATAAGCCCCATCCACTAGTCACGGTCACAAATTATGATCTGAGGGCTAAACTTTCAGAGCTAATCACTTTACTGCCAATAATAGGACATGTTTATGAAGCGGTCCGATTAGACCAGTGTTATCGCTTTCGCTACCATGCCAGCACGGCGAATATAATATGTGGCTGTGACTAAAGAAATTGTGATTATGGGTTGCGCGGCCAGTGTAGATCCAGATCAGCCTGTGCATCCGCACAGTCTGATCAGGATATGCACTGTTCGCAAAAGGTACAAATTAAAGCACACGGCGTGTCTCAAATGTGGATAGAATCGGGTCAAACTATCAAGTAAGTATGGTTTACGTTACCCATTATTATAATCCATCTTAAGCTGAAGATTCACCATTTTTAAATTCTAACGAAAATCATAAATATTTCCTTAATGTCATAAAGAAATAAAGAAATAGATAAGAAATGATTGAATATTTTTATATCTGTATATCGCATGAAACAGGATAAATACGCCTGTACATATCTACTGTCTGTTCCACGTTTTTCTGCCGACGAACTTTTGGTTATTAAACACATTAAATTCAAAAAAATATTTATATGTAAATACTTTTTCACCAATAACAAAAATTCCATCAAATATTGATTTTATAGTGAAAAAACGATTTTCCTATGGGAATTTAACATGGGGAAAAATAGGTGGAAGCAGTGGGGGAGGAGCCAAAAAACAAAACATTTTGGAAATTGACTCCGAAACCTGGCTAGATAGCTTGGAAATGATATAAATAAGAAAACAAGTTAGATTTTGAAAATCGGTCCGCAAATAAAAAAAATATTAAAAAAAAAAATCTATTTTTTTGCCCCCATGTTAAATTCCGGCGGCCATAGGAAAATAGTTTTTTCACGATAAAATCAAAATTTGAAGGAAATTCTTCAAATAATTTTTTCTGAGGCGGGTAACTTTTTGTTATTGATGAAAAACTACTTACATTTATATATTGTTAAGATGTAATGTGTTTAATGGCTAAAGGTTCGTCGGCAGCAAAACGTGAAACAGACAGTAGAGTAGTTAGCCAAATTTTATTGTCATTCGTGGAATTTCGTTGGAAGCACATACTGCTGATCGGTGATTTATTGTTCCTTCTTATCTAAGTCTGGAGAAGATAAAATATATAAAAAGTATGGCTGTCACAAATCTTCCACGAGAATCATCTTATGTCTGCAATCAGGGGGCCGTTTCACTAAACTTCCTACGACTAAAATGGTCGTAAGTGCAACATTATGATAGTCTGTAAATTTCACATTAACAATGATTTCTTGTAAACAATTATTGGATTTACATTTATTGAGCATAGGCTGCATATGCAGCCTATGCTCAATAAATGTAAAGCCATCAATTTAAATTTACAGACTATTCTAAATCTGCACTTACGAACATTTTAGTCGTACGAAGTTTAGTGAAACGGGCCCCAGATGAGGTTTTGAAGTTGTTTTATGTTTATTTGTGTTTAATGGTATATCGACAGCTAAGGTCATATAGGCCGGGCCAACATGTTCGATCCCGTTCAATTATTGGATTTACATTTATTGAGCATAGGCTGCATATGCAGACTATGCTCAATAAATGTAAAGCCATAAATTAGTTGATTGCATAGTCTTTCCGTCTTCGTGCGGTGGGGATGAATCGATGAATTAGACAGAAAAATGTCCCAAAGGTCGGAATTAGACAAGGGAAATATTCGTTTCCATGAGAGCCATCGTTCAGCTTGAGATTCTGGGAAGGTTTTGAGGAGTTGATTGTCGGTATATATCTTTGTAAGTATGTCCCGTGCTCGGGTGTTTGCCATTCCATATGAAACACCCGCCATGCTTCTATCAAGCAACATAGATCCTGGTCACGCTACAAGAGTGTGCTATTTGGTCAGGAGCTAAACTGGTCACGAATCCCATTGGCCTCAGTTTTCCAGTCACACACGCCCATTTGTTTATCTCCACTATGTGAGCTAGCGAACAGTTTTTATCAATTATCCATATTGTATATCGCAATATGTCTGTTTACATGTCAACACTAATGAGCAGATGTGTTAGCAAACCTATCGAACGATAACCCCCATTATTCTCAACCCTAGTTTCTCGACCAATGAAAGAACAGCATTCCGTCTTAATTATTCGCATATTGCAACCCTTTGGCCAATATCTATTAAATTAATCATTAAAAGTTGCAATATGTTCAGCGCTATATTTACAACTGATTGTATGCCTTAGTTCACGAGACGCAAAGCATATTGCCGCCACACACGCGCTCGCTTCGGTGTCACACCGCCACTCACGTGCTAGTACAGCGATTCGAAATCACGTTATGTGTCGGAGGTTCGCGACTGGGCTGGGTAAACAATAAGTAAGTTATAGGTCACATATTCAATGTTTAATAAACTAATGTCTTGCTCTCTAGCGCTCCCTCGAAAATTAATTTATAAAACAAATCAATTCAAAACCAAGGTATATGATCACGTGGTTATAACAACAACAACAAGTACTGAAACTTCCACGAGAAGCCCTCCGATTCAGAGATCTTATTCTTTTATTTTGTCCTTATTATGTAACGAATTGTGATGAAATATGGCGCAGCAAACGCGTCTTGTTAAGCTGCAGTTGGTGGTCTCAAAACTTTGGGCCAAACTTCTGTCGTTTTTGCGAAGAATCGATTTCCGTGTCTACTGACACGGAAATCGATTCTTTGCAAAAATGACATAAGTATGTGCCGAACTCCCGGGACCACCAAATGCTGCTCATGAAGACGCGTATGTTGCGTCATATTTCATCAAAATCCGTTGCCTATTAACCCTTTGAAACCGAAAGCCCGCTATAGCGGTTTATGCAAACAGTGCAGATCCAGATGAGCCGGCTCGTAACGAGCCGTCTCATCAGGATCTGCACTTTTTGCAAGTAATTTTCTTATTTCTTAGAACAAAAACAACCCCTTTTCATAAATGGACGAATCTGAAAATCATTTTGTGACCATTGTATTGGTCGGAAAATTAACATATCACAGTCCATTCCAGTTCCTTAGGGTTGAAAGGGTTAAGGAAAATATCAAATAATACGTACTTGTGAGTGGGTGCGCCTTCAACACTTTCAGCCATTGTTATTGTTGTTGTAACCACGTGCTCATGCACCTTGAAAACTGTACTATTTGGTTCAGAAATAGGAAGCAAATGTATGATTAATACATGTAGACAATCTCACGTGTACATAAGTGATTCTTTAATAAAATATTTATTAAATGAGTTATGCCGAATTTATTATGAAATCAGTCAACGAGTTTAAGAAATATCATATTAAATCCACACAAATGTTAAGTATAGTTATACATAAGCACAGCACAATACATTGAATCTGTAATGACCACCTAGCGTGTTTTCTGCAACGGTCTCAGTTGTATATTTATTGCAGTAGTGTAATGTGAGATTTAATACACCATTTTGTTACACTGTAATAGTCTATTGTATGCAATAAAGGCTTTACTAATAGGCCTCGTTTCAGCCAAATGTGTGCGTATCTGAGACACAAACTGGCTCACAGGGGCCCGTTTCACTGAACTTCGTACGACTAAGATGTATGTAAGTACACATTTAGGATCGTCTGGAAATTTCAATTGATGGATTTACATTTATTGACCATAGGCTGCATATGCAGCCTATGTTCAATAAATATAAATCCAGTAATTGTTTACAACAAAACGTTGCTGATGTGAAGTTTACAGACTATCATAATTTTGCACTTACAGTACGAACATTTTGATACTCACAGAATGTGACGAAACGAATTACTTAGTAAAACATATGTTTTATTATAGATTTGCATCTTACGTCTTAACCCAGTCACATATGAGACACGCCATGTGATTTTGTACCTTCGGACATCTGCGTAATTTCATTAAATACGTTTACAAAATTTACAGTGTTTTTCATAATATCATTCCGCATGTTCTCTGAAAACTTTGTCAACATTTGAGGTCATTTACGGAAAATATTGTAAATTTTGTAATCGTATTTCCTGAAATTACGCAGATGTCCGAAGGTACAAAATCACATGGCCCGTCTCATATAAGTCGGCGTTATTCTCTTTAGTCAATGTCGATTTGCTCATCCACAAAATGGCGATGATTGCTTTTGGCCATCACTACGTGAAACCTCTACATTTGTCACATATGCGCATGCTTGTATGCAAAGTAGTTAGTTTTGCAGAGCTTGCTTTCTGACGTATATTATAGGAATGAATGGCCTTTTTGTGGAATTTATCGGGGTATAAACTTGGAAAAGTCGCGGGAATACTGGACGAAGGCCGGAAGGCCGAAAGTCCAGTATTCCCGCGACGTTTCCAAGTTTATATCCCCGATAAATTCAACAAAAATACCATTCATTCCTTATAATTCCAGCATTTGAAATAAATCCATCAAGAAAATGTGTTTATTTTCCGTTTTCTTAAGAATTATTTTAACTGCGCCTCACGGTTACGGAAAGTAGTTCGGCGTGGGAGTTTACTGGGATATAAATTTTGGACAGAGACTTGCTACGGGCCAATCAAATGTTAAGGAATTGTGTAAATATGTTTGTGCTGGAATTATTATTATTAGCAGCATGATTAGCACGTGTTTCAGATATACTCAGAATTTGTTGAAACAGAGTAGTATAAACAATATTTTAACTCTAGATGTGCAGTTGAGTTGGCTAAATTGGTTTTTGAATGTACGTGTAATAGTATACACTACGTGGAAAAATGTAGTATTAATCAACCACGTTAATGTGTGAAGTGGATTTATAGAAATCTTCGTACGAACATTTTTATCGTACGAAGTTTAGTGAAACGGGCCTCTGAGACATAGCACATTTATAAGAACCAGGGGGCCGTTTCACTAAACTTCTTACGACTAAAATGTTCATAAGTGCAAAGTTATGATAGTTTGTACGTTTTCCATTAACAATGTTTTCTTGTAAACAATTATTGGATTTACATTTATTGAGCATTGGCTGCATATGCAGCCTATGCTCAATGAATGTAAATCCATCAATTGAAATTTCCAGACGATCCTAAATTTGCCGCCATATATTACGGAGCCTCGCAGGGGACATGGATTTTCTTTTATTAATTCGTTCCCACGAAATAACAATTCGTTCCCTCAAATTTAATGATTCGTTCCCTCGATATAATAATTCGTTCACACGAGTGAACAATTCGTTCCCTCGAATTAAAAATTCGTTCCCACGAAATAACAATTCGTTCCCTCGAACTGACAATTCGTTCCAACGAAATAACAATTCGTTCCCTCAATTTAACAATTCGTTCCCTCGAATTAACAATGAACAATTCGTTCCCACGATATAACAATTCGTTCCCACGAAATAACAATTGTTATATCGTGGGAATGAATTGTTAATTCGTGGGAACGAATTTCTAAATTGAGGGAACGAACTGTTAATTCGTCGGAACGAATTGTTAATTCGTGGGAACGTATTGTTAATTCGTGGGAACGAATTGTTATTTCGTGGGAACGAATTCTACGTCCCCTGCGGGGCTCTGTAAGATTCGGCTTTTCTTTGGGAAACTAGATTTTATCATGAGCTGGGCGAATCCTGTTGAGTTCCAATTTTGTATTGGATATATAAACCAAGCAATGATGTGTATCTGTAAGATTAATGAGACAACGTTGTCCATTTATTTTGAGGTATCGGCAGGATATTGGGTCATGTGCCCAATGTTTTGCGACCAGTGTAACCCCAGACCAGTCTGCGCGTCCGCGCAGCCTGATCTGGGTCTACACTGTTCGCTATGTGGCTTAGGAATCAACCTTGATGTTACTACATCTCGCAACCAGATACCATGTGATTGTGTACCTATTCGTTCGAAGAAGTGCTGTTTTTTTTTTAATGAAAAACATTTACAGATTTTAAACTAGAAAAAGTTTTTCATGAAAAATAACACATAGTCTTATGGTAATATTTTCTGTAAATGACGTCGAAAGATACAAAATTTTCGGAGCAATTCCTCATTTGCTAGGAACATTTCGTCAACTTTCGTACGTCATTTAGGGAAAATATCGCATATCTTCTTACTGTCTGTTCCACGTTTTGCTGACGACGAAAATTTGGCTATTAAACACATTCAATTTAAAACATATTTAAATGTAAGTTACTACTATTTTATCAATAACAAAAAAGTCACCGTCTCCAATATTTTGTATTTGATTTTCCTATGGGAATTTAACATGGGGGAAAAGGAGGCGGAGGAGATGTGGGGAGGAGTAAAAAGAAGTAAATAAGAACATAAAAGTTAGATTTTAAAAATAGGTCCACAAAAAAAAAAAAAAAATGTACAAATCTATTTCTAGCCCCCGTGTTAAATTACCTTAGGAAAATCGTTTTTCGCAATAAAATCAATATTTGATGGAATTTTATCAATTAAAAAAAAAATTTGAGTGTGACTTTTTTTGTGATTGATGAAAAAATGTTTTTTTAAGATTTAATGTGTTCAATGGCCAAAAGTTCGTCGGAAGCAAAACGTGGAACAGACTGTAGGTACGAAATCACATGACTTGTCTCATTGTACTTGTTACGAACAATTCGTTTCTTCGGTTTTTGTTCACAGCGTTGAAACGAAAAATAAGCACCATACATTTCGTTTCTTCGGTTACACGTCGCATAAAGGCGAATATCAAGACCTTTACATTTCGTTCATTTCTACGCCGCATAGATACCAAGGTGCATGATCACGTGGTTACAACAACAACAACAATATATGAAATTGTTGAAAACGCGCCCACTCCAAAGTGAGTATTATTTAATATTTTCGTTAATAGGCAACGGATTTTGATGAAATATGGCGCAACAAACGCGTCTTCATGAGCTGCATTTGGTGGTCCCGGGATTTCGGCACATACTTATGTCATTTTTGCGAAGAATCGATTTCCGTGTCAGTAGACACGGAAATCGATGCTTCGCAAAAACGACAGAAGTTTGGGACAAAGTACCATGACCGCCATATTGCATCAAAATCAGCTACATAATAAGAACAAAATAAAAGAATACGTACTGTGAATCGGAGGGCTTCTGGAAGTTTGAGTACTTGTTGTTGTTGTTGTTGTTGTAACCACGTGCACATTGGAGACGTTCTTCATTTTTGTCTCTACGCGGTGTAAAACGAACGAGACGAAAAGTAATGTTCCTATAAGCCACTTGTTATGTTATATAAACAGGACTGTGGCTAGAGAAAACGGGGCGTGTGACTTTTGCGACATGTGTAGATCCAGTTCAGCCAGCGCATCCGCGCAGACTGATCCGGATACACACGATAAAGGTTTCCGCATAATGTTATGTGGCTGTGACTGAGAAAATGGGCCTATTCGGATTGGTGACCAGTGTAGCCCCTGGTCAAATAGCACACGTATGTAGCCTAGTAACGATAGCTTGTCAGAAACATGAAAGGTGTTTCATTAATGGGATGGCGAACAGTGCAGATCCTGATCAGACTGTGCGAACGCACAGGCTGATCTGGATCTACACTGGTCGCAAAACACATAATCCCAATTTCTCCAGTCACAGCCACTGGTACAGTGGACTCATAAGCACCATGTGCAGTTAACCATTTAACCTTGACCTACATTTTCCCACCACCAGGTATCCAAATCTCGGACACGTTATACGTGGAAAAGGGGGATCGGATCGTGTTGTCGTGTAACGCCACCTCCAACGACGTCGATTGGTTTCGCAAAGGCCAAAAGGTCGACACAAACTACGAGTTCGGGATAACAATTACAAAACAGGTAAAGCCTATGGCTAGGACGTGGGATCACGTGGTTTCCGAACGGTTCGGACGACAGTGACGTTGGCGGAATTAGGGAGGGGGCACAGGGGAGGGGAGGAGGGGCTTTCCGGATTCCAGATTACCTTTTTTTTTTAAATTGAGAAGCTGTTTGATTCTGTAAAAAAAGCAAGCACTGTCAAATAAGGGACTGATCTGAAATCTGATCAACGTCCGGATTATAATATATTCAGAAGGTGTTACCCCACAAAGCGACTTATTATAGCAGTATGTACAGTATGTCCCCCCCCCCCCCACCACCCACCATCATTCCGCGAAATCATGTATCCGCCACCGAGTGAAGACCCACATCAGACTTATCCTGGAGGCCGTTTCACTAAAACTTCGTACGACTAAAATGTTCGTAAGTGCAAAATTATGATAGTCTGTAAATTTCGCAATGTTTTCTTGTAAACAATTATTGGATTATGCTAAATAAATGTAAATCCATCAATTGAAATTTCCAGACGATCCTAAATTTGCACTTACGAACAATGTAGTCGTACGAAGTTTAGTGAAACGGACCCCTGGTCTACACCGGTCGTGAAGGCAATAAGTCCGTTTTTTTCAGATTGTGGACAAAATGTAATTTAAAGTCAAATGCAAATTCACAGTTGGAACAAACAGAATCTGCGAAAGTCAATAAAGCAGTATGTTACGGAACCCCGCAGGGGACGTACAATTTTTATTTTTTTATTAATTCGTTCCCACGAGATAACAATTCGTTCCATCAATTTAACGATTCGTTCCCACGAATTAACAATTCGTTCCCACGAATTAACTATTCGTTCCCTCAATTTAACAATTCGTTCCCACGAAATAACAATTCGTTCCCGTGGGAACGAATTGTTATATCGTGGGAACGAATTGTTAATTCGAGGGAACGAATTGTTAAACTGAGGCAACGAATTGTCATTTCGTGTGAACGAATTGTTAATTCGAGGGAACGAATTGTTAATTCGAGGAAACGAATTGTTAAATTGAGGGAAGAAATTGTCATTTCGTTGGAACGAATTGTTAATTCGAGGGAACGAATTGTTAATTCGAGGGAACGAATTGTTAAATTGAGGGAACGAATTGTTATTGCGTGGGAACGAATTAATAAAAAAAAGTCCATGTCAAGTGTCCCGTATGAAAATATTCCCGGAACTAATTTAAAATATCTGTGATATTTTCCGTAAATGCCATCGAAAGTTGTTGAAAAATGCACAGCATATACGACATTCATTTCCGTATCTACCGTGCATTTTTCGCCAACTTTCCATATAATTTACGGAAAGTATGACCAATGTTTGAAGCAAGGTCCAATAAAATGTTCATGTTTGACAAGTCAAGTATTCCCGTGGGCTGTTACTTTTTACACGATGATAATCAGGCGGAAATTCAATTAAACCAGCTACCGATCGTGCTGATATTCGACAATGGATTGGAATGACACACGTTGCAGTTTAGTGGTGCACACAAGCACTCCTACAAATAAAACACATTAGGCTGGCTCATGGGAACGGTAACATAATCTTCATAGAGGAACAGCAGTGTATGGGATCACGTGGTCTATTGTTTACACTGCCGTAATGGCAGGTCTCATGTAAATCTTGTATTTCATCAATACGACTGCGGTTTCTTCTTGCAGATAAATTTGAATCGACACGAAATCGAACGTTGTTTAACCCTTACAGTGCTGAATTAAAATTTGTCGTCGGGTTTTTTTTTTTTTTTTGGGTTTTTTTTTTTTTTTATTTTCCGTTTGTCTTATCAAAAACATGGTTTGACAGCACTTTAGAGTAATTTCCAATGGAAATGATACTAAAATGCTGCCAAACCATGTTTTTATTGAGAGAAAATACAAAATAAGTTACAACAGCAGACGACAGTTTTCGGTTCCCGCCTTCCAAGGGTTAAACTTGGTCCGATTCAAATTTCTCTGCAGAAGGTTCAGACTACTTATACTCGTAAAATAGAAACTGGTAAAGGTAATCATTTATTGGCGGGAGACATACTGTCTCCACGCTATTGGGATCGTGATTCTGGCCGTTTGCACGGGTCTACTTTCGGAAGTGGCTCTCTGTTTATCGGGGGACGTCTCAATAGGCTCAATTTGCGTTCGCAATTAACAACAGTCATGTGACATTTAAAGTCAGCGAGTGAACTGAAAGCAAGTTATTAATAGCAACGGCAATGCTCAACATTATGTGTAAAATAGTTGGCATGCCCAACTTTACTTTTGAAGAGAACAAATTGCTGATATTGAGACGCCCCCCGTACCGTGTACCACGCAGTCGCAATGCGACGTCGAATGCCATTTCTTTTTCATATTGTGGTTTACGGGCGATTTTCGAAAAATTACCCTCTGGGTGAGCGAAACAAAATTCATGAAAACATTTTGCCGTTCATGCAGCATACACGTATGTAGGCCTACGCCCAGTCATAATTTTGAAAAGATTTCACATAATATTATGTCACACCTCCAGAGTTCCTGTTGGGTATGCAATTTGGATTGCTCGGTTTGTATCCCTATTCTGCAAAGTTTTTTTTCTTCACATTACGAAAAACCTATGCTGCCAAAAATATTTTTTGAACGCACAAACTTTTTGGCAGAGGGCACCTCTCACCATATCCGTATAAAGGCGTATATCACCACTTCAATTCTGGGTTCTACCCCAATAAATACGTCTGCAATATACCTCGTAAAACGGTTTACTAGTCGGACATAAAGCACCTTTGCTTCATCAACCTATTTGTGTTTAGAGCAGGCTGTATTTTACAAACACCAGTAACTGATCAAGTTCTCCAAATTTGCAGATTGTACATCCAATAATCAACATCGAATATATTTCTAACAAGGAATTTCTGAGTATGCAAATTCACAAGTGGCTACTTGTCTCCCGCCAGTCAGTACTTTCAGTACTTTGATTTTTCCTGAAATGCATTATTTCATATAGAACTAACGACTGCATATATTTGATGATTAAAAGTATGCAAGAAGTTTATTGTACTGAAATTTTATACATTATCACAGCCATAATGGCTGTGATAATGTAATAAATTCAGTATAATAAAAAAATAAAAAATTAGCCTAAAATTGAAAATTTCTCCCTCAAAGTATACTATGCTAGAAAAGTATACTTTGCAATGTTGGTGAAATAGGCTACAGGTAAAGATAATCCGAGGATAATTTGGAAAATATTTAAGGAATATGGTGCATCACAGAAATCGCACGAGAGCGGTGGAATACTGAGTTTAAAAAATGACGAAAATGAATTAATTTCAAATATTGATGATATGGCAAATTTATTTAATAATTATTTTGTTAATGTTGCCTCAAAAATAAAGGGTCCGATTCAGCCATCAACCTTTGAAGGGCTGCGCAACTCGGTAAATTCCAAAATACCAAATGACATTGTTTTCGAAATTCCGGAAGTAAGTGAACATTATGTTCGAATTTTTTTGTCTCGTCTTGATGTTTCTAAAGCTACAGGTCTAGACAATATAGGACCGCGTCTTTTAAAGGTTTCTGCAAATGTGATAGCTAAAAGCGTAAGCATTATCGTTAACAAAAGTATCGCTACTGGTACTTTCCCGGATGTATGGAAAAAATGCAAAGGTAACTCCGTTATACAAAAGCGGCGCAAAGGACGAAGTAAATAACTATCGGCCAATCTCAATAGTACCCACATTATCCAAATTAATATAAAAATTTGAAATACACATATGACAGATTTTTTAAATAACTACAATTTATTACATAAATCGCAAAGTGGTTTTCGGCGCAACCACTCAACATAATCGGCTCTAATACTAATGATAGAAAAATGGCTAAATGCATTAAATGACGGAAAATTGGCTGGGTATGTAATGGTTGATTTTTGAAAGGCATTCGACATGGTAGATCATGATATCCTCTTGCAAAAGCTTAGCTGCTACCGATTTAGTGATCAAACATTAATGTGGTTTAATTATGCACCCCGCAACGAGTTGTGGGGGGTATACTGGAGTCAGGTTGTCCGTCCGTCCGTCCGTCCGTCCGTCCGGGCCAACGTCCGGGGGTTTGAGAGCTTAGGGGCGTGGTTAAGAACAAAATATTCCTTTGTAATATTCCGTAAGCTCATAAACTCTATTGTTGTTTAGGGGCTTTTTCTTTGTTCTTCAAACAATGGAAATACCCCATAAACCCAAAATGTTGGAACGTCCGTCCATCCGTCCGTGCGTCCGTAAACTTAACATCAGAGAAATATTGTTATAACTTCTATTTCCTTCATCTAAAATGCTTGATATTTCACACATGCATTCCTGTAAGGCTCTACTACCATGCTGTGACAAATCCACGACCGTCCAACCCCCGCAGATCCCAAGGTCAAGGTCAAATACTTAGTCTCTTTACAAAACTTAACATCAGAGAAATATTGTTATAACTTCTATTTCCTTCATCTAAAATGCTTAATATTTCACACATGCATTCCTGTAAGGCTCTACTACAATGCTGTGCCAAATCCACGACCATCCAACCCCCGCTGATACCAAGGTCAAGGTCAAATACTTAGTCTCTTTACAAAACTTAACATCAGAGAAATATTGTTCTAACTTCTATTTCCTTCATCTAAAATGCTTAATATTTCACACATGCATTCCTGTAAGACTCTACTACCATGCTGTGCCAAATCCACGACCGTCCAACCCCCGCTGATCCCAAGGTCAAGGTCAAATACTTAGTCTCTTTACAAAACTTAACATCAGAGAAATATTGTTAAATTTCTATTTTCCTTCATTATAAAATTCTTTAAATATTTCTACTTCCTATTTTTCTTCAGCTAAAATTCTGATTATTTCACACATTTACAAAATTATCATGCCTGTATAAGCTCTAATACCATGCTGTGCCAAATCCATGACCGTATAACCCCCGCTGATCCCAATGTCAAGGTCAAATACTTAGTCTCTTTACAAAACTTAACATCAGAGAAATAAGTTATAACTTCTATTTCCTTCATTGAAAATTCTTATTATTTCACTTGTGCATTCCTCTAAGGTTGTACTATCATGCTATGACAAATCTACGACTGTCCAACCCCCGCTGATCCCAAGGTCAAGGTCACATACTTAGTCTCTTTACAAAACTTAACATCAGAGAAATATGTTATAACTACTATTTCTGTCATTGAAAATTCTTAATATTTCATATGCTGTGACAAATCCCCGCTGATCTCGAGGTCAACGTCACATACATACCGTATAACCTCGAATTAACGCCCCTTCCTAATAAACGAAACCCCCCCCCCCCCCCCCCCAAATAAAATAAAAAAAAAATAAAAAAAATGTACCAATGACCGCCAATTTCAAACACAAATAATCCTTAAATCCTTATTTGTGTTTGAAATTGGCGGTCCTTGGTAATTTATTATTATTTTTATTGGCTATATAATAAACGCGCCCCCCCCCCCCCCCCCCCCCCCCCCCCCCCCCCCCCCCCCCCTTTGTAAAATGTAACGCTCCGGGGGCGTTAATTCGAGGTTATACGGTAGTCTCTTTACAAAACATAACATCAGAGAAATCGGTTATAACTTCTATTTCCTTGCTCGGATCTGCTTCACATTTCACACACTCATTGCTCCAATGGACCTCTACCACCCTGTGACAAATTCACGTTCATGCCGCTCGCGCTAATCCCAGAGTCAAGGTCACAAGCCCACACACTTGGAAATTTTTACATATTTTAGGGGTACCTGGGCCCACGCGGGTGGTATTCCGTAAGCCTCGCTTACTGACCAATCTAGTTCATACTTGAAGCAAAGAAAACAGGTAACTTCAGTTAATGGTGCAAAATCAGAAGATATGTTTATTACATGCGGCGTGCCCCAGGGGTCTATACTACGTCCGACATTATTTATATTATTTATTAATGATTTGCCTGCTATGCTGTCCGAGTCTGCTACAGGAACTGATATATATGCTAATGACACAACAATTTATGATATCCAGAGTAACATTAAAGGTACATGCCCACGCAGCAGGCACAAAATGTTCTTTATAGGAATTAAATAAGTGTATAATTATGTCACTATTCCACCAGTTCTAAAAATTACGAGTGCCCGCTATACAAATATAATCATTTATTAATTATCAATTTACTGTTAGCGACGCGCGGCGGTAACAGTCTATTTTGATAATGTGCGGGGACGACGACTTTCACATCACGGCTTGCGGTGCGCATGCGCAGTATACTACGCGCGCCAGTAGGCTTCCCAATATGTAAACAAGAATATCAACATGTCGAAACGTCCAGGACGGAAATTGTATGAAACGGGTCGGCTAAAGAAAAAAGGCGAAATGTCTGAGGGACAGGCAGTACAGAGAGAGAGTGGTTAATATCACAGGTGGAAGACTCGGACCTATGACTACCAAAAACAATTCGATTATGTGTGAGATTCTTTCGTACACGCACATTTCGCTTTGGATGGGGTATAAAAAATGCGAATAACTGAATAAATGCTGAAAACAGCGATTTGAAGTGAGTATATTCATACACCTAATACCTTTATCGATTGCCAGAGACAGAAGTCATACATTTAATCGATGTTTATTGTGTTTGTGCGAGCCGGAAAAGAGAGGGCTCTTTCTATAATAGCCCTATTTATACCCACCTTTATATAGCATATATGGTACTGTACGAGACCAAGTGGGTGGGGTGATGGGATTTTTTTAATAGGCATTTGTTTTGGTGTCATAGGTCCGAGTCTTCCACCTGTGGTTAATATTGGCGACCAGATCACCAAATGGAAAGAGTTAAGTGGAGATTTAGATTTGGACTCGGAACAGAGATTTTTCTTCTCAACTTCCAATACTTCACTGCGCATGTCAAAGATGTGATATGATTGACAGGTCACGTGAAAATTGGTAAAAATAGCACGAGGTCGGAAAATACCCTTTCTGGTCGCGGCATATAAAATGCGATTTAACACCAATTAACACGCGCCGTAATTAAAAATAACTCGTTAGTGGGTAGACAAATGGCTCATATAAGACATGACAGAAAATGAAAAGTAGTAGTACAGTGTAACCTGCTGCGTGGGCATGTACCTTTAATGAGGTAGAATCTAATTTGCAAATAGCATTAAATCAACTGAAACTGTGGTGCGAAACCAGGCAGAGAAGAACAATACTGGATACAAATGAAATTCACTTGACATATAATGATATAAATTTGGAAGTCACAACTGGCGATAAAATCCTTGGACTAAAAATTAATGAAATCTGCTTTGGAATGACCATTTTGACTTTGTTTCTAAAATATTATCTTCTTATCTTTGGTTGCTATCAAAAATTAGCTATTTCCTCTCTGTAGAGCATAGATTGCTCTTTTACAAAGCTTATATACAGCCTCATTTCGACTACTGTTGTATTATCTGGTCTAATTAATCAAATCAAAATCGAGCAAAAATTATAAAATTGCAAAGGCGTGCATGCACAATTATTCTTGGTACCGAGTATTCCGATTTAGTGAGAGCAATGACAAAACTAAAAATTTTAAGTTTTGATGAAACTATATTTTTGCAGAAAGCTAAAATAATGTACAAAACCCTCAATTGATTAGTTCCCGCATATTTAAGTGAACTGTTTATTATGCAATCAACACGACTGGAGAACACTAACATAACACTACGATCTGTGACAAACGAGGCCCTGCATATTCCTAGACCTAAAACAGAATTATTTAAAGGTAGTCTGTCTTACTCTGGTGCAATTATATGGAACAGCATTCCATTAAACATTAGACATGCGAGCAGCATACATTTATTCACAGCTCCATGTTCATTATGGATGAAATGTCAGTAGATGTCATTAAATGGACCCACCACCACCATCAGTATAATAAAAATGCAGTCCATAAATTACATGCAAAACAGCCGTAATAACCATATTTATTGTGACGTCGTTTGTTTTGGGAAATCTCAATGAAATATGGAGATTGCCGGAAAGGAATGATATCCCAATGTGTATGGTTATTATATAACGAGTTACCGAAATAAAAGATTAATTGTATTGTGATATCCTTCGTTTGGAGAGTTCCTGGTTTATAGCTGTTTCGACAGACGAGTCTCCCGGTATTTAGGGATATTACGATTTGATATGGCAAAAACGGTCTTATGGTCTCGACGAATTGATGTAGACACTGACCGTCCTTCGCATACGCACAGTCTGATCTGGGTCATTATTGTTTGTCATCCAGTCACTAACATTTAATCACTAATGTCTACACCGAACGGACTCTGTCGGGATATTTGTACTTGATCATGAGTTTCGGGTCGGTCAGCATCTGCAACCTGCTCGTGTGTGAGACAATAAGTGCGGTTTTGTCATAAATTATCATGTTAAAATTGCGTATTGCAAGCAACCCAACGTTTGCCAGCTACGTGCAGCTGGTGGCAGTTGGGTTGCATCACTTGTTTTATACATGCCATAACCTGTTCACTGTAAATATGTAATTATGTTTTTGTGTTTGAGAGGGCCGTTGTGAAGATTGGTGCACGCCAACTTGGTTACCCTCTTTAAATAAAGAATTGACTTAACTTATTTACTTACTAACTAACTACGTAAGTAATGTTGCTAAATTTGGTATTGGCAGACTCGTAGTGTTAACAGCTGAAACATGGTCATCATTAAAAGGATAACCGCAGTCGTATTGATGAAAAATAAGATTTACATGATACCTCATTGGCGCCGCCATTAATAGAGTGTAACCAGTAGACCACGTGATCCCATGCACTGAAGCCGGCCCAATCATGTGTGTATAAAATCTTTGTTGAAGTCATTTTTACAATAGATTTTCTTTCAAGATATTCATGCAAACTGACGGATTTTGGGGGGACTCCCAGGACGACGACTGGCGTGTTTTATGGTTGCACTAAAAATTATTTACAACACTATTATTGTCACCTGTGTACATCTATATGATTTGTTCCATTGGTGTTTAACGGCCTAACAACAGCTGTGGTCATTTAAGGTCGGGCCAACGGATTCGATCCCGCATTTAACCTGCTGCATTGGGGGAACTTCCCAACATCGAAATAAATATATATTCAGCCCTGAAATTAGAATAACCTGACCTGGTGCCAGGTCCATACAACACCAAAGGAACTTGACCCCTTCTCCTAATAGGATTAGGAATAATCGTATTACTTATACAAGGATATTACCAGATCTAACCATCACATACAAGACTGCACAAAGACGTATATGTACCTGAGGGCATAACAGGTCTCTGTTCGGTATTCCGGTAAGGATGAATCCCGATCGTTAACTAGAGAATAGTAGGTTAGTGCCGTGAATGGGAAAAAATATCTGGCAAGGCTTAGGAAACGAGATGGGCGTCAAGGCTTTGCCGAGCCAATCCCGTTTCCGTGCCGAGCCAGACATTTGTCCCATTCACGGCACTAACCTACTATTCTATTTATCCCGTCAACACTACAAATAGCTTTAAAATGCAAAATATATACCCCAGAAGCATCCTCAAAATCGGAGAATCGAGTAGTATGACAACCGCACATATTCATACGCAGTGATTAGGTCGTATTGACAGGATATCAAAAATGTTTCACGGCACCGTGTTTCATGGCAGATACGCACTGTGTTAATGGGATAAAAAAGAAACATGTTGTGTCCTGCGAAAAAAAGACTGTCATTGACTTAAAAAACAATGGTTTATTTCATTCATTTTAACATGTGCACGCTACATAGATATCAATATTACAAGAAAAGATAAGTACATGTAGGATTAGAAAACAAGCTTGGAACATTCTTGAATTAATTCTTCTCCAAAATGTTAGGAAATCTATTTTATCCCTAAAATCATCCATGTCCATCACCATTGAAACTGCTCCATTTGCAGGTATCCGTAACTAGGCAACTGGTGACAAGCACGCTGGAAATACGACACGCAACAATGGCCGACGATACTGACTTCGTGTGCCGTTCGTCCGACCGTAAGACAGATAACGTCAAAGTTCACGTGCTTAATGGTAGGAAACCACAGCATTAAATTCACAATGGTCCGAAGTCTTGCTGGGACGAATCACTCAGCCTGGGCAAAAAACTCAGCCTGGGACAAAACGCCACCTACATTGTAGGTTTGTCACAGGCCGATTGATTCGTCCCAGTGCGACTTCGGACAAATGGGGAGGGGGTGAATTCCAAAATCAGAACTGAATATTTACAATAAAAAATCTATATATTCAGCCCTGAAATCAGAATAATCCTGATCTGATGCCAGGTCCTCGCCACACCAGAATCACTTGGCCCCCTACCAAAAGCAGTAGGATCAGTAATAATCTTACTACTTTTATAATGGGCAATAACCCAACTCAACTCCCAGGTAACAAAAGAGCCAAAGATAAAAACGTAGTTGAGGGCCAAACCAGAAAAATCTTGATTCCTATAAGGAGGAACCCCACCGTTAATTTACACCATCGCTTTCGCCCGACCAACCACCTACTTGTACTATTATAACCATGCACGGGTGCAGGCGGGGTGTGCCACGCCCCCATCGAAATGTTATTTGACTTGCTTATGTTCAGCGCACATAATGCACTAATTTAAATTTCAAGATTTTCCCAGGGATAACTCTTCAAAACGTCCGTAGCAGTTTACTGGATTGTTTTGTAGCGTTACATTTACCTCAACTACTCAACGCGCTACATAGCCACTCTAAACTTAAACACTTGATCCGCCCCTGATATAGTGGAACCTCTCTAAACCGGACACCATGAAAACACCTGTGATCTTAGGTTTATGATGAGTTTCTTGGTCATTTATCTCAGGTGATAATGTGTGTTCGTGATCGCATAGCACACGCCTATGACTCAGTATGACCGAATTCCTCATGTACAGTGAAACCTCTCTAAGCCGGACACCCTGGGGAGCTCCCAGGGTGTCCGGTTTAGAGAGGTTTCACTGTGCATGCAGTAAGCCGACTGTATGGTATCATGTTTTGTAGCAGGCTGTATCAGTGCACATGTACTTATCTCAGTCATTTCTCATTTAGCGGGCACTCTCAAGGAGAAGAGGGTCAGCGGTGAATGGAAACACCCAAGGAACGGTAACTCTATGAAACTTTCCAATGAGGGATCGCAGCTAGTTATTTCCCTTTGTAAATCTATTATAGAGATCCGGCCCTATCCTACATTTCATCGTTTATTTCTTACTGAATAGCACAAACATCGAGTTTTTCGAACAGAGTAGTCCCAGATCAGACTACACATATGTGCAATTTGATCTGAGTCTACACTGATGGCAATAACATCAATAAGTCTGAACATATGAATCTGGCAAATAATGTAGTCCCAGATCAAATTGCGTAGATAAGAAGGATGATTTGGATCATCATTAGTCGAAATCACTATAATATTGACTCCTTTTCACAGCAAATCATGCATGCTAAATTCATTCGCTCTTTCTCTTTTTACAAGCACTGAATAAGGCCATAAACTACACAATTTGGACCGGATTTCTATAAATAAATTCAAAGGGAGACAACTACAGGTAGCTACGATCCATCATTACCCATATAAAGCCAATGTGCATGCATTTTAAATGTGCATTTAACACGTCCATGGCATTACAAATGTACCCATAACACGTCCATGTAAAAAATGGTGGCCATTTTGACTTTGAAAAATGCCAAATGCCAGGCATACATATCTGTTATTAACAATTGTATATGATATTCATAGATGGGTGTATTTCCTATTTAAAAAGGTGGTTATAATTCTGGGGGCCGTTTCACTAAACTTCGTACGACTAAAATGTTCGTAAGTACAAAATTATGATAGTCTGTAAATTGCACATTAACAATGTTTTCTTCACGGTAAACAATTATTGGATTTACATGTTTTGAGCATAGGCTGCATATGCAGCCTATGCTCAATACATGTAAATCCATCAATAGAAATTTACAGACGATCCTAAATTTGCACTTACGAACATTTTAGTCGTACGAAGTTTAGTGAAACGGGCCCCTGATGCTAAGTGTATGCGTATGTGTGTATTTATTTGTTTAATGGTGTTTAATAGCCTATCAACAGCTAAGGTTATTTCAGACCGGGCCATTTCCGCATTCCCTAGTCCTGTCTGATAAACAATACACTACTACTGTCTGTTCCACGATTTGCTGTGACGAACGTTTACCTATTAAACATATTAAATCTAAAAACTATTTAAATGTTAGTACTTTTTCATCAATAACAAAAAAGTCACCTTCCCCATTTTTTGTTATTTGATGAAATTCAATAAAATATTGATTTTATTACGAAAAAAAACACATTTGCCTATGGGAATTTAACATGGGAGAAAAGGAGGTGAAGGATGATCAGGAGGGTCGAAAAATAAAAAATATGTTGACTCAGAACCCTGGCGAGATAGCTTGGAACTGATGTAAATAAAAAAACAAGTTACATTTCTCAAAAAAATCTATTTTTAGCCTCAGTGTTAAATTCCCATAGGAAAGTCGATTAATATTTGATAAATATTTTTGAGGAGGGCGACTTTTTTGTTAATGATGAAACAGTAAGTACATGTATAATTTTATTGTTTTTAGACTTAATGTGTTTGATAGTTCGTCGGCAGCAAAACGTGAAACAGACTGTAGTCTGGTCTTCTGAGTGTACCGTTTATTTCAGGCACGGGTACCATATCACGAGCAGGCAGTACGTGTGTGCCAGTACTCGGACAGTTCCAGTTTATGGCTGTTTGCTTGCTTATCGTTTATTTTCTCTGCGGTACTTGATAACGGCAAGAAGCACACGTGATGTGGCGAGATATTCGGGCAGTGGCCAGTACGTTCCTGTTGAACAAGAACCTGTGATATTTACGGGGATGGGACAGACTTGCATCTGATTACAACCGATCGATTACAAGCAGTCAATCTCGGTTGTGAAGTAAAGAGCCGATTTGTGTATACGTAACACAATGCTGGCCAAATCTGAGCACGTTTCACTACCATCTGTAGCCTATTTCATCAACATTGCAAAGTATACTTATCTAGCAAAGTATACTTTAAGGGAGAAATTTTCAATTTAAGGAGAAATTTATTAATTTTTATTATACTGAATTTATTGCATTATCACAGCCATTTTGGCTGTGATAATGTAATAAATTCAGTATAATAATTATGCATACTTTTAATCATCAAATACTTTCATTCGTTAGTTCTGTATGACATAATGAATTTCGGGAAAATAAATGATTACTCCCTCAAAGTATAATTTGCTAGATAAGTATACTTTCAATGTTGATGAAATCGGCTACTGAAATACTGTTTACGAATTTGCGCGTGTTTCTTTACGACTAGCTGGATTCGAACATGTTTCAATATCATCCGACAGACAATTCATTATGATCAACAAGTTACAAATGTACAAAAATCTGGCCCGATTTGAACATGTTTCAATATCATCTGACAGACAATTCATTATAATCAACAAGTTACAAATGTACAGAAAGCTGGCCGGATTTGAACATGTTTCAATATCACCAGACAGACTTAGTACTAGTATTTATGTTTATCAACATATTACAAATGTACAAAAAGCTGGCCCGATTTGAACATGTTTCAATATCACCTGGCATACTATTCATTTGTATCAACACGTTACACATGTACAAAAAGCTGGCCGGATTTGAACATGTTTCAATATCATCTGACAGGCTATTCCCAGGTGTATGATCACGTTGTACTAACAACAACAACAACAAGTACTGAAATTACAGAATCAACCTGATTCAAAGTACGTATTCGTTTATATTGTCCTTATCGCGTAACGGATTCTTTATGAAATATGGCGCATCAAACGCGTCTTGTTAAGTTGCATTTGGTGGTCTTTGTATTTTCGCCCAAACTTAAATCGATTCTTCGCAAAAACGACATAAAGTTGTGCCGAACTCCCGGGACCGCCAAATGCAGCTCATGAAGACGCGTTTGCTGCGCCATAGTTTATTAAAATCCGTTGCATATTAAGGAAACTATCAAATAATACTTACTTTGGAGTGGGCGACGTTGTTGTTGTTGTAACCACGTGATCATGCACCTTGTATTCATTATAATCAATATGCAACAAAACCTGTCCTAATAATATGTCATTATCATCTATTAATAGAACATATATGACAATAGCAATTTCCAATAACCTCCGAAGGGAAGCACATTTAATACACATTGTTTTAAAGTCACTCTTTTTATTAAATTTTCGACCACATGGTCTTTATCAAAATAGTGTTTCATTTTATTAAATGTTCGACCACATGCTGTTTATCAAAATAGTGTGAAACATGGTCTTTATCAAAATAGTGTTTCATTTTATTAAATTTTCGACCACATGCTCTTTATCAAAATAAAGTTTCACACTATTTTGATAAAGACCATGTGGTCGAAATTGTATTTAATAAAAAGAGTGACTTTACATGACTGACAATGTATATTATATAGAGGATATTCATAGTTTGGCAACGTCCATATTTCACGAGTGCCTAACGGCACTTATGAAATATGACATTTCACACCACTCGATGAACATATATGTCATATTCGTTGCAAAAATATGAATATTCTATTTATTATATACCGCTCCATGGAAATTAGCAGTTTTTAGACTGTATACGTAATGAATGTGTATTTGCAGCCTAATTGCGCTGTTTTCTTTCTAAATACAGAATATGAATATAGATAGCGGAAGTAGTCGTATTTTCACCGGAGAGTTGCTGATTTCATCGATGAGAACATATGACTTGTATTTACATCGTATAACTATGTATTTCATGGGTAGGTATATAATAAAATATAATGTGTTTTATTGCATAAAATGGGCTTTCGTAGTGTATTAACACAGTGTAATAAAAATCATAATACAGTAGTGTAATAAATATGCAAGTGAGCCCGCCACAGAAAACATGTTAGGTAATCAGTACAGCTTCAAACCGTGATGATGTGATTATACAATGCATACAATATAACATATGTGTTGATTTAATATGATATGTATTTCGTACGAAATCAGTAGACGAGTTTAATAAGTACCATATTAGATCATCCCTCGTCTAAGAGCCTCTATATCTGTTATCATACTTATGTTGATGTGTTTATAGAGAATAGTAGGTTAGTGCCGTGCATGGGAAAACATATCTGGCAAGGCTTAGGAAACGGGATGGGCGAGGCTCTGCCGAGCACATCCCGTTTCCGTGCCGCGCCAGATATGTTTTCCCATTCACGGCACTAACCTACTATTCAATTTATCCAGTCAACACTACAAATAGCTTTAAAATGGAAAAATAACCCCAGCCGCATCCTCAAAATCGGAGAATCGACTATTATGACAACAGCACATATTCATACGCAGTGATTAGGTCGTATTGACGGGATATCAAAAATGTTTCACGGCACCTTGTTTCACGGCACATACGCAGGGTTAGGGTTAGGGTTAGCATAAATACATGTATGCAACAAATAGCTGGCCAAATCTTAGTATCAGATATCAAGGTGTATGATCACGTGGTTATAACAACAACAACAGTGGCTGAACGTGTTGAAATCTTGCCCACTCCAAAGTAAGTATTATTTGATATATTCCTTAATATGAAACGGATTTTGATGAAATATGGCGCAGCAAACGCGTCTTCATGACCTGCGTTTGATTGTCCAGGGAGTTCGGCACAGACTTATGTCGTTTTTGCGAAGAATCGATTTCCGTGTCTACCGACACGGAAATCGATTCTTCGCAACAACGACAGAAGTTTTGGCCAAAGTACAGAGACCACCAAATGCAGCTTAACAAGACGCGTTTGATGCGCCATATTTCATCAAAATCCGTTACGTAATAAGGACAATATAAAAGAATACGTACTCTGAAACGGATTGATTCTGGAAGGTTCAGTACTTGTTGTTGTTGTGGTTAGTACCACGTGATCATACACCTTGGATATGTTCTGTGAAAAATGTTTATTCATTAATAACAACATCGATATTATGATTCTACCATACACGATGAATGAAGAAATAAGCACCATATACATTAATAAAAACGAGGGATTAAAAAATATGTTGATAAATCTGTTTCAGTGTATAAGATAGTCACAATAATTAATAAATAAATCACTATATCGGTGCCTGCGACAAGGTGCATGATCACGTGGTTACAACAACAACAAGTCGCCCACTTCAAAGTAAGTATTATTTGATATTTTCCTTAATATGCAACGGATAGTTCATCAAAATCCGTTACGTAATAAGGACACTATAAAATAATACGTAATTTGAATCGGTAGTTGTTGTTAGTACCACGTGATCATACACCTTGTGCGATACACTACTGAATTACAAATAGAGGGTCGGTAAACCCGACAAATGCTCCCCCGATGACGCCTGGTTGTAATTCAAACTCCTTGACCCTGGGTATTGGGGTAGTATGCTTATTAATCACAATACATGGTGATCAATGTGTATATGATGTTTCAAGTTGATATCTCAAGCGGTCACAGAGATATAGCAATCTGGAAAACTTTAACGTAAGCTTTAAAAAATACTAATTTGACCTTCGTTTCCTGGGCAGCATGGGTAGGGTATAAAGTGAAAATATGGATGGTGATCAATGTGTATATGAAGTTTCAAGTTGATATCGCAAGCGGTCACAAAGATATAGCAATTTGAAAAACTTTAACAACAAGAAATGCGTCTGTCGAACGCGGATGCCACCTGCAACATATTTGAGAAACTGTGACAAAGTGGTTAACCGAAAAGTGTGACGGACGGACGGACGGACGGACGTCCTTACGTGACATCCCTTAGGTGGTTTTTACTATATAAAAGATCAAAGGAAATACCCCGTAAGACACAATAGGCTTACGGGGTACGAAATAAGTTCCATTGTCTTCTATTGTCTTAGGCCACGCCCCCTACCCCATAAGTACCCTAATGTGTGCCCGGACAGACGGACGGATGGACAGACGGACGGTCCAAACACTATATGCCACCCGTTTCTTCGAAACCCGGTGGCATAAAAAGTCATTGGGTAGGGTATACAATGACAATATTTATGGTGATCAATGTACGTGTATATGAAGTTTAAAGTTGATAGTTCATATACGCATTGATCACCATCCATAGTTTCATTGTGTACCCTACCCATGCTGCACAGGCGTGTACTGGGCGTATCCGTCATAAGGTATATTTCTTTATCCGTCCGACTACACCAACTAGTTGCAGTCCGTGCATACGTACTGAGGCATAATATACTGATTACTCATTCAACGAATAGGCTACACCAATTTTCGCGATACGACTCGACACGTGGGTGGTAACGGTCATTGGATATTTAGCAGACACATCATGCACATAGTGACATTTGGATTATCACGCATTCGGAAAAAAAGAAAACTAGATACTAGGTAAGTCCGATTGACTTGCGATCAGTCGCGCTGCAGGGCTGCTTCACATGAACTTTGCGGTATGAACGACAAATGCCTCTTATAAATCATACCTAATTGTACTCTAATATTAAATATCTACAAGGTTGGACACTCGCCTTCTTTTTAACCAACGGAAATGGATTATTTACCTTGGGCCCGGCTCACTAATTCATTAAGTATAACACCCGCGAAGGCCGGGACCAAAAGGGGCCCGGCCTTCACGCGTGTTACAATTACTGAATTAATTGAGCCGGGCCCAACGTACACTCGTACCACTTCCGTTGGTTAAAAAGATGGCGAGTGTCCAACCTTCTAGATACTGAATATCAGACTAAAAACGGGTATGATGTAAAGAGCGTTTTGTCGTTCATCCGATAAAGAGCATGTGTGCTGCTTCGGCTGACTGCATACACTTGTATACACAAAAACTAAAATAGATAACAACACAACTGCCGAACATAGCGGCCCGATATAAGCATGCACAATCAGATCAGTAGCCGATTTCACCAGCATTACAAAGTATGCTTTTCTAGCAAAGCATACTTTGAGGGAGTAAGCATTTATTTTTCCCGAAATGTATTATTTCATATAGCACTAACGACTGCATATATTTGATGATTAAAAGTATGTAGAATTATTATACTGAATGTATTACATTATCACAGCCAAAATGGCTGTGATAATGTAATAAATTCAGTATCATAACAATTAATAAATTTATCCTAAAATTTAAAATTTCTCCCTCAAAGTATACTTTGCAATGTTGGTGAAATAGGCTTCAGGGTCTACAATGATTGCAAGAATCTAACATTAGTTATTAGGAAGTACAGTCGAACCTGTGCTAAAGACCACCTCAGAAAAGCAATCACCTGGCTGTAAAGGCCACACTTTTATTGTCCCAATGACACAATTACTATATAAATGACCCTGCCAATAAATACCACCTGTGGACAAAGGCCAGATTTTTATTTCCCATGGTTGGCCTTTATTCACAGGTTTGGCTGTAGTTATATAGTAAAGAGCAGATAGACGGACTACCAAGTAATTAGCGTTGAGCTAATTATACGAGTCAAATGCAAGAGTGACAACTTTTGTGGGTTAATGTGCTTGTACAGTGTAACCTCTCTAAACCGGACAGAGCGGTTACGCTGCAATTACGAGGTGTATGATCATGTGGTACTAACAACAACAACAAGTACTGAAACTGGAACGGATGGTGATCAATGGCACAGGCTCTTTGTGGTATGAACGACAAAACGCTCTTTACATCATACCTATTTTCTGCTCGCCTCCACGAAGTCAAGGTCACAAACTTAGCATGTTCATAAACTTCAGGTTGGGGTAAATGTTGTGTAACTTCTGTTTATTTACAGGGAACGCCTTCATATTTCATACATGCATTCATCTGATGATACTCTATCGTGCTATATCAAATCCAGGACCCACCGCCCACCCCTTAACCCCAGGTCAAGGTCACAAACTTAGCACATTCACAAACTTAACGTTGGGGTAAATGTCTTATAGCATCTGTTTATTCTCATGGAACGCCTTGATATTTCATACATGCATTCCTCAGATGACCCTCTATCATAATGTAGCAAATCCACGACCCACCACCCAACCCTTACCCCAAGGTCCATGTCACAAACTTAGCATGTTCATAAACTTAACGTTGGGGTAAATATCTTATAACATCTGTTTCTTTCATGGAACGCCTTGATATTTCATACATGCATTCATCTGATGATACTCTATCGTGCTATAGCATATTTATGACCCACCGCCCACCCCTTAGCCCAAGGTCAAGGTCAAGGTCACAAACTTGGCACATTCATAAACTTAACGTTGGGGTAAATGTCTTATAACATAGTTTTACTTTCATGGAACGCCTTGATATTTCATGCATGCATTCCTCAGATGACCCCCTCTATCATGCTGTAGCAAATCCGCGACCCACCACCCAATCCTTACCCCAAGGTCAAGGTCACAAACTTAGCATGTTCATAAACTTAAAATTAGGTTAAATGTTGTGCAACTTCTGTTTATTTACAGGGAACGCCTGGATATTTCATACATGCATTCATCTGATGATACTCTATCGTGCACTGCTATAACATATTAATAACCCACCACCCACCCCTTTCCCCAAGGTCTAGGTCACAAACTTAGCACATTCATAAACTTAACGTTGGGATAAATGTCTTATAACATCTGTTTCCTTTCATGGAACGCCTTGATATTTCATACATGCATTCCTCAGATGACCCTCTATCATGATGTAGCAAATCCACGACCCACCACCCAACCTTTACCCCAATGTCAAGGTCACAAACTTAGCATGTTCATAAACTTGACGTTGGGGTAAATGTATTATACCATATGTTTCCTTTCATGGAACGCCTTGATATTTCATACATGCATTCATGTGATGATACTCTATCATGCTATAGCAAATCCATGACCCACCGCCCTCCCCATACGCCAAGGTCAATGTCACAAACATAGCACATTCATAAACTTAACTTTGGGGTAAATGTCTTATAACATCTGTTTCCTTTCATGGAACGTCTTGATATTTCATACATGCATTCCTCAGATGACCCTTAAACTTAACGTTGGGGTAAATGTTGTGTAACTTCTGTTTTTTTACAACACGACTATGTAAATATGGATGGTGATCAATGTGTATATGAAGTTTCCAGTTGATATCCCAAGTAGTCACAGATATACAGCGATTTTAAAAACTTTAACGTAACACCTTAACGAAAAAGTTAATGTCATTTGACCTTGAACTTGGGCTCATGTGCAGCATGGGTAGGGCATACAATGAAAATATGGATGGTGATCAATGTATATATGAAGTTAATATCCCAAGCAGTCACAGAGATATAGAAATTTGAAAAACTTTAATGTAAGCTTTAAAAAGTAATTTGACCTTGGGCTCATGGGCAGCATGGGTAGGGTATACAATTAAAATATGGATGGTGATTAATGCGTACATTAAGTTGATATCGGAAGCGGTCACAGAGTTATGGCAATTTGAAAAACTGTAACGCAAAAGTTTAAAAAAAGAAGTAATTTGACCTTAACCTTGGGTTCCTGGGCAGCATGGGTAGGGGATACAATAAAAAGATGGATGGTGAACTATGTGTGTATGAGGTTTCAAGTTGATAGCCCAAGCAGTCACAGTGATATAGCAATTTGAAACACTTTAAAATAAAACAATGGGCTGTTGCGTTTACTGTGGTACATACTAATATATTTGGTCTGTTTGAAGTTTGCGAGGAGTCCGAAGAAGGACTCCTCGCAAACTTCAAACAGATCAAATGTATTATCGTGTACCGTGATAAACGCAACAGCCGATGGTTGTATTACTTATATTTACACTGCATTTTCTGATAGATTCAAAAATGTAAATAAGCAAATATGGCGTTAAAATTAAGAATAATCTTGTTTTACGTCATTTTGTCGCAATTGCTGGAACAGCAACGTTGCCGGTCAATTCGCCTCCGATATGTTTTCTACTAACTTGTTATGCCCCCGCTACCGAAAGGTACGGGGGCATATAGTGTTACCAGCGTCCTTTGACCTTCACCTTTTCTACTTTAAATGTTTACTTACCACTTTGGGACAAATCTACGTGCACGTTTCTCAATCCTACAATAACTTCTCAATACTTTTGCCAATCGCTTAAATATTTATACACATGATACATATGAACATGCCCTACACACTCCACCACCAGTACTTCGACCTTGACCTTTGACCATCACCTTTTCTACTTTAAATGTTTACTTAGCACTTTGGGACAAATCTACGTGCACGTTTCTCAATCCTACAATAACTTCTCAATACTTTTGCCAATCCCTTAAATATTTATACACATGATACATATGCACATGCCCTACACACTCCACCACCCAGTACTACGACTTTGACCTTTGACCTTCACCTTTTCTATTTTAAATGTTTACTTACCACTTTGACAAATAAACTACGTGCACGTTTCTCAATCCTACATAACTTCTCAATACTTTTGCCAATCCCTTAAATATATATACACATGATACATATGAACATGCCCTACACACTCCACCACCCAGTACTTCGACCTTGACCTTTGACCTTCACCTTTTCTACTTTACATGTTTACTTACCACTTTGGGACAAATCTACGTGCACGTTTCTCAATCCTACAATAACTTCTCAATACTTTTGCCAATCCCTTAAATATTTATACACATGATACATATGAACATGCCCTACACACTCCACCACCCAGTACTTCGACCTTGACCTTTGACCATCACCTTTTCTACTTTAAATGTTTACTTAGCACTTTGGGACAAATCTACGTGCACGTTTCTCACTCCTACAATAACTTCTCAATACTTTTGCCAATCCCTTAAATATTTATACACATGATACATATGCACATGCCCTACACACTCCACCACCCAGTACTCGACTTTGACTTTGACCTTCATTTTCCTTTTCTATTTTAAATGTTTACTTACCACTTTGGGACAAATCTACGTGCACGTTTCTCAATCCTACAATAACTTCTCAATACTTTTGCCAATCCCTTAAATATTTATACACATGATACATATGAACATGCCTACACACTCCACCACCCAGTACTTCGACCTTGACCTTTGACCTTCACCTTTTCTACTTTAAATGTTTACTTAGCACTTTGGGACAAATCTACGTGCACGTTTCTCAATCCTAAAATAACTTCTCAATACTTTTGCCAATCGCTAAAATATTTATACACATGATACATATGAACATGCCCTACACACTCCACCACCCAGTACTTCGACCTTGACCTTTGACCTTCACCTTTTCTACTTTAAATGTTTACTTACCACTTTGGGACAAATCTACGTGCACGTTTCTCAATCCTACAATAACTTCTCAATACTTTTGCCAATCCCTTAAATATTTATACACATGATACATATGCACATGCCCTACACACTCCACCACCCAGTACTTCGACTTTGACCTTGACCTTTTCTATTTTAAATGTTTACTTACCACTTTGGGACAAATCTACGTGCACGTTTCTCAATCCTACAATAACTTCTCAATACTTTTGCCAATCCCTTAAATATTTATACACATGATACATATGAACATGCCCTACACACTCCACCACCCAGTACTTCGACCTTGACCTTTGACCTTCACCTCTACTTTAAATGTTTACTTAGCACTTTGGGACAAATCTACGTGCACGTTTCTCAATCCTACAATAACTTCTCAATATTTTTGCCAATCGCTAAAATATTTATACACATGATACATATGAACATGCCCTACACACTCCACCACCCAGTACTTCGACCTTCACCTTTGACCTTCACCTGTTCTACTTTAAATGTTTATTTAGCACTTTGGCACAAATCTACGTGCACGTTTCTCAATCCTACAATAACTTGTCAATACTTTTGCCAATCGCTTAAATATTTATACACATGATACATATGGACATGCCCTACACACTCCACCTCCCAGTACTTCGACCTTCACCTTCACCTTTTTATGCCCCCGCAACCGAATGGTGAGTGGGGCATATAGTGTTACCGGCGTCCGTCCGTACTCGGGTAAATGGCTTGTAATCAAATATGCCTCGTTTTCTTTGGCTGCCAGCGGGGGCATTCGTGTGCCGACAGGCC